>CM047489.1:20537570-20992570 GCA_026122505.1 Aldabrachelys gigantea | reverse complement strand
CGGGTGCCCCAGAGGGAATGAACAGTGTCCATCCCCTGTTGCCCATTCCCAGCTCATGGCAAACAGAGACTAGTGACACCATCCCTGTCCAGCCTGGCTAGTAGCCATTGATGGACGTATCCTCCAGGAACTTTAGTTCTTTTCTGAACTCTGCTATAGTCTCGGCCTTCACACCGTCCTCTGGCGAGGAGTTCCACAGGTTGACTGTGTGTTGGGTGAAGAAATACTGCCTTGTGTTTGTGTTAAACCTGCTGCCTGTTCACTTCATTGGGGAACCCCCAGTTCTTGTATCATGATTTTATAGACTCTATCATATCCCTCCTGAGTTGTTTCTTTTCCAAGCTGAACAGTCCCAGTCTGATTAATTTCTCCTCATACGGAAGCTGTTCCAGAGCCCTAATCATTTTTTGTTGCCCTTTTCTGAACCTTTTCCAATAATATGTGTCTTTGGAGATGGGGTGACCACACCTGCATGCAGTATTCCAGATGTGAGTGTACCATGGATTCAGGGACGACGAGGCAGGGTGGGGTGGGGAGGGGGCTGGTACAAATTACCAGGGCCCGGTGGTCTGGAAGGGGGTGTTGTGCCGGGGGTCCCGACCCCACCCCATCTCCCCACCCGGCCCCAGGGGGCACTGTGCCAGGGGGTCTCCACACTGCTCCATCTCACCACCCGGACCCAGGGGGCACTGTGCCAGGGGGTCCCCACACTGCCCCATCTCCCCACCTGGCCCCAGGGAGCGCTGTGCCAGGGGGTCCCCACACTGCTCCATCTCACCACCCGGCCCCAGGGGGCACTGTGCCAGGGGGTCTCCACACTGCTCCATCTCCCCGCTTGACCCCAGGGGGCGCTGTGCCAGGGGGTCTCCACACTGCTCCATCTCCCCACCTGGCCCCAGGGGGCACTGTGCCAGGGGGTCCCCACACTGCTCCATCTCCCTACTTGGCCCCAGGGGGTGCTGTGCCAGGGGGGTCCTGGTCCGGAAGGGGGCCCGGGGCCCGGCTTCCCTGCCCTGTTTAGCTGGTCCACCCTTGCTGGGGGGGGCCTGAACCCGCTCTCGGCGGCCCTGCATGGATTTATATGGAGGCAACATGATATTTTCTGCCTTATTCTCTCTCCCTTTCTCAACACCTCCACTGTTCTGTTTGCTTTTTTCACTGCCCCTGTTTTCGGAGAACTCCCCACACTGGCTCCAAGCTCTTTTCCTTCAGGGGCAGCAGCTATTTTAGCCCCCAGAATTTTATACGTCTCCACAGGGAAGTGTCCTGGGTCCACTGTCATTGCCCAGCGGCAGGAGTAGAGAGCAGACGGATCCGGTTGGCAGATGACACAGAGCGAGGGGGGTCTGCGAGCGAGGAGTGGGGGGTGTCTGTCCTTGGGCGAGGACAGAGCTAATGTTGAAAGGGATCCTGATAAATTGGAGGACTGGGCTATAGCCAGCAAGGTGCCCCACTTAGGGACAAATATTTAATAAGTGGCTCTTCGATTTGGCAGACAAAGGTGTCAGTAGAAGCTGGTCAAATTCAGCCTGGGAAGAAGGTGGGATTTTTTTTAACACTGGGAGCAATTACCCATCGGGACACTTCTCCAAAGCAGGTGTCGGATCCTCCATCCCTGGCTGCTTTTAAATCCAGCTGGGTCGTGTTTCTGCTCTGGGAATTATTGTGGGGAAGGTCCCCGGCCTGGCAGACAGGAGGTCGGACTCAAATCCCAAAGGCCCCGGAATTTGTAGAACTGCCAGCAGAGGACGACTGGCTCTGGAGAGCGACCTCCCCCGCCCCCCTTTAGTGAGGGCTCGGGCACAGATCGGAGCTTGGGGATCCCCGTGAAACGTCCAGCTAGAGTGACCAGACGGCACGTGTGAAAAATCGGGATGAGGGAAATAGGCACCTCTATAAGACAAAGCCCCATATATCGGGACCGTCCCTATAAAATCAGGACTTCTGGTCACCCTACGCCCAGCACCCCCTGCCCGTCGGCACCGAGAGATCCTTGGGGCGCACTGCGGCCTGGCTTCAGCTGAAGTCACCCCGTGACTGCAGTGCGGGTGGAGTTGGGAATCTGACCTCACCCCCGTCCCTGGGTCAATCCGGAGTCACTCCCTTTCACGGAACCCCAAGGGGTGGTTCTAGAACACGGGGCCTTCATGACACCGCAGGGCGTTCTAGAAGGGAGGCCACGACCCCCAGCCACAGAGAGCAGGGGGGCCCCCATACAGCTCCCAGCCGCTGCCCAGCACCCCTCTGGCCAGCCCCAAACACCCCCAGCCGCTTCCCAGCCCCTCTCTGGCCAGCCCCAAACACCCCCCATCTCTCTCTCCATCGCTTTGTCTGCCCAGTGCGGCCCCGACGGTGCCGTTGGCCTGTTCCCAGCGCGCCCTGTCTCAGCTCCCCTCGATCTGCAGTGCGGCTGCCCCCCCCGGCCCTGCGGGGATGGGGGTCCCGGGGCTGGTGACCCTGCTGGCCTGTCTGAGCGTGGGGGGCCAGGGGAAGATCTTCACCCGCTGTGAGCTGGCAGAGACGCTGCAGGACAGCGGGATGGACGGATACGAGGGATACAGCCTGGCCAACTGTGAGTGAGCCCTCAGGTCTGCCCCAATGGCTCGTCTATGGGGCTGTAAAAGCAGCAAAGAGGCCTGTGGCACCTTCTACACTAACAGACGGGGCTGTGTGTCCCTACCACATCACTCTCCATGGGGCATCCCTATGGGGCTGTGTGCCCCTCCTGCACCGTTCCCCGTGGGACCTCCCTATGGGGCTGTGTCCCTCCTGCACTGCTCCCCCCATGGGACCTCCCTATGGGGCTGTGTGCCCCTCCTGCACCGCTCCCCGTGGGACCTCCCTGTGGGGCTGTGTGCCCTTCCTGCACCGTTCCCTGTGGGACCTCCCTATGGGGCTGTGTCCCTCCTGCACCGCTCCCCCCCATGGGACCTCCCTATGGGCCTGTGTGCCCCTCCTGCACCGCTCCCCATGTGACCTCCCTATGGGGCTGTGTGCCCCTCCTGCACCACTCCCCGGTGGGACCTCCCTATGGGGCTGTGTGCCCCCCCCCACTCCCCATCTCTATGGGGCTGTGCCCCCCAGGGGTCTGCCTGGCGTTCTACGCGAGCGGCTTCGACACAGCAGCCGTGGGAGCCAATGCGGACGGCAGCTCCGACTACGGGATCTTCCAGATCAACAGCGGCTGGTGGTGCCAGGATGCCCAGATCCCGTCGGAGAACTTGTGCCATGTGCGCTGCCAGGGTGAGGCGCCAGGGGGCACTGGGCTGCGGGGGGGTCAGTGGGGGGCTCTGTGCTGCAGAGGGTGGGTGGGGGTTAGCCGGGGGTGCTATGCTGCAGGGTCAGTGGGGGGCTCAGTGAGGGGCACTGGGCTGCAGGGGTCAGGCAGAGGGTCAGTGGGGGGGCTCAGTGAGGGGCTCAGTGGGTGGCATTGGGCTGCAGGGGTCAGGCAGGGGGTCAGTGGCGGGGGGTCAGCAGTGGGGCTCTGTGCTGTGGTACATTCCTGTGCAACACCCAGTCATGCTTCTAACCACTCCTGCGTCCTGAAGCCCCCCAGGATCTGGAGTATTTTCCCTGCCTGCTGAGCCATGCCGGGGGCCGTGTTATGGGGTGCGGTGAGAACACACACCCTTCCCGTCAGCAGACACCGGGGGGCAGGGGGGATTCGGGGTGGTGGTGGATTTGGCTGAGGTGTGGTTGGAGCCGATCTGACCCCTCCCCATTCATCCCAGCCCCCCTCCACTCTGCAGCCTCCCTGAGGGGGCCCATCCCTGCCTTACCCTCCCTCCCTTGCTCCTAGATTTGCTGAACCCCGACATCAAGGATGACATCAACTGTGTGAAGAGAGTGGTGCAGGATCCTCAGGGCATGGAGGCTTGGTAAGGGGGCTCCCTGGGCGAAGGGGTATTCCCAACAGAGGAGCTCTGCATCTTGGCACTGGATGAGACCTTCCCGTTCAGTGTTATGTGTGGGTGTTCGCCAGCTGCCCCGCCCCAGAGATTCCCCGTGTGGCGTTATGTGCGGCCATTCTCCAACTGCCCTGCTCCAGAGGTGGCTGCACCTCAGCACTGGGCGAGCTGTCCCCATGTGGCGTTATGCGCAGCCGTTCTCCACCTGCCCTGCCCCAGAAGTGGCTGCATCTCAGCACTGGGCAAGCCATCCCCACAGCTTCTCTCTCAGTGTTACTGTCCTGGTGACCCGCCATCTCATCTGTCACTTCCCCTCCCTCAGGGACGTCTGGAAGGAACATTGCGAGAAGCAGGACCTGACCGAGTGGGTTGAGAGTTGTAATCTGTGAGGCCTGAGCGTGTCTCCCCCACGGGGTGCGTCTGTCCTTCTGCCTGTGTCTGTCTGTCCGTTCACATGAATGCTCCCCGCACTGAGCAATCTTGAAGGAATTTATAAACTCCGTTGGTTGAAATCTTCTTGCTGTGTTTCTCTGGTCAGACGCCCGCACAGGCTGCCAGGGGCCCCAAGACCCCAGCCCGAGACCCCTGTGAAGTGAAACCAGTGAAGTGAAGTCAATGAAAACCCTCCAGTGAAAACAGATCAGGCCCCAGGGCCCACCCCAGCCTGGTATCCTGAGCCAGGGCTAACAAGGTCACCTGGTCTCCTCCCGACTCGCTCTTTGTTCTCCAGCCAGCGCCCCCCCATGCAGAGGGCCAGGGTCGTCAGTTGCTAGAGAACAAATTGCCAGGCCGTTGTGGGGGGTCTGGGGGAGGGTGCAGGATCTCCAGATTCTTCTGCAAAGAAAAGCCCTTTCCCCCTCCCCTGGTAAATCATGCGGTATGCAGGGGAAACTGAGGCACACACCTCAGTGGGGTGGGGGCATGGCCTGGGCGGAGACTTGGGGAACTCCCTCTGGCAGATGAACACCTGGAACCTATGTTCTGGCCCCCCCAGGGATGGCCCTGCTCCCTGCAAAACAACTGCCCTGACTGCTTGCTGTCATGGCGTCTGATCCCAGCAGCAGGGAACCTATCAGAGCAGACCCCAAATTACCACCCCCCAAATGTGGCAGGCTAAATCTGCCTCGCAGCAAAGACCCAGACACAGCTCAGGCCTGCCTCCCCGCAATGGGTCTCTTGCAGAGCGATCTCCTTGTTAGGCCCCTGGGTTCAGGGGCGTCTCTAGACATTTCGCCACCCCAAGCATGGCGGCATGCCGCGGGGGGCACTCTGCCGGTCGCTGGTCCCGTGGCACCGGAGTCGCGGGACCAGTGGACCCTCCACAGGCATGCCGCCTAAGGCAGCCTGCCTGCCGCCCTCCCGGCAACCGGCAGAGCGCCCCCCGCGGCATGCCGCCCCAAGCACGCACTTGGCGTGCTGGGGCCTGGAGCCGCCCTTGCCTGGGTCACACAAACAGCAGGTGAGACAATGGCGCCTCCATCCCTCCTGCTAGCACTCCCGGTCCCACGGGGATTTGCACTGAGAGGAATCAGCGTGGGACCCTTAGCACCACGGGACTGGCTACAGGGCAGCTCTTGGGCCACCTCCGATGACCAGCACTGTAGTTAAACACTGGAATAAATTGCCTAGGGAGGTTGTGGAATCTCCATCTCTGGAGATATTTAAGAGTAGATTAGATAAATGTCTATCAGGGATGGTCTAGACAGTATTTGGTCCTGCCACGAGGGCATGGGACTGGACTCGATGACCTCTCGAGGTCCCTGCCAGTCCTAGAGTCTATGAATCTATGAATCTATGAATCGGAGGATTATCTGCCACGGGCAGATTCCCTCCACGGATCTCTCTCTTTGCCTCTACTCGCTCAGGAAATGAGCTTGAGCTCAGGCAGCCGCTGCATTTCCTGTGCCTGCTTCTGCATCAGCAGGTGCCTGACCCACTTCCTGTTGACTCTCGGGGAGAAAGACTCGCAGAGGACTTGCTAACATGCTTTGTTTCCCACAGAGGTGGAGACTCAGGGCTCCTTGTCCTAACAGGCCAGCTTACATGGTGGAAGCAAGACGTGCAATGGATGTTCCCTCTCTCCTCCACCGCAGTAGCCCCTGAGCTCTGGCTGGAAAAGAGGGGGGCGGGTCTCTCCTTCGCTGCAGCAGCCCCCAAGCTGGGACTGGAAAGAGGGGGGGGTCTCTCCCCAGCAGCTGCAGCTCTGAGACTCTTTCTGTGGCCGCCGTAGCCCTGCGGGTCCCAAATTCCCCCCACTCCCTCTTCTCACCCCACTGCCACCTCCCACCTACTCCCTATTCCCCCCAAGGTCACCACCTCACCTTACATGTCCATCTTCTCCAGGGTCCAGGCACCCAATTAGTGGTACCCTGCCTGCGCAGCTCCACTAATTAGGTGGGTGGCCCTTCATTCTCTTGTGGGCGGCCGCCCAGCAGTGCTCCTTAGAGGGAACTATCCGCAGACCACATGAATGGAGCTCGCGGGCCACTGGTGGTCCATGGACCACAGTCTGAGAACCTCCGAATAAGAGAATGTGCTCGTTTAAAGTTGCCCAATGCTCCTTTATAGTGTTGTTTGGCAGCTGCCTGCTTTGTCCGTGTGGAGATAAAGGAAGAGGGAGGCAGGTGTCAGGACCCTAACTGGGCCCTGGATGATCACGACTTCCCACCACCCAACACAGATATAATGAGGTTGAGCGGTGCCTGTATAAGAAAAACTAAAATTACTGATTATTTCTCAAAAAACGTTTTGAATGACTTTCGACTTTGGCGGTACTTCAGCGGCTGGTCCTTTAGTGCTGCGGAAGACCTGGAGTGAGTGAAGGACCCCCCCCACCACTGAAGTGCCGCCAAAGACCCAGACTACCGCTGGGTATTCGAATCGGGCCCCGCAGTTCCTAAAGCCGGGCCTGACGTCACCCTTCAGTTGGCCGTTTTCTGCACTGGCCAGGTATAGAGGGTTGTGAAGAGCACGTCCCTTCGGTTCAGGGGGTGTAGGTCAGGTTTCCCTTATGACCGAAACATACACACAGTCCTGTGCCTTCGTACTTTTTATCTCATCTGTCGGCCGTGTCTTAAAACAGACTGACCAATTAGGGTCAGCCAAATCTTTAATGTGGTTAACATTGTCGCATTGGCTGCATAATTTATGCTTACTTATCTCCTTGTGTTTCTTTGACCGTATAATTTATACTTAGTTATTTTCTTGTAGCCAATTGTTTTAATTGTGGGTTAGACAAGCTGTGCCTGGGGGCACAACTTATCTCACTTTATAGGAGTTAGAATGTGTTATCTGGTTGCAGCACGTTTTGACCATAAATCTTAGCTTACTTCTGCAAAGCTCACTCTTTTCACTTCTGCAAAGCTCGCCCTTTTCACCCTGCAAAGAGGAAGTTTGAGGCCTAACCTTGACAATACCTTTGTTCATTTTAAGCTTGGCAATACTTTTGCTCAGAGATTAATCACAGTCCACTGCTTGCAGGAAGAGCAGCCCATTGGAGCGAGCTGGTGGGTGCTTGGAACCAGGGTGGGATGACAGACCCCCATCAGCTCCCCTAAGTTCTCTGTGCTGCCCAGCAGGCTATCAATTGGTGAGCAGTTCAGCTGTTCCTGCCCCCACTGCCATGTGCTGCTCCTGCCCTCTGCCTTGGAGCTGCCCCCGGGAGCCTCCTGCTTGCTGTGCAGATAGGTTGACCAGATGTCCCGATTTTATAGGGACAGTCCTGATTTTTGGGTCTTTTTCATATAGAGGCTTCTATTACCCCCCACCCCCATCCTGATTTTTCACTCTTGCTGTCTGGTCACCCTATGTGCAGTGGGGTGAGGGGTGGAGAGGGATGCTGTTGTGACGGTGTCCCTCTGCCCCTTTCTTGCCCCCCATCTCCACAGAGCAGCATGTGTGTGTGTATGTGTGTGCGTGGGTGGGTGGGTGGGGATGACAGGGCTCAGATGGAGGGAGCTTGCTGGCAGCAGCTGCTGTCTCAAAGTCTCTCTCTCACACACAGGGTGTGTGTGTCTCTGACTCTCTCTCCCATGCTGTCTCCCCCCTTCCTCCGTTTGTGCTACCCTGTAGAGTGTGAGGCTGCATTAACAACGTGTTAACCCTTGAGGGCTCAGCTGAATGCTAGTTCATCATTTAGCAGTAAGGCATTCCCTGGGAAATATCCCACCCTCTGACTCCAGCACCTCAACCAAGCCTCACAATCATCATTGCTGTGTACAGTATTCAATTGTTCGTTTAAAACTTACACTGTGTAAATATGAGTCCTGTGTCTGGCAAAAAAAAATTCCCTGGAAGCTAACCCCCCCATTTACACTAATTCTTATGGGGCAACTGCATTCACTTAACATCATTTCGCCTAAAGTATCATTTTTCAGGAACATAACTGCAACATTAAGTGAGGAGTTACTGTATATTTTTTAAAATAATGTAAAAATGTGAGGGCTCCGGGGTGGGGCTGGGGATGAGGGGTTTGGGCTGTGAGAGGGGGCTCAGGGCTAGGGCAGAGGGTTGGGGTGCAGCGGGTGAGGGCTCTGGGGTGGGACAGGGCTGGGGATGAGGGGTTTGGGGTGTGGGAGGGGCTCAGGGCTGGGGCAGAGGGTTGGAGTGCAGGGGGTGAGGGGTCTGGGGTGGGGCTGGGGATGAGGGGTTTGGGGTGTGGGAGGAAGCACAGGGCTAGGACAGAGGGTTGGCATGTGGGGCTGGGGATGAAGAGTTTGGGGTGTGGGAGCGGGCTCAGGGCTGGGGCAGAGGGTTGGGGTGCAGCGGGTGAGGGCTCTGGGGTGGGGCTGGGGATGAGGGGTTTGGGATGTGGGAGGGGCTCAGGGCTGGGGCAGAGGGTTGGAGTGCAGGGGGTGAGGGCTCTGGCTAGGGGCTCTGAGGTGGGACGGGGCTGGGGATGAGTTTGGGGTGCAGACAGGCTGCCCCAGGGCAAGGGCCAGAGAGGAGGACTCCCCCCAGCCCTCTCCCTGCAGGCAGTAGCGAGCTCCAGGGGAGCCCCCCTCCACTTCCCGCCCTGCATCTCACTCACCTCACACCACAGTCACTGCATGTGCTCCTAGGGCCCCTCTCAGGTACAGGAAGCCCCCTTGTCTCCCATGCAGTGGGTGCTGGAGGGGGGGCTGCCATCACATGTGCACCTCCTCCCCTGCTGCTGCCCCTCCCTGTAGCCTCACTGGGGGTGGGGCTGCCCCTTGTCCAGCGTGGAGCAGGAGCGGTGACTGCAGGAGGGGAGGTGGGCCCCCTGTGCTGGTGGAGGGTCCCATTGGAAAATGAAAGGGTCTGAGGGGGAAGGACAGGCTCAGGGTCAGTCTGCCCTGGCAGTAGTGGGGGGTGGGGGGGCACTAGGACCCTGCGGTGCAGTTGATACAGGAGGCAGCATGGAGCTGCTCTGGGGCCCCGGGGAGATGCGGGGGGGGGCAGCAAGTGGGGGGCGGGGGACACTCGGGGGAGGCACGTGGGGGCAGCAGGTGGGGCTGGGGGAGAGACCTGGCTCCGAACATTGGCAGAGCCGGGCCCCTGGGCCCTGAATATTGCTGGAGCCTGGGCACCATGGGCCCATACAACTCGTCACCTATGAACAACCCGTGTCTGCGGCAATCGGACCTGCTCAGTCAGTGCACCAGGACGCTGCCCGCTCGGCCGGGGTGCCCCTCCTCTGACTTCTCCTTTAGACCCTTGTTGCCGACACAAAGTGCCAGAGGCAAGCAACAGTGGTTCGGGGCCCGGTGTGCTCGGCTCGAATAAACACACCAGGATGGAGAAGCAAAACACAAGTTTATTTGAGCTCAAATAAGGTGCGAGGGAGATGCAGTCTCAAATCCTGCACACCTAAAACAAGCCGTTTCTTCCTTTTATATCCCAGTTGTTTACTACAAAACTTTTTCTTGCTGACTGATCTTTCACTCCCCCCTCCTTTCCCATTCAGCTGCAGTATCTTTTCTCACTCAATCTTTTTGTCTTCCCCCTTCCTCTCCCCTTTCTGCTGCAGAGACATGTGTGCTGCATCTAAGAGTGGCCTTGAAACTTTCTTCAATTTAGCTCCAGTGTATTACAGCAGGGAACTGGTTATTACAATCAGAAAACTAACTGCTGACATTACATTTCACAGCTATTAACACATTAGGTTACACTAGGTTACACCAAGTGTTAAACATAGAGGAACAATGGTTCATTGAGGCCTGAGCAGGAGGGCTTTATCGACATTCGTGGTCTTCCATTTTCCTGAGTTACCTAGATTTATGCCTAGTGACACCAACAACTACTGATACAAACAAGTTACTTATCACGCTCCAGACGCCGTCCGCTAGTTACCACCCATCTCCTTGTGCCCGCCCGTCCTTATCTTATCCACGAGGTCGGGGTTTTGCTGGAGCACTTCTTAGCAACTTGTTTCCATAGCTACTTGAGAGATCTGTGGGGTTTCGTACCCTCCTCTGCAGTCAGGAATGTGCTTACTTGGGGTTACATAACACCGAGTGGGTTGGTATTTGCCCACGGCCAGGCCTACTCCGGTTCACACTGTTAGTTATGCCAAACTGAGGATTCCCTGTTCTGTTCATTCCCTCTGGGGCACCTGGCATTGGCCACTGGCAGTTGACAGGACACTGGGCTGGTTGGACCCTTGGTCTGACCGTGGCTGGCTGCTCTTATGTTCTTATGCCAAGGTCTCCTGCAAGGCCTACAATCCGGTTCATAGGCGCCAACTGCATGGGTGCTCCAGGGCTGGATCACCCACAGGAAAAAAAAGTGGGTGCCGAGCAGGGCCGTCCCTAGCCACCCCCGCCCCCACTCCCCTGAGGTCTGCAGCAGGGCCAGGCCTGCACTCACCAGCGGTGGGAAGAACAGACCAGACTCTCTTCAGGATATTAAAATCAATAAGGGGTGGAGATTTGGGGGGGTGGTTAGGGGACAGGGAGCGGGGGGGTTGGATAGGGGGTGGGGACCCAGGGGGTGGTTAGGGGCAGGGGTGTGGATAGGGGTTGGGGCAGTTAGGAGGCAGGAAGCAGGAGGGGTTGGATAGGGGGTGGGGACCCAGGGGGCGGTTAGGGGCAGGGGTGTGTATAGGGGTTGGGGCAGTTAGGGGACAGGGAGCGGGGGGGTTGGATAGGGGGTGGGGACCCAGGGGGCGGTTGGGGCAGGGGTGTGGATAGGGGTTGGGGCAGTTAGGGGAAAGGGAGCAGGAGGGTTTGGATAGGGGGTGGGGACCCAGGGGGCGGTTAGGGGCAGGGGTGTGTATAGGGGTTTGGGCGGTTAGGGGACAGGGAGCAGGGGGGTTGGATAGGGGGTGGGGACCCAGGGGGCGGTTAGGGGCAGGGGTGTGGATAGGGGTTGGGGCGGTTAGGGGACAGGGAGCAGGGGGGTTGGATAGGGGGTGGGGACCCAGGGGGCGGTTAGTGGCAGGGGTGTGGATAGGGGTTGGGGTGGTTAGGGGACAGGGAGCGGGGGGTTGGATAGGGGGTGGGGACCCAGGGGGCGGTTAGTGGCAGGGGTGTGTATAGGGGTTGGGGTGGTTAGGGGACAGGGAGCGGGGGGGTTGGATAGGGGGTGGGGACCCAGGGGGCGGTTAGGGGCAGGGGTGTGGATAGGGGTTGGGGGCGGTTAGGGGACAGGGAGCAGGAGGGGTTGGATAGGGGCTGGGGACACAGGGGGTGGTTAGGGGCAGGGGTGTGTATAGGGGTTGGGGCAGTTAGGAGGCAGGGAGCAGGAGGGGTTGGATAGGGGCTGGGGACACAGGGGGCGGTTAGGGGAAGGGATGTGGATAGGGGTGTCATGGAGTGTGGGGGAGTTTGGCCCTGCACCCCTCTTCCTGGGACTCACAGTGACTCTCAGCCAGCCAGTAAAACAGAAGGTTTATTGGACAACAGGAAGGCAGGTTACAGCAGAGCTTGTAGGCACAGCCAGGACCCCTCAATCAAGCCCCTCAGGTCCAGGAAGCTTTGCCCCCTGAATTCCAACCACCCAGCCCAAAACCGAAACTAAACTCCCCTCCCTCCAGCCGGCCCCTTCCTTTGTCCCCCTTCCCGGGCAAAGGTGTTGACCCCCTTCCCTGCTCCCTGGCTCAGGTTACAGGCTGAGCACTTGTCCCTCACCTACAGTAATCCCCGGCTCTCCCATCCCCAACACAGACAGTCCCTACTCCATCACAAGGGGTCAGGCGGGGAAGTTGGGACAGGGAGAAGGGGGGTTGGATAAGGGGTGGGGTCCCGGGGGGCGGTTAGGAGACAAGGAGCAGGGGCCAGTTGGATGGGGCTGAGGTTTGGCGGGGCAGTCAAGACACAGGGAACAGGGTGGGTTGGATAGGTATGGGAGTCTTGAGGGGCCTGTTAGGGGGCAGGGGTGTGGATAGGGGGCAGGGCAGTCAGGAGACAGAGAGAAGGGGGTGTTGGATAGGGAGTGGGGTCCTGGGGGGGCGGTTAACAGCAGGGGTCCCAGGAGGGGGCACTGACGGGACAAGGAGATGGGGGGGTTGGATGCATCGGGAGTTCTGAGGGGGGCAGCCAGGGGGTGGGAAGTGGGAGGGGGTGAATAGGTGGTGGGGTCCAGGCTGTTTGGGGGGGCACAGCTTTCCCTATCCAGCCCACCATACAGTTTTTCAACCCCGATGTGGCTCTCGGGCCAAAAGGTTTCCCCAGCCCTGTGCTAGCCGGTCACTCTACTTGGGAACAGCTTGACTTCGATCACACGAACGCTCTTCCTCAATAACCGCCAAAACTTTGTCCAAACAATCTGAGACACGAGGTTCCACGATGTCCTTCACTAATATCTCCATACATTTTTGCTTTCTGGTCGAAGTACCCCTCATTTCAAGTTGATCTTGCGTCTCAACACTTTTACCGTGGTTGGAGCACCAATGTAAGCACTTGTATATGAAAAAAGGGACAACTATCCCGAGAATGAGGACTAGACCTGAAATCTGGGGAGAAAACAGAAAAATCAGCACATTCAGATTTGTTATTTATATTGGACTTTTTCTTCACAAATGTTTTGCATCCGGCCACCGGGAGTAGGGACAGGGTGACATACACTTCACGGTCCCTGTGCATAGGCAGGCATGAATCAAGCCTTGGAGGTTTCACTGATATATAATCTAGTTATTTTACGAACTGAGGTTTATATATCATGAGTATAATTTAGTAATCTGGATCCCTCCCCTGCTCCACACCCCATAACACATCACATTTCAAAACAGTCTGGGTCGAGGGGAGAATGTGAGACTGACAGACATTTATCCTGCCCCACTTTCCCTGCCAGAGCCACCAACTTTCTGCTTGACCCCTGCTCCGCCCCACACCCCTCCCTCACTCCTATATAAGAAAAAGACCCCAAAATTGGGACTGTCCCTATAAAATTGGGACATCTGGTCACCTTACCTATGAATGATACCGACGAAGTGGGTATTCACCCACGAAAGCTCATGCTCCAATATGTCTGTTAGTCTATAAGGTGCCACAGGACTCTTTGCTGCTTTTACAGATCCAGACTAACACGGCTACCCCTCTGATAAGCTTTTCCTAAGCTAGAAAAAGCCGAAAAGTGAAGAAAGAAGCACACGAAACTGTGGCTGTGATCCCATATGTTTCAGTGCTGCTGAGACTCTCTTTTGACAACAGGGGTCGCTTGGAAAAATAGTGTCTGATCGTGTAATTAAAGACTGCATCATAACAAAGACAGAATTAAGGCCACACAGGCAACCATAAAGCTGCATTTCCTAACTTCAGACCATTTGACTTCTGCTGGAGAAAAACTCAGTTCTCACTTTTTGGTTGGGTGCAGCAAAATCAAATACTATATTTTTTCTCAAGCAATTGCAAAGAGGGAGGGAGTGCACTCGGACACAGGGTTTCCCCTTCCTAGGCAGGTCCCTCAGCTAGTAAACAATTCCAGCAAGCATTTATTCTTTTTGTGACCTACAATAATGAGCAACAGCTGCATTTTGTTTATACGTAGGCTACCTTGTTATCTTATTTTTCTCACTTCTATTTAGACGCCAGTCTACGTTCCTCATTATCGACAAAAGGTCGCAACGACTTCTCCCACAGTGCTTTCCCACTCGCTCTTACAAATCTCACGTTAGTAGGGTTACAGCTAGCCTAACTCTTGCTAACAGAGACTGTCTTGCATTAAGATCCCCTGCAAATCTCTGTCAGTTCTTTCTCTACTTCCAACCTTAATATTCTTTTAATGTGATCTATTTTACGTATGCTTTGAATTAACTCTCTATTTTGAATCTGTTTTGTGTGTTTTTATTTATTCCTAAGTGTCGCAAAGCACTACAACTCGCATAGCATTTGCCAGTCATTCTTATACGGTGTTAACGTCTCATGGCTGACCCAAGCTTTGGATCGAGGTACTTTTTTCAACCCTGCATTTGTAACTGTCTCATCTCTGTCGGTGAGCATCTTTTTGAACAGTGAAAGCTGGTACAGAGCTCGTTTTAGCTGGTCCGTATTAAACATTTGGAACTGAAAAAATTCCAGACTAGAGCAAGAATCCAAGACAGCTGAGAGCAAAATGCCAGAGATGGTTGCCACAAGAAATCCTGTTCTTTTTGCGGATACAGACTAACACAGCTGCTACTCTGAAACCAGAGATGGTTGAGTTTCTCATGAGAGATCTGTAATAGGAGAACCTTACCTGTGATTGTATATAACAATCACTGGGTTGTTCCGTATTGTCTCCTGTGATGATTTCTTCATCTGTTTTACACAGACAAGCCACGTATCTTCCATCCATGAGAAGAATGACAATCCATACAAGAGAAGGCAAGAAAAACTTAGCAAAAGACTCAAAAAAGTCACTGCGGCTATTGCACCGTTTCTTGGGACAAGGGCATTTTGGCTGAAAAGCCATGCTTAGTAAAAACAAAATCCCAGCTGGAATAACAAAATAGAGGACACCGTACGAGACTCTCCAGGTCTTCTTTGGAGAACATTTAAATTCAACTTCCATTATTTTTTCGACCATTATCAAAATTAATGACTCAAGTAAAGCAGTTTTAATGGTATATTCCTTTCGCCATGTCTCCCAAAATTTCTTCTTAAGTTCCATTTTGCCTCGCAAACCAGACCGCAGCTAACTCAGGGCCGGTGAGAGAAACGCTGAGACGTTTGGGTTATATGGCTCTTCTCCACTTCGAGAGAGAATTAAGCAGGAGTGAAAATGAAAGTGAAAATATTACCTTTGTGATGCAGCAGGGCCAGGCAGCAGTAGTAGATTGGTAGAGAGGAGATATATTAGCCCTATTCTAGTTAAGATGTGGTCCCCTGTCGACTAGGGAGGGTGGCTACAGGTTAATTGGAGCAATTGTAGTCAGTTAAGGCCCTCTCAGGAAACTAATAAAACCCCCCAGCTCTAGGCAGACAGGGGGGTGCGTGGAAGGAGAGAGGACCGGAGTTTGGGGGTGTGTTACTGACAATTGAAAGACCAGAGCACCAAAGGAAGGGAGACCCCACCCCAGCAGGGTAAGGAGACTCCCTCCCCCCAGCGTCAAGGACCAAGGTGTGAAAGTAGAATGAATTATATTGTAAAAATAAGAACGGATTAAAGAAATGGTGTATGTACCTTTAAGCAGAAATAAGAAATATTGAAATACAGGTGCCAGGAAAAGAAATATTAGGTATAAACAATGGTGCTAATGGTGAAACATTAACAGAAGTTAGTAAGGAAATAAGATATGCATGTCTAGCCCAGATAAACTTATCAGATTCTGCTTCCTTTGTTATCTTGTTAAGTTCTTGGCCTTTTATCTGTATAAATAAGATAGTTTGTGTCTTGCAGGGTGCTCACATTATCTGGGTGTTATTAGCAGAGCGCTGTGCTAATAAAACAGAGAGGTCTGACAAACTGTGAGTCCTGAGTCTAACTTTGACAATGGGTAGCCCTACCCAACGGCAAAGAGGGGAAGAAACCTACAGGGGTTGAGAGGGGCTGGGGCTCAGAGTGAGGAGCAAACCCAGACCTCTTCCCCGCTTCCCTCCTCTACCTCCTTCCTGGGCCACTAGCAGGGCCCTCAGTGCCCCAAGAGCAGGAGCAAGCGGTGGTATCCTAGGCTCCCGCCAAGAAAAGCACGGGACTCACCATACCAACGTCGGCCATTTTGCCACACCGTATGAAAACATCCCCATTCTTGGTCATTCCATTAAGTGCTGGTGTCTAGATATGAACATTGTTCATAAACTGCATCCTATTGATTTCAGCAGGGTCTTGAGTAGTTAGGCTGGCAGACTGGAAACGATTTCCCATTTTCCACTATAGTTTATCCTCCATGTTATGACTTTGTCAAGAATAATCATTCATCTCGTATGGCAGCAACACCCTAGTTAAACTTGTAAATGGCTTTATTTTAGCTGGATGACAATGTTCTCTGAGCGTTTTGATCTATAACATTCAATTTGAAATTCTGATTGTAGCATTTTACACCTCCTAGGGCATTTTGGAGGGGGGAAAATATCCGAGTTTAGTTGTCAGTATCCAAAAAGGGCCACGTGATCACAAAATGATGCACTAAGCGCAAAATGTTCAGAAGGACTCAGTTGACTTAGGCACTTTGGAAGATTTTCTTCAGAGCCTTTCAGAAAAACGTAATCAAGCAACGTGATGTGTAAAGGAACAGTGTGTTGTTTAGACCCACGTCGGTGAAAGCTCTCAGCTTGTGCTTGGCTTCTCTTTGGGGGTGTAACAATGTTATGTTTTGAATGTTGATGAGAGACATATTAACAAGCCATAAGAACTGCAAATTGTCACCGGTGGCAGAAGCCATCCTGCTGGGATGTTACCCTCCCTTTGCACAGGAGTTACACAGACACAACAGAGGGTTTAACAGGCCAGACTCAGAATGATACTAGAGCAGCAGTTCTCAGACTGCGGGTTGGGACCCCAAACTTTTTTTTTTTTAAAAAAAGGGGTTTGAGTGGTAACCACAGCTTTAAAAACAAAAATAATTTCCCTAGTCTGTAAAGGGGCGGGAGGCATTTAAACAAAAAACCTTGGCTAAATTGCAAGCCACTGGCTGGTGGCCACATATAAGCAGTAATGTCAAACAGATTGTAAAGAATCACCAAGTGATCCATCCCCTGTTGCCCGTTCCCAGCTTCTGGCAAACAGAGGCTAGGGACACCATCTCTGCCCATCCTGGCTAATAACCATTGATGGACCTATCCTCCAAGAACTGATCTAGTTCTTTTCGAACCCTGTTATAGCCTCTAAAACAGCAAATAGAAGGGCCTGGAGCTGGTTTACAACTTGATTACATTGGCCCTTTAGCAAGAGCGGCCAGGGTAATCAGTGTTGTTTAGTCCTGGGACTCTGGGTCTGATTCCTGGGTTAGCTCGGTTGCAATGTAGATGCAGGAGGGATTGGGATAGCACTGAGGCTCAAGCACAGGTTTATGTCGCAGTGTAAGCAGACTCAGTATAACCCAGCTTACCAGTTTCACCCCAGATCCCTGCTCCACTTAACATACAGCTCTTTGGTAAGTGTATAGGGAAACCATGATTGAACAGAGCATGGAGGTTCAGTCGTAGGAAGTAGGAATATTGGACACAAACAGTTACATATAAAATAAAATTGTAACTCGCCTTCTAAAGGCTAGACTTAATTAACAAGACGTGCATGCCTACCAATGTGTAGGTCCCCCACCCTTCTCACACCTTTATAGAGCCAAGGATGCTGTGATCCCT
The DNA here is from genome assembly GCA_026122505.1 of Aldabrachelys gigantea. Taxonomy (NCBI): domain Eukaryota; kingdom Metazoa; phylum Chordata; order Testudines; family Testudinidae; genus Aldabrachelys; species Aldabrachelys gigantea. Next base: position 20,974,983 of record CM047489.1, on the reverse strand, counting down.
CTCCCATGGGACAACCTGTGGTGTCAGCTGGCCTCCTCGGTGAAGGATCTGCTGTGTCTCTCTTGGGCTGAGATATAGAGTTGATCCCTTCCCCTCTCTTGCCTCTGGGGAAGGGGGAGGGGGATTCATTTTCTGATTTCTTTGATCTCTCTGGTATTTATTTTGGTTCCTTCCCCCCTTTTCCATCCCTCTCTCATCGGTTTTCTGTCTCCCCAGCACAGGGGGTGGCCCATGTCTGGATTCTCAGCATAATACAGTCTCTGGGAGATGCAAATGGGACGTTTGCTGTGGTTGGTCCCAGACCAAAGCCTGTGAGAGTCAGCGCAGGGCAGAGGAAGTGTCAGGAGCTGCTCACACCTTATGAGACATCGGAGCAGCCTCACGGGCGAGAGACCCTACCCATGCTCTGAGGGTAGGAAAAGCTTCAGCCAGAGCTCCTCGCTTCTTAGACACGAGAGAATCCACACAGGAGAGACCCCGTTTGCGTGCGCCGAGTGCGGGAGACGCTTTAGCCAGCGCTCATCCCTGGTCACCCACCAGAGAATCCACACCGGCGAGATGCCCTACACCTGTGCCGAGTGTTGGCAAAGCTTCAGGCAGAGCTCAAACCTCATCACGCACTGGAGGATCCACACCAGCGAGATGCCCTACACCTGCGCCGAGTGTGGGAAACGCTTCGGTCAGAGCTCGACCTTCATTCGACATCAGACCATCCACACCGGCGAGACACCCCACACCTGCGCCGAGTGCGGAAAAAGCTTCAGGCAGAGCTCAAACCTCATTACACATTGGAGGATCCACACCGGGGAGATACCCTACACCTGCGCCAAGTGCGGGAAAAGCTTCAGTTGAAGCTCGGGCCCTGTCACTCCTCAGGGAATACACATGGGATAATGCCATAAATGTCTTGACTAAGGCTGGGCTAAATTGTTCTTTTATTTATTTATTTATTTTTAAATACACGTTCTCATTCCCACATTGTACCCTGTCAAGCGCTTTGCGCCACTGCCTGAACCGTGGTTTCTCATCTCCTGCAGGTGAGTTTCTTGCTTCTGCCATTTCCAGCTCATTTTTGGGGGTTGAATGCCACGATGCTTTCTGTCCACTCTGTGGTCTTATGAGGAACTGGAGCTTGCGTCTGTCCTGCCAGGAAGGCTCATCCCCCCGGGTGGGGGAGATATGTTTGACCACAGCTAGCTCCACTGAGGTGAAAACGACTTGTCCCTTGTCTCCACTCAGATTGTACGTGGAGTTAGCTGCTAAAGGGAGCTGTCCTGATGTAAACAGACACATATAGTTCCGGTGCAGATATAAACCTCGGGACAGAGAATGAGGTTTGCTTTCCGTGTGACCTCACCAAATCTCCATCACTTCTCCTAGCCTAGACAAGCCCTGAGCATCACATCAATACTGGCCAAGGGAGTATTCATTACAGAGCTCCCCCATTGGCGATACATAATGGAGGCTGATGGAGGCTAAGCCTCCCCAAACCTCATGTCACTGCAGGGCCACAGAGCAGGCATTAATTAATCCCTGGGAGCCCGCGACCAGACTTGCTAGCTAGGTGGGAGGCGTTTGCTTGCAGCCCTCACATAATAACTTTGTGACACCCCCCGAGGGGTTGTGACCCTGCAATTTGAGACCCCAGGAGCACTGACTTCCAGACCCCTCCTGTCCCCGAGTCTCCATGTGCTATAAAGAAAAGGTAAAGAACCAGCAGGACCCCTGGAAGGAATGTCGGATTAGGACCACTGGGGAAGGCAGAGAGGGACACCCTGCCATCTGGGACACCTCACCCGTCTAGGATCGAATCACCTCCATGGCTGGAGCAGCTCTGAGATGCTGAGCTCTGGTGAACAGCGTCCGTGCCACATGCCCAGGGTTACTTATTGGCCGGGATTCATTTGTAATGGAAGAGGTGCCGGGATTCAAGCAATTTTTTACTTTCCTAACTGATGTGCCAAGTCCAGAGGTGCCAGGACTAGGAATGACCAGGCCCAGAGGTGCCGGGGCTCTGAATGGCCAGGTCCAGAGGTGCCAGGGCTCAGAATGGCCAGGCCTGGAGGTGCCAGGGCTAGGAACGGCCAGGCCCGGAGGTGCCAGGGCTCTGAACGGCCAGGCCCAGAGGTGCCAGGGCTCTGAACAGCCAGGCCCGGAGGTGCCGGGGCTCGGAACAGCCAGGCCCAGAGGTGCCAGGGCTCTGAATGGCCAGGCCCAGAGGTGCTGGGGCTTGGAACAGCCAAACCCAGAGGTCCGGGGCTAGGAACGGAGGTCACAGGGCTCTGAATGGCCAGGCCTGGAGGTGCCGGGGCTCGGAACGGCCAGGCCCTGAGGTGCCAGGGCTCTGAACAGCCAGGCCTGGAGGTGCCGGGGGTCAGAACAGCCAGGCCCAGAGGTGCCAGGGCTCTGAACGGCCAGGCCCAGAGGTGCTGGGGCTTGGAACAGCCAAACCCAGAGGTCCGGGGCTAGGAATGGAGGTGCCAGGGCTCTGAACGGCCAGGCCCGGAGGTGCTGGGGCTCTGAACGGTCAGGCCTAGAGGTGCCGGGGCTTGGAACAGCCAAACCCAGAGGTCTGGGGCTAGGAGCGGAGGTCACGGGGCTTGGAACAGCCAGGCCCAGAGGTGCCAGGGCTAGGAACGGCCAGGCCTAGAGGTGCCGGGGCTCTGAATGGCCAGGCCCAGAGGTGCCGAGACTTGGAATGGCCAGGTCCGGAGGTGCCAGGCACAAATGAAGCCCTCTTTACTGGTCCAGAAAAGGGCAGGAATGACTGGACAGCTTGGGTGATCAGGGTATTCTCCTGGGAGGTGGGCAATGCATTACATGGCTCTTCTCCACTGAATATGAGGATCTCTGCACCTCAACATCCCCAGCGAATCGCTAGGGCAAATGGCACCAGCTCTTGTCCCGCAGCAACTGCAGTCAAAGCCATCTCCTTGCCAATGCCTGTCACGGCCGCCTTTTCATAGCCTGCTTAGCCATGGTGCCTCCCTTCACAAAGCCCTCCTGAACTGCCCTGCTTGGTGATCCAAGAGGAAACCGGCCAATTCAAACCCATTTTCTGCAAGCCCGGAAGACATGGAGCTGTCTGGCTCCCTGGGCACAGAAAGCCACAGCTGGGCACAGAGAGAGTTTTCAAAGTGGCAGCCGAGGTCATATAGTGGTTTATACTCTGCGTTTGTAACCCATGTGCCTAATAGGGAGCTATCTCTTTAAGAGACACCTTAGCAGCAGGGCGAAGGAGTAGGCGTGAGTTGTGTCTGGGTCATTGCTGCTAGGTGGATTTGTCCCTCCACCTCCGGAAGTTTCTGGAGTTTGGGTGGGGTAGTTTTGGGGTCGGCTCCCATAGGGTCCCTGTGGCTGGGGTCAGAGTAGGCAGGGTAGCTGCTTTGTAAAGGGCCGTGTGTGTTGGCTTACGAGGAAGAGCGACAAAAAATGGAGCCGCACAGACAAGCTGGGCTCAGCGAGGAACAACTGGCCGGCCACGCCGGCATCTCCTGGTTACCGAGAAGGCTCTTCGGCCAGTTCTCCCAAAAGGCCACTCTCTGGAGGCCTTGCAACAACCATGGCAGATGTTCACTGGGAAAGACCCAAAGAGCGGCCGACACAGAGTTCTCCACTCCCTGGAGACACCCAGCTCTCAGGAGCTCTGTGCACAGGGAGCCCCTGCTAGCGGGAAAGGACCATGGCCACAGAGTGCTTAGCTCTCTGCCTAGTGTCTTCCACGGATCCAGTGGGTTTGTCCGTTTCCTCCAAAGATAGACAACAAAGTAGGAAGAGGAGACATGTTTGGCGAGGCACACTGGGAGCCGGATCCAGAATCTCCTCTTTACCCGGAGGGTCCCACTGTCAGCTTAGCCACTGCGCTGCCCTCGGGGGCTTTTCTCCTCCCTGCTCCACATCTTCCCTAACAACAATCGAAAGTGAGGTGAACTGGGAGTAACGCTCCATTTCCTGCCAGCCCTGCAGAGGTGGCGATCTCAGGATCTTCGCACGATGACATCCCCAGCGAATCGCAAGAGCACTTGGCACGGGCTCTCGTCCTGTTGCAGTCAAAGCCACCTCCTTGCCCATGCCCATCACGGCCGCCTTTTCATCAGCTCCTGGCTGGATTCTTTCCAAGGCTGCTCCACAAAGAGGTCTCTTCTTTTACAAGCCTTTGCCAGCCTGGCCAAGGGAGGGGTCTTTGGTTTCCTGGAAGGAGAAAGGAAAACGGGAGCAGAGGAGACAAAGGACGCAGAGCCAGGCACCACGGGGAGTTACACCCAGGACCTCCTGTTTACTAGGCAGGTGCTTTAGCCATGGTGCCTCTCTTCTGAAAATCCCCCAGGCTGCTGTACTTGATGGTCCCAGATAATACCGGCCGAATCCAAAGCACAGATTTAATCCAATTCCCGCAAGACTGGCAGATGTGGAGCTGTCTGGCTCTCTCTCTCTCTCTCTCCTTTTTCTCCCTGGAGCTCTCCTTTCTTATGCCATGGTGACATGGTGTTGGCAACACTTTTGTCACTCAGGGCTGTGAACACCTCCCGAGTGATGTAAGTTTTGCCGGCTTAAACGTTGGGTGCACAGTGCCGTGTTGGCAGGAGACGCTCTCCCATCCCCACAGCTCCGCTGCTCATGGAGCTGGTTTTATCATGTCGAATGCGGTGGCCGGAGCGACCTTACAGTGGTGTCGCTGGAAGCTTGTACGTGTAGACATGGCCTTAGTATGGGAGTAACAAACCCCTAACCTATGTCTGAGTTATTGAAGCCCTCAAATTGTGGTTTAAAGACGTCAAGGTGCAGAGAACCTTCCAGCAAATGACCCATGCCCCATGCTGCAGAGGAAGGCGAAGACCCCCCAGGGCTTCTGCCAATCTGCCCTGGGGGAAAATTCCTTCCCGACCCCAAATATGGTGATCGGCTAAACCCTGAGCATGTGGGCAAGACTCAGCAGCCAGACACCCAGGAAAGAATTCTCTGTAGTAACTCAGCTCCCGCCCAACTAACATCCCATCACAGGCCATTGGGCATATTTACCGCTAGTAGTCAAAGACTAATTATTTGCCAAAATTAGGCTCTCCCATCATACCATCCCCTCCATAAGCTTATCAAGCTCAGTCTTGAAGCCAGATATGTTCCCTCTCCAAGGGGCAGAGTTGCCCCGTGACACGCGTACCTGCGATCAGGCAGGGGAGAAATTTCTCTGTGGGGAGTTCTTGTGAGATTCCAGTTCCTTTCATTTCAGGAAAGCCCAGCCTGGGTAGGGAAAAGCGTTCGTTTTCCAGGAATCAAACACAGGCTAGAGAAACAGAGCAGCAAATCCCCACTGCTGCATCATTGGCTCTCAACCTCTCCAGATGACTGTATCCCTTTCCGGTGTCGGAACTGTCTTACCTACCCCAGTTTCACCCCACTTCAAAACGACTTGTTTACAAAATCAGACATCGAAACACAAAAGTGCCCCAGCATGTTATGACTGGAATATGGCTGATGGTCTCATTTGTACCATATCACTGTAAAACAAATCAACTGGAATATAACTATTGTGCTTAAGAACATAAGAACATAAGGTAAGAACATAAGAACGGCCCATACTGGGTCAGACCAAAGGTCCATCCAGCCCAGTATCCCGTCTTCCAACAGTGGCCAATGCCAACTTCCCCAAAGGGAATGAACAGAACAGGTTATCATCAAGTGATCCATCCCCTGTCGCCCATTCCCAGCTTCTGGCAAACAGGCTGGGACACCATCCCTGCCCAGCCTGGCTAGTAGCCACTGATGGACCTGTCTTCCATGGACCTAGCTTCCATTTCAGTGTATAGACTACAGAGCAGTATAAACAAGTCCTGGTCTGTATGAAATTTTAGTTTGTACTGATTTTGCTAGCACTTTTTATGTAGCCTGTGGTTAAACTTGGCAAATGTCTAGATGAATTGATGTTACCCCTTGGAAGACCTCTGGGTACAAGAACTAGGGGTCACCAAATGAAATGAATGGATAGCAGGTTTAAAGCAAATGAAAGGAAGTTCTTCTTCACACAGTGCACAGTCAACTTGTGGAACTCCTTGCCAGAGGAGGTTGTGAAGGCTAGGACTATAACAGGGTTTAAAAGAGAACTGGATAAATTCATGGTGGTTAAGTCAATTAATGGCTAGTAGCCAGGTTGGGTAAGGAATGATGTCTCTGGCCTCTGTTTGTCAGAGGGTGGAGATGGATGGCAGGAGAGAGATCACTTGATCATTACCTGTTAGGTTCACTCCCTCTGGGACACCTGGCATTGGCCAATGTCGCCAGACAGGATACTGGGCTGGATGGACCTTTGGTCTGACCCAGTACGACCGTTCTTATGTTTTTATGCTCCTGAATGGAAAGCCGCTGCACTAGACTTCCAGGGAGGTATTGGGAATTTCATTATGCATGACACACACAACACTGAAAATTCCCTTTTCTTTGTTTTTTTTTCCCAGTGAGCTCATTTCCCAGCAGAGGAAAACAAATATTTTTCTCCATTTCATGACTTAGGTTTTGTCTACACTGTGCAGCTTTTAGCGACACACCAGTGCCGTGCTACAGCCAGGATGTTAAAAGATGCGTTTGTAGGCAGGAAAAAATCTTCCAACCCCAACGAGCGGCGTTAGCATTGTCGGCCGGAGCAGTTCACACCTACGCTTTCCCTCGATAAAACTTCTGTCTTTCAGGGCGTGTGTGTGTGTTTTTTCACACCTCTGAACGACAACAGTTTTGTCTTTCACTAGCCAGTGTAGACAAAGCCTCAGACAGGGGCTGGAACAGGCAGAGACAGGCTCGTCCCTGCATCATCACCATTAATTTGAACCTAATGAAAAACATGAAGGTCAAACCAAGCCTTTCCTTTCCTGATGCTCTCCCTCCCTACTCACCTGCCGCCCCCCGGCCCCGGGGAAGATAAAGAGCCTGAGGCTTCGTCTACACTGGAAACTGAACAACACAACTTTTCTCGTTCAGAGGTGTGTCAGCGCCCCACTTCAGAGGGTGCAAATGCTGCTGGTGACTAGCCCATCGCTGGTGGAAGAAGGGTCGCGCCCAGACACTGACAGTGGATGAATTACTGTGGGGTCTAGAAGCCGATCTGAATTAAGTCGACCTAATTTTGTAGTGTAGACAAGAGTCACTTTCCTGTTCCGGGGGGGGCGTATTCACTCTCCTGGGGTGGGATCGGGGCTAACAGGAGCCAGAACCTCTGTGTGTGTAAATACAGCGAATGTGGAGGAGGAGGAGCAGCTGAGAGGAGGGTTAGCAGTTCCCTCCTGAGAAAACCCCCAGTCCCAGGGAGTGTGTGACAAGCTCCTTGGTCTGGAAGGAGACAGGAAGGGGCTGGAATAGCTAGGAGCAGGGGGGTGTTGGCAGGAAGGAAGCTGGGAGAACAAAGAACAAGCCCTGGGCAGCTTCTGGGTGTGGGTGCTTTGGAAAGATGCAAGATGCAGCAGCTGCTGCTTTCCCGGTGGGGTCTGTGCAGGGGGAGAGTCCTTCGTTCAAGGGGGGAGACTTTCTCCGGTTGCAATCAGCCACCCGAGAGCAGCCCTGGGCTCTGCGGACACCACCCCCTGAGCTGGAGACAGCAGGTAATTGAGGGGGAGAAGGGGTGTGTGCTGCGGATGGGGAGGAAAGTGAGTCTCTGCCCCAGTGGGGTTGGGAGCCTCAGATCTGGCAGCCCCTGAGAATTTTCTCCCTTGTTCATGAGACTGGGCTGGTCGGTGCTTTGACTGAATTTGCTGCCCCAGGAGCAAAACCGAGGAGATTCAGAGGAGGAAAGAAAAGGGATTTCCCCTGTGTGTGTGGGGGGGGGAAGTGGGCCAGGCCAGGCTAGGGGTGGAAAACAAGGCAGAGAGGGAGGGGAGGCAAAGACAGTGTGAAAGGTGGTGGATCGGACTCTCTCTGTGCAGCCAGGACTCTCCAGGGGCAGACAGGTTAGGGGGCTAATGAAATCTGCTTTGGTTCTGCCACTTGTCCCTCAAATGCAGATAAAATTCTCGCTAATGATCACCTGTGAATATAAAATCCCTGAAGATCCCCCTGCCCCCCTGCTTTTCTCTCAGATTATTTGCCTCTGTCTCTAGTCTCCTCCCCTGATCTTGCCTCATTTTGTCTCTTAATTCTTCAATGACCCTTTAAAATCTCCTCCGATGTGGGGTATTTTCCCACCCCTTTGACCTGCTGCAAATTGTGCTTGTCTGGATGGGAAATGATTGCCCCTGAGTCACTCCCCAAATGGGAAGGGGGCCAGCGGGTGCAGCTTGGAGGATCCCGGAGACTCGGTTGCTTCTGGGGTGGGTTGGGGCGGCCATTCTCTGCCAGCAAGAAGGCATAGAAGGGGTAATGAGGGGGCTGCCCAGTTCAAGGTTCCCCAGCCCCAGGTGCTGTCCCCACAACGGCCTACCAGTCACCTGCCCACCTTGCTGCCTGCCCCATAACCCATCACTTGCCCTCTTAAAGCAGCATCCCAAAAGCTTCTGAAGGTGGTGGTGGGAGGACTATTCCTGTCCGCGAGTCTATTTCACTTTCCTACACCATCCCTTCTAACGTTCCTCCCATCTCAGTTATTTAATAGTGACACAAAACCTCAAAAGAAGAGGTAAATCTGAAACAGTGAGAGTCACTGGTGAACCATTGGAACAATTTCCCACCAGTTGTGGTGGAGTCTGCATGACTGACTGTCTTTAGATTGCTCGGATCTTCTCTTCAGATCTTGGCTTTTTTTCTCTTGTATGATCAAACATTTCATTTTTCGACCTATTTTCTCCCCAATTCTCAAAGTTTGATATAAAATACCCTAACATCCCACCCTGCTTCTTTTCCCCCTAATCATGTTACTCACATTATTCTTCTTAACCTCTGAGGATAGGACAAGAAGCAATGGGCTTAAATTGCAGCCAGGGCAGTTCAGGTTGGACATTAGGAAAATCTTCCTAACTGTCAGGCTGGCTAAGCACTGGAATAAATTACCTGGGGAGGCTGTGGAATCTCTGCCAAGAGCAGGTTGGACAAACACTTGTCAGGGACGGTCTAGATAATACTTAGTCCTGCCTTGAGTGCAGGGGATTGGACTCGAGATCCCTTCCAGTCCTACAATTTTATGATTCCAGTTAACATTCCCTGAGATTTCCCCATCTTTCTAATGATCAAATATGAGTCTAAAATCTCCACAGAACTGGACCTTTCCCCAAATTCTTGACCATTGCTATAAAAGTCCAGCGCCTGTCACCCCTTTTCTCTCCGCTTATCAAATCCCGCTACGAAATTCACTCACGTTTTCCCTCTTTACCGCCTGTTGGCCCCTGGTATAAAATCCCTCCTGGGGGCCCCCTAAAACAGGAAGCTATTTTGGCATCACTGGGGCAAGTCGACAGGGCTGTCCTTACTAATTACGGTGCCCTATGCAGCCTGAGCACCTGCCCCCCTGCAGTGTGGAGGGGCTGAGCTGCGCTCAAGGCTCGTGGGCCTGGGGGATTAGTAGGGGAGCTGGGAGCAGGAAGCGGAATGACCTGGCCCCAGCCCGTTCCGCTTCCCCTGCCCCAGCTGTGTCGCTCAGGGGAGGAGCCTTGGGGGAAGGGGGTCCACCTCCCCCCCACTCTCACTGGCAGCGGGAAGCGGAGCGACACAGTGGGAAGAGGCGGGGCAGGGGCAGAGGGAGTTGTCCTGGGCCCCACACCCCCTTAGGAACTCACGGGGGAGGGGGCAGCTGGGGGATGGGGCTGGCCGCCGCATACATAGCTTACAGCTGCATAGGGCACCATGACATTGGGGCCAATTTGGTGCCCCCAGTGTCATGCTCTATGCAGCTGTGCATTTGTAGACGCTACCTGGTACCGAGAGGTACCGGGTCTCTTTAATTCTCTCTTCTGCCCGCTAAAGGGGGTGCTCCCAAGAGAGATGGGGAAAAGGCTGGGGCATCAAACAACCTTGTAAACTGGTGACACCCCAGATGGCATTGTGGGATTCTCCTGGCTTTTCTCGACAAAACCATGTCATGTAGACATGGCCTGCCTGTTTCTCGAGGCGGCAGAGCCTTGATGGTCTGACTGTAGGGGGAAAAGCCCATGGGGAAATCAGGGAGGGAAATGGGAAAAAGCTCTGTGTGAAATCTCTCCAGTTTATAGATCATTAGGGTTGGAAGGGACCTCAGGAGATCATCTAAGTCCAACCCCCTGCTCAAAGCAGGACCAATCCCCAAATGGCCCCCTCAAGGATTGAACTCACAACCCTTCATCTTACCTTTACAGCTGCAGAAGAGCATTCCTGTTTCACTCCAGATCTAGGTGGCCAAGGGCCTGGTTTTCAACCAGAAAGTCTGGTCAAAATGGGGACCTAACAGTGTCCGGTCAGATCTACTGACCGCATGCCCAATGTCCGGTTACTGCAGGCAGGAGAGGCGGGGACGCCTCTGACCGGTGTCGGGCAGCTGCAGCTCCCAGCCCCGGCTGTGCAGGCGAGTTTCTTCTGACCTGGGTGGAGAAGTGGGAGGGGAAAAGCAGCGAGTGATGGGAGGAAGGAGGGAAGAGGTGTGAATGGGGGGGTGAAGCCTCAGAGGGAAGAGGCGTGGCAGGGGAGGGGCCTCAGGGGAAGAGGCGGGGCAGGGGAGGTTGCAGACGGAAGAAGAGAGGCAGTAAACGCACAGGACAACGAGAGCTGCTGGAGGTGGGAGGAGGGCAGGAAATACACAGTGGGGAGAAGGGGAGAGCACTGGTGCGAAAAATCTGCCAGACCTAGTTTAAGGTGGGGCATAGTTTCTAGGAACAGACTCCTGGGGCTCGGGCTGTTCCCTGTTTGTGGAAGAGGAAATAACTCACCTGTCCAGGGCTGGGAAAACTTTCCCGACCCCCAGAGCTGGAGCCTGACTCTCCTGACCCACTTCATTATTTGCCACTATCTGAACTTTGTGTGGTCTGGCAATTTATCAGTGAGGATTTTATGTTTTCTGCCACGTCACTGATAAAAATGTTAAATAGCATAGGGTCATGAATCAATCCCTGGGGGACCCCACTAGAAACACATCCACTTGACCATGGTTCTCCATTATTTTTTGAGACCTCTCAGTTAGCCATTTTTGTATCCATTTACTGTGTGCCGTGTTAATTGTGTATTGTCCTGGTTCAGGGGTAGGCAACCTATGGCACGCGTGCCGAAGGTGGCACGAGAGCTGATTTTCAGTGGCACTCACGCTGCTTGGGTCCTGGGCACCGGTCTGGGGGGCTCTGCATTTTAATTTAATTTTAAATGAAGCTTCTTAAACATTTAAAAACCTTATTTACTTTACGTACAACAATGGTTTAGTTATGTATTATAGACTTACAGAAAGAGACCTTCTAAAAACGTTAAAATGTATGACTGGCACACGAAACCTTAAATTAGAGTGAATAAATGAAGACTCGGCACAGCACTTCTGAAAGGTTGCCGACCCCTGTCCTAGTTTAATCAAAGTATCGTGTGAACTAAGTCAAATATCTTACCGAAGTCTGCAGATCAACACTATTACCTTTATTGACCAAACATTTAATCTCAGCAAAAAAAGATATCCAGTTAGTCCGATAGGATCTGTTGCCCCTAAATCTATGTTGATTGGTATTAATTAATCAAATCCAATATCAGCTACTTCGTTAGCCTGCATGTTATCAATGTCAGAGTGACAGACTTATAATTACTTGGACTTTCACTCTTTCTAAACATTGGCACAGCACTAGCGTTCCTCCAGTCTTGGAACTCCTCAGTATCCAAGACCTGCTGAAAGTGGACATTATTGGTCCAGCGAGCACCTCAGCCAGCTCGTTTAAAACTCTTGCAGACAAGTTAACTGGACCTGCTGATTTTAAGATGTCTAACTATGGTAGCTGCTGTTTCACCTCTTTCTGAGTTACTAGTGGAATGGACAGAGTGTCTCCATCATCATATGACGTGACTGCATCATCTGTTTGTTTTTCCCCAAATACAGACCAGAAATGTATATTGAATGCTTTTTGCTTTTTCTGCATTACTATTGATATTTTAGCATTTCCCTCTAGTAATGGGCCCATCTCATGGTTAGGATTCTTCTTGTTTTTAAAAAAACTCCTTCATGTTGTGTTTCACTATGCTGACCACAGGTGCCATATGCTGCTTGTATCCTTCTGCTTCCCTTATTAATGTTCTACAATTCCAGCCTCTGACTCATATTCTTTTCTATCAACTTCTTCTTTCTTTTATGCGTTATACAGTAGAACCTCAGAGCTATGAACCCCTCAGGAACGGAGGTTGTTCGCAAGTCTGAAATGTCTAAAACGTCATGTTTGTTCTCTCAAAAGTTTACAACTGATATAACACAGCTTTGAAACTTTACTATGTAGGAGAAAAATGCTGCTTTTAACTGTCTTAATTTAAACAAAACAAGCACAGAAACAATTTCCTCACCTCATCAGATCTTTTTCTTTAAAAAAAGCTTTCCCTTTTTTTTTTAATAGTTTACATTTAACATAGTACTGTACTGTATTTGCATTTTATATATATATATTGTGTCTTTGCTTCTGCCTGATTGTGTACTTCCGGTTCCAAACGAGGTGTGTGGTTGACCGGTCAGTTCATAACTCTGGGGTTCTACTGTCTATTATTTTATCATTTTTTTTTAAAATGCAGTGGGTGTTGGGATTCCGGCTGTCCTTGGACTCTTCTGGGGGCTTTTATCTCCTGTATCAGCCTCCGGCTAGTAGATGTGTGATAAATATGAAAATCATGCATCCTGGGGATGCGGGGGAGGGCTCTCTCTCCCCTCACCCTGTTGTCTCCCGGCTGCTCTGAGCAGATTAGGCATGGGAATCCCTCAAAAAACTTCTTGGCCCAGCTCCCCTGCGAATAGTGAGGTTGTCAGGGGGCAGGAGGTAGTGAGCGGGATAAGGATAGTGACATCCAGAGGAGCGATAACTCGATTGTGTAATTTGGGCAGGTCTCCATCCCCCCTTTCTGTTTGCTGTCCCTGGTGTCATATTTGGACCTGCGTGTTTTTGGTGGTGGTGGCCGTTTTGAATGATACATTTTTTAAATGTAATCTCTCGTTCTCGGGGGGATGTAAAAACGAAGTTAATACTTTGAGCTTTGGGGTCTTGTCCTCATTCTGAGAGGAACATTTGCAGCGAGTACAATACTACATAAAGCCAGTAGTTCTCAAACTTTTGCACCGGGGACCCCTTTCAGACAGCAAGCCTCTGAGTGCGACCCCCCCCTTATAAATTAAAAACACCTTTTAATATATTTTACACCATTATAAATGCTGGAGGCAAAGTGGGGTTTGAGGGCGAAGCTGACAGTTCGCGACCCCCCATGTAATAACCCCGTGACCCCCTGAGGGATCCTGACCCCCAGTTTGAGAAGCCCTATTTTAGGAAATAGGTCTATTATTTAGGGTGACCATGAGCCCAGTTTTTGACCGGAAAGTCCGGTAGAAAAGGAGACTTGACAGTGTTCGGTCAAATGTACTGACCGGACAGCAAAAGTCTTGTTACTGCAGGCTGGGGAGATGCGGAAGCACCAGGTCATCACCCAACCCACCCCCTACTCAGCTGGGGGCTGCCTCCTACCTGCGTCGGGCGGCTGCAGCCCTCAACCCTGGCTCCGCGGGCGAGTCCCTCCCGACCTGGGCAGGGTGGAGGAAAAGCAGCATGTGACAGGACGAGGGAGGAAGAGGTATCAAGGGGGTGGGGCTTTGGGGCAAGGGGTGGGGCAAGGGGGTGGGGCGGGGCTTCTGGGGGAAGAAGTGGGGCATTGGGGCAGGTTCTGGCGCTCCTGCTGGAGGGTCCTATTTTTAAATAGTACAAAGTTGGTGACCCTAACTATGTTATGCGCAGACTGTGGGACAGTCAGATGAGGCCCTCTCTTGCCGGGAGAGTATCTGTGGTGCCAGGCGTGAAGGGAGAGCAGGGGCACAGAGAGCGGGGAGGAAGGCCCCCGCCCCTGGGAAGTGGGCAGGGGAGGTGTCACGGATCCCCAGCACTGGTGCCGTGGTCACAGCTTTGGAGCAGTCCCTGGGAGGGCCCCTTCTAGTGGGCCAGATCCCATAGCGGGTTCCACTCTTCCACCAGGGTCAGCCACGCGGCTTCACCACCTTGTTAGGCTGGGGCCTCTGAGCCGTCAGCACCCCTCTCTGCCCTGCGAGAGCCGTTCAAGGAGTCTCACTGAGACAGACCCGCCGAGGGAGACTCGTACAGTCTTAGGGACCAATACACCTCCGCAGGCATCGTCAGCGGCACTCAGCCCATGCTGGCAAACAGGAGGGTCTGTTACAGGGGCAGGCAAACTTTATGGCCTGAGGGCCACATTGGGTTTCCAGAATTGTCTGGAGGGCCGGTTAGGGGAGGCGGTGCCTCCCCAAACAGCCAGACATGGCCCGGCCAATGCCCCATATCTGACCCCCTGATTCTTGCCCTCTGATGGCTCCCCCGTGACCCCTGCCCCATCCAATCCCCTCTGCTCCCTGTCCCCTGACCGCCCCCAGAACCCCTGCCCCTGACTGCACCTTGCTGCCCTATCCAACCCCCCCTCTCATTTCTGACTGTCCCCCCAGGACCCCTGCCCCATCCAACCACCCCTGTTCCCTGATGCCCCCCCCAGGACTCCTGCCCCATTGACCTCCCTTTGCTCCCTGTCCCCTGACTACCCCCCAGACCTTCCACCCCTGACTGCCCCCCGGGATCCCTGCCCCATCCAACCCCTCCTCTCCCTGTCCCCTGACCGCCCCCAGAACCCCTGCCTCTGACTGCCCCCTGCTGCCCCATCGAACCCCCCTTCCTTCCTGAGTGCCCTGGGGACTCCTGACCCCCTGTTCCCTGCCCTCTGACCATCCTGACCCTCCCATCCACACCCTTGCCCCCTGACCACCACCCCGAACTCCCCTGACCCCTTACTGTGCTGTCTGGAGCGCTGGTGGCTAGCGGTGCTACAGCCGCGCTGCCCAGAGCACCAGGACAGGCAGCCACACCACTGCTCACCGTGGACCACTGGGTCAGGCTGCAGATCTGCAGCTGTGCTGTCTGGCAAGATCTTGCAGCCATTGCACCGGCGATAGGGCGAGCTGAGGCTGTGGGGGAGGGGGAACAGCAGGGGAGGGGCAGGAGCTCAGGGGCCGGGTAAGAGGGTCCTGTGGGACGGATATGGCCCGTGAGCCAGAGTTTGTCCACCTCTGGGCTATTAGCTGACTGCAGCACAGCATAGGACGACCGGGATTAGCACAGAGAAATAAACAGAGTCCATTCTAGTTAGCCAGAGCCCGTAGCTGTCTCCCTGTGTCACTCCCTTGGACCTCCTCAGTCAGGTTTCCCTCTGAGCAGCCCCCCGACTCCTCATCTCATACCCCCGCAAGTCCTTTGCTCCCATACTGGGGCACATGCAGCTCTGGCCCTGCCCACCACCAGTAAGCAGCAGGGAAATCAGTTGCTAAGTGTCCACATCCGGGCAATTGGATCTGCCACTGCATTCCCAAGAGCTCAATCAACATGAGACCTAAGGACCCCGGACAGCTAAGCACTGTTCACCCCCGTGTCTTAGCCCAAACAATCCCTTTCCATCCACTAAGTAACCATGCAGCATATGAGGGAAACTGAGGCACACATTGGCTTCCTAACTATATTACAGAATATTCCCACTTTGTCGCAGCGGGAGAAAGGAAAGACCCAGGCTGGGGATGCTGATGATAGGGGCCGACAAAGCCGGAACCCCTCTCACACTCTTTTGCCCTTGGCATGGTCGGGCCCTGTGCCTGGTAGCCAGGCCTTAGAGGGGAGCAGCCCACCGCCGCCTCCCCAGCCAGGCTCTAGAGCAGCAAACTGGAGCAGCCAGCTTCAGGCGTCATGAGAAGCGGCTCTGTCCACTCCCTGCCCAGGACCGGCTGCTAGGGAGAGCAGCTGAATGTGCCGGGTGGGGTGAAGGGGGAAAGGATGGAGCCCTCCCTCTCAGGTAATGTGGGGCGGGGATTTCATGTCACCTGGGCTCAGGGCTGGGAAGTTGCTGGGCAGAGGAGACACAGGGGGTGCTCACGTGTCCTTCCTTTGAGATTGTGCCCCCTCAATGGCCAGGGACTCCAGAGGAGACTCCCCTGGCTTCAGTCGGGGGGGCTCCGGCTGTGGGCTTCAGCAGAGCCAGTCTTACCGGGAGCCATGATGAAGAGGCAAGAAGTGGGGTAGAAGGGAGCTCAGGGCAATGAGGGGGGGAAGGAGTGGGGCCCAGGGGCATTGGGGAGCCAGGGGAGGCAGCGGAGGCCACAGGTGATGGGTAGGGGGCGGCAGGAGGGAGCAGGGGCCAGGGGCACCAAAATACAGCAGTACATTATTTTTATTATGGAGCCTGAAAAAAAGAAATAAATTACAATGATTTGGACCTGTACACATGCAAATTTATTTGTTTTTTCCCCCAAAGTTAATTAAGTATTTTAGGAAAATTTGTCCGAGCGGCCACCAGCAAGAGTTGGCCAGCAAAAAGTTTGTTCCGAGAACTCCTGGTTGTCCTCCGGACACTCACAATTTTCACCGATCTGCTTCTTGCAAAGAAACAGTTCACTCCAGCATACCCGTTTCACCTCAGATCACAGCTCCTCTCTACTTACAGCACTTCGATGAGTTCAAGGCCACCCAGAGGATTCAGGGAGCCTGGGGCAAAGGAATTTTGGGGGCCCCTTCCATAAAAAAAGTTGCAATACTATAGAATACTATATTCTCGTGAGGGCCCCTGCGGGGCCCAGGGTCTGGGGCAAATTGTCCCACTTGCCCCCGCCCCCCAGGCAGCCCTGGAGGAGATAGTGGAAATAGCAAGGGGAGCCGGATTGAATTGAGCATATAGGTTCTGTCGCAGGAAGCAGAAATATTGGACAGAAATGGCTACATATACAAATAAAATCATGAACCCTTCATGAACAAGAGACCCTCATGTCTGTAGCTCACCCATTTTGGAGCCAAATAGGCTGTGATCCATCTTTCCGAAAGAAACTCTTACTGTCAGTTACCTTCCTTGGTGAAGAAACCAATATGTCCCTTCCTCTGAATGCGGGGGAGGGTTGTGGATTCAGATTTGACCCCCTCCCACCTCTTTCCTTTGGGGAAGGGTTTCTTGGGGGGAGGGAGATTTCAGCTCCTGTTTTCTTTGATCTGTCCATCCCTTATTGCGGTTCCTCCCTCCCTTTTCCCATCCCTCTCTCGGAGGTTTTCTGTCTCCCCGGCACAGGGAGTGACACATATCTGGATTCTCTCTCTGTCCCAGCAGGTGATGCCGGGATGGCGAGTGAGAACGGGGAGGAGAAGCCCCAGCAGGAAGATGCTGATCCAGGAGTGCTTCGCGGGACGTTCGCAGGGAGATGCAAAAGGGACGTTTGCTGTGGTTGGCCACTGACCAAAGCCTGTGAGAGTCAGTGCAGGGCAGAGGAAAGTGTCAGGAGCTGCTCACACCTCATGAGACGTCAGAGCATCCTCACGGGCGAGAGACCCTACCCATGTTCTGAGTGTGGGAAAAGCTTCAGCCAGAGCTCCTCGCTTATTAGACATGAGAGAATCCACACAGGAGAGACCCCGTTCGCGTGCGCCGAGTGTGGGAAACGCTTTAGCCAGCGCTCATCCCTGGTCACCCACCGGAGAATCCACACCGGCGAGACGCCCTACACCTGCGCCGAGTGCGGGAAAAGCTTCCGGCGGAGCTCAAACCTGATCACGCACCAGAGAATCCATACCGGCGAGACACCCTACACCTGCGCCAAGTGCGGGAAAAGCTTCAGGCAGAGCTCAAACCTCATCACACATTGGAGGATCCACACCGGGGAGATGCCCTACACCTGCGCCGAGTGCGGGAAACGCTTCAGTCAGAGCTCGACCTTCATTCGACATCAGACAATCCACACCGGGGAGACGCCCTACGCCTGCTCTGAGTGTGGGAAAAGCTTCAATCGGTGCTCTGCCCTGATCACGCACCAGAGGATCCACACTGGAGAGATGCCCTATGCCTGCACCGAGTGCGGGAAACGCTTCAGTCTGAGCTCGACCCTCATTGCACATCGGAGGATCCACACGGGAGACATGCCCTACACCTGTGCCGAGTGCGGAAAAAGCTTCCGGCAGAGCTCAAACTTGAACACCCATCGGAGGATCCACACTGGGGAGACGCCTTATGCTTGCACCGAGTGCGGGAAATGCTTCAGTCAGAGATCCACCTTTATTAGACATCGGCGCGTCCACACGGGGGAGACGCCATACACGTGCTCTGAGTGTGGGAAAAGCTTCAGCCAGAGCTCGACCCTCATCACACATTGGAGAATCCACATGGAAGTGGCCCCCTACGCATGCTCCGAGTGTGGGAAACGTTTTAGCCACAGTTCTGCCCTTATTAGACATCTGAGGATCCACACTGGGGAGACCCCTTACCCGTGCTCCGAGTGCGGGAAACGTTTTAGCCACAGTTCTGCCTTGACCACGCACTGGAGAATCCACACGGGAGAGATGCCCTACAAATGCTCCGAGTGCGGGAAAAGCTTCCGGCGGAGCTCCGGCCTCCGCACCCATTGGAGGATCCACACTGGCGAGACGCCCTACATGTGCTCCGAGTGCGGGAAAAGCTTCAGCCACAGCTCCACCCTGACCACCCACCGGAGAATCCACACCGGAGAAATGCCCTACACCTGCGCCGAGTGCGGGAAATGCTTCCGGCAGAGATCCAGTCTCATCACACACCGGAGGATTCACACTGGAGAGACGCCCTATTCCTGCTCCGAGTGCGGGAAAAGCTTCCGGCAGAGCTCAAACCTTATAGCTCACCAGAGAATCCACATGGAGGAGACATGCTGAACGTGCTCTGAGTGCGGGAAAAACTTCAGTCATGGTTCATCCTTCCTTAGGCACCAGAGAATCCCCACGGATGAGAGACCCTATATGTGCTCCGAGTGTGGGAAAAGCTTCAGTCAGAGCTCAAACCTTATTAGGCATCTGAGAATCCACACTGGAGAGACACCCTGCAGCAGGCTTCTCAGACTGGGGATCGGGACCCCTCAGGGGGGTACAAAGTCATTACACGGGGGTCACGAGCTGTCAGCCTCTACCCCAAACCCTGCTTTGCCTCCAGCATTTATCATGGTGTTAAGTATTTAAACAAGTGTTTTTAATGTATAAGGGGGGAAGAGGGGTCACAGAGGCTTGCTAAATGAAAGGGGTCCCCAGTGCAAAAGTCTGAGGACCCCTGCCCTACACCGGCTGGTCTCCACCAGGAGTACACGTCACCCTGGGGATACGCAGAGGTCTTCCAGGGGGCACATCAACTCGTCTCGATAATTGCTTAGCTTTACAACAGGCTACATAAAAAGCACTCACAAAATCAGTACAAAGTCACATTTCCTATGGACGATGCCTTGTTTATACTGCTCTCTAAGGTGTACATTGAAATGCAAGTACAATGTTTATATTCCAATGGGTTTATTTTATAAGGCTACGGTAAAAATGAGAACATCAGCACATTTTTAGCACTAGGGTGGCCGGGACACTTTGGTATTTGTAGGTCTGGTTTTGTAAGCAGGTCGTTTTTAAGTGAGGTGAAACTTGGGGGGAACGCAAGACAAATCAGACTCCTGAAAGGGGGACAGTTGTCTGCAAAGGTTGAGAGCCGCTGCCCTACAGAGAGCTCTCACCTTATCACACATCAGAGACTCCCCGTGGGTGAGAGCCCCAACACAAGCTCTGAGTGCGGGAAAAGCTTTGGTTGAAGCTCAGGCCTTGTCGCATGGGTGGGGCATATCATAGGCTGGGGCTGGCCGTGCCTCCCCAGATAAGCCCAGTGTGGCCATGCCCACGCGCCGCCCAGAAGGCCCCTCCTGCTTGCCTTTCCCCCTTGGCCACAGCCCAGGCAGGCTGGCTGCTCCTCTTCCGGGCAGTGTGCTGGGGTTGGGGTGGCCTGCGGCCAGGACTTGGGGTGGCTGGGGCCACACAGCACTGGGGGGGGCAGGTGCTGGGGCTGCACCCCTCAGTCTCAGGGGGGAAGGCGGCTGCTGGCACTGGGGCTGCCCACCCTGTGCTCGGGGTGGGAGCTGTGCCTCACAACCCAGTGCACTAGGAAGGGGGTCTGGCGGCCACAGGGGAAGCAGCTTTGGGCTCTGGCAGGTGAAGGGGGCACGAGGGGCAGGGCTGGCCGGGCACCAACCTCCCCAAGCCAGTGGGTCACCCGCTGCCCATGCCCACGCGCGAATCCGCATGGGAGAGGAATGCCATGAATGGTTTGACTAAGCCTTGCCAAAGATTTTTTTTTCCTTTTAAATGCATTTGCTAATTCCCACACAGCACCCTGCATGGCTCTTTTCACATTGCCTGAACAGCGCAATGCCTCTCGTCTCCTGCAAGTGAGTTTCTCGCTTCTGCCTTTTGCAGCTCATTTTTTGGGGGGGCGAATGTCACGATCCTTTCTGTCCACTCTGTGCTCTTATGAGGAACTGGAGCGTGTGTCTGTCCTGCCAGGAAGGCCCGTCCCCCCGGGTGCGGGAGACAGGCTTCACCACAACTAGCTCCACTGAGGTGAAAACGACCTGTCCCCTGTCTCCACTCAGATTGTATGTGGAGTTAGCTGCTGAAGGGAGCTGTCCTGATGTAAATGCGCACGTATAGTTGTGGTGCAGATATAAACCCCAGTACAGAGAATGGGGTTTGCTTTCCCCTTGACCTCACCAAATCTCCATCACTTTTCCTAGCCTAGACAAGCCCTGAGCATCATGTCAATACTGTTCCCCCATTGCCAAGGGAGTGTTAGTCACAGAGCTCTCCCTTTGGGGACAGAACAGAGGCACCGATTTTCTAATGTGCCGGGTGGGGCTCAACCCCTGCTCTGCCCCTGGCCCCGCCCCCATTCCTTTCCCCGAGGCCCCACCCCCACCTCTTTCCACTCAGCCCCACCTTTTCCCGCCCCCCTTAACCCCTTTCCCACCCCTCCCCCGAGCATGCCTCTTTCTTGTCACCCCACCCAGTGTCTCCTGCATGCCGTGGAACAGCTGATAGTGGCATGTGGGAAACACTGGAGGGGGGGGGGGGGCGCTGATTGAGGCAGGCTGCCAGTGGGTGCTGAGTACCCACCATTTTTTTCCCATGGGTGCTCCAGCCCAAGAGCACCCACGGAGTCGGCGCCTATGGGACAGAATGTCGCGTGTTGATCAGAGTGGTAGGGGAAGATAGCACTATAACAGAAAGCAGCACAGGGGATAAACATCATTTCAGCCTCTCTTCCCCGAGGGAGATCAGGGATTCCCTCTTTTCACATAGCCATCAGGATCCCACTTCCCAATCCCAGCCCAGCCGTCCGCATGAGCTGCTACAGTATTTATAATCCCCACTTTCTACTCATCCAGCTCCGGCAGTGCTAAATCATGATACAATGTTCGCAGCACTCAGCGGTGAGTTATCATGCTCTGATCCTAAATTAAACTCACCAAGGCAGGAGGTGAAAGTGCTAGAGGAGGGATTTGAATGGAACCCAAATGCAGAGAGTTCATTCCCTGGTTTAATCCTGGTTTCTGTCCATTGGAAAAAATTTTTCCTGCTGAGCCGGGATTCTTTGCAAGGTGGGAACGTTGGCTGTTTTTCCCCATTACTGTGATGCTAAAACTTTTTTTTGTTGGTAACTAGGACTGCTGAATAATAATGAAGTGGCTCTGAGTGAAGCAGGTTTGAATGCATCGGGTGAATACAATGTTCTGATTCTGAGTCATCAGACGTCACCTGCTCTGAAATTTCATTTTCTAGGAAATTTGAAAGTGTCTGACACGCCTTTGTATTGTGGGGTTTCCTCTCTGTCCTGATTGGTCAAATATTGGGATATTAGTTTTGTTTGACAGCATCAGCTCAGCTTGATTGGGGGGCGTGGGCTATGAAAGAAACGATCATTTGCTTAAATTCTGTCTATAGGGACTGTGATCCAGGCCCGTGTCGAGTCACTTGATGATTCCTTATTCTGTTCATTCCCTCTGCGGCACCCGGCATTGGCCACTGTCGGTAGACAGGACACTGGGCTGGATGGACCTTTGGTCTGACCCAGTCTGGCCGTTTTTATATTCTTATGCTGGGCTAAGCGAGACTTTTCCAAATTGACACTCGCCTGAAAATCATCAAGGATCAAGATGAAGGGAAAAGCAGAAGTCCTTTGCCTGTCAGGTCAACATGCTCTGGAAGAGGGGGTGACTTTTCTGGACCTCCAGACTCATCCTCTCTGTGGAAGGAAGTCACAACATCAAAGACGGGCCAGGCCAGCTTTGACTAGAGTCTCTGTACCCGAAAAACCTCACAAGCCTGAGGCACGGGGTCAGCTACCCCACAACCGAGGTCCCCGACGGTAGCTCCAGCTCCGACTCTGGGCACATCTGAAGAATGGGAGAGTTGCAGAGGTCCGACCCGTTGTCATGATAGGCTGTGTAGCAGGGTGGTTACCCGCTCCTGCCCTTCGGGGTGGAAAACAGCCTGAGCTGATTGGGGAAAGTAGGCTCAGCTGTGGCCAAGCCCCAATCAGGCCCAGTGGGGCCCCTATAAGAGGCAGTGAGCCAGGAGCCCAAACAGACTCCCTCTGCCTGTAGAGGGAGATGGGCCTGGCTGCAGGGAGCTAGACACAGGGTACCTGAGTGGAGCAGGGCTGGGGAAAGGCAGAGGAGCTGGGGAGCTCCAGCCTGGAAAGCCCAAGGCTGTGGCCTAGCATTGGGCTAATAGGTACTGGAGGTTATAGGGGGCAACCCAGGGGTGGGCCAAGGCAGCAGATCCAAACCCAACCTTGCCAGTGATGAGTGGCTGAACTGCAGTCTGCCCCAGGGTGTGGGGGCTAGACGATGGCTGGCAGTAGCCGCACACTGAGGTGAGGTGCGGATAGTGGGTGGAGGTTTCCCTGGGAGGGGAGACTGTCAGAGAAAGGGGTTACTGCTTGGGGGCAGCACCCCACCTAACAGGGCACCAGGGTCCTGGGAGGGACACGGGGCCAAGAGGCAGTGGATCACTGGCCTGCAGAGGGAGCTCTGGAGCTGGAACGAGCTAATTCCCTAAGAGATCAGCAGGAGGCGCTGCAGGGGTGAGTCGGCACGTCTACAGCGCTTACTGAACTTTTTTTCCCTATTTTTGGTCTTTTGTTTTTGTTAACTGGGGACAGCCTGGCTTTTCTGTTATATCAGGGGGTCCAGTGTGCGCATGCGTGTAAAAGCACCTGGAAAATCCATACCAGGAATGCTATAGAAAGAACAGTTAGGCAAATCTAAGGGCTTCTTCACATCCCTGAGCAACATAAATTACATTGATTTAAGACAAAGATCACCAAACTCTGGGGCACACCCCACCAGAGGAACATTCTGGGGAGTACGGGTGTGGGGGCGGGTGGGGGGACAGGTCCAGGCCAGCCCCCTTGGGGGGGGGAGGGAGCATCACCCAGCCCCACCCCCAGCTCTGCTCCTGGCCCCGCCCCCAGCCACGGTCCTGGCTCGTGGCACCATGCCTGGCCCTATCCCCAGCCTTGGCATGGCTATGCCCCCGGCTGCGGGCCCCCATCGTGGCCCAGATGCAGCTCCACTCCCAGCCTCGGCTCTGTTCCCAGCCCCAGATGCATCCCAAAGCTGCAGCCCCTGTACTCCTGTCTGCGTCCCCCCCCCCCGCCCCAGGAATCACGGCCCTGCTCCTGGCCCCAATTCCGGGGAGGGGGCGAGGGGCACGGACAGAGGGAAGACGGGTGTGACCCTCAACCTCTGGGGACCAGTGACTTAAGGAATAGCGTAAACAAGCCCTTAGTGGTCCCAAATCTCTGCCCTGCGAAATGACTGAAGCCTCATCTGAGAAAGCGTTCCAACCCTCTAAGTTGCTGGGTATAAACTGTATAAAATGCGTAAAGTCGCTGTAAGATCTGTATCTATACTGGCGCATTGCTGGGGAGGGCACGGAGAAGGATCAGCAACACACTAGTGAACGCCGAGGCTATGTCCACATGGCACTTCTGTTGATACAACTTTTGTTGGCTGGGATGTGAACCACCCTCCCGACTGACATAAGTTTTACCGACAAAAAGCGGCGGCGTGGCCAGCACTTTGACAGTGGGAGATGCTCCCCCCACACCCCGACAAAGCTACTGCTGCTCGTTGGAAGTGGTTTGAGAGAGCTCTCCCGCCGCCAAAGTCCGGCTACACAGGAGAACTTACAGCGGCGCGGTAAGATACTCAGTGTCAACATTGCCTAAGGAAAAAAAATGAGAAGTCCTTGCGGCACCTTAGAGACCAAATTTATTTGGGCATAAGCTTTCGTTGGCTAAATCCCACTTCATCGGTTGCATGGAGTGATAAATACAGTAAGCAATATATATATCACATGAAAAGATGGGAGTTGCCTTACCAAGTGTGTGTGGGGGTCACTGCTAGTGAGGCCAATTCAATTAAGGTGGAAGTGGCCTATTTTCAACAGTTGACAAGAAGGGGTGAGTATCAGCAGAGGGAAAATTACTTTTTGTAGTGACCCAGCTGTGATGGGGCAGGGAGTGGGGAAGGATTGACCTAAGGCTGTTGTGGGGGAGTTTTACTGGTACTGTCTGCATTGGTGATGGGATATCAGGGGGTGACTTCACTTGAGGGATGATACCTGAGTACGTAACCTGAGCCAGGAGGGGGGTTGGGGCCAGGTGATACCTTCTGCCCGGGAAACTGGACAAAGGCTGGAGGAGGAGCCAGGGAGTGGCTGGAGGAGATGGCTGGAGGGGGTTTCAGTTTGGAGCTGGCTGGGGAAATGGAGGGAGACACCAGGCCACAGTCCAAGCTCCCTGCCCCCCAATATGGACCTGACTGAGGGGTCCTGTTGTCTGTACTTGCAAGACCTGTTTTGAGCCGTGTTCCTGTCATCTAATAAACCTTCTGTGTTACCGGCTGGCCGAGAGTCCCGGTGAATTGCAGGAAGCGGGGGATGCAGGGCCCTGACTCTCCCACTCTCCGTGGCGCCAGCCACTCCCAGTCTTTATTCAGGCCTAATGTGGTGGTGTCCAGTTTGCAAATGAATTCTAGCTCTGTAGTTTCTCGCTGAAGTCCGGTTTTGAAGGTTTTGATGTTGAAGAATGACCACTTTTAGGTCTGTTGTTGAGCGTCCAGGGAGATTGAAGCGCTCTGTTACTGGTTTTTGAATGATCCAATTCTTGATGTCTGATTTGTGTCTGTTTATTCTTTTGTGTAGAGAATTCTTCTGCCCAAAGAAATGTGTTAGTGTCTCAGGTGCTACGAGGACTCCTCGTTGTTTTTGCTGATACAGACTAACACGGGTGCCGCTCTGAAACCTAACGCCTGAGGAAGAAGCTCTAATTGGCTTTAAGGCGGTTTAAGTCCAAGCGCTAATTTGGTCTCCGTATTGAGATATTCAGCCAGCCACAGCTGGTTTGTACTGCCTAGGCAGACAGCACTGATTAGAGTTTATAACTAAATACGCAAACCTGCTTTTTGGGTTCCTGTTTTAGATTTTATCAGGGTTGATCTTCTCTTGGATTAATTTGATTACTTGACTTAATTGACGGCTGGATTCCAAAGCAATCTCACCGTTCACGCTTGGATGGACTACTTTGACCTTAAAATGTGTGCTGGTGTAATTCAACCCTTCGTGCGTGGTGTCGTGTGTATGGCAAATTAGCTGTCATCATGTGGGCGCTTGATCACCATTTGAATAAAATGTCTAAAATGGAGAATTGAGTCCTGTTTCTTTGAATAAGCAACATGGGCCAGATCCACAGAGAATCGACACTGTCCAAATTAACCATTCGGCACTAACAGAGGACTAGTTGCGGGCACCTATCTCAGCTCCAGCTGCACCCTGTGGGACTCAGAGCATCAAAAGGGAAACTAAACTCCCCACCCAGGGAGTGTGGGTGGGGCCAGTGTGGTTGAGGGAGATGATCAGAGAGTGTCTCTGAGTAGCGGAGGTGAGAGGGGGTTCCGCTCCTGTCTGGATTAGGGTCAGTGCCTGGTCAGGCCCATCTGAGGCTAGGGGCTTAGGTTTGAAGGTCTGTAAACGGAGGTGAAAAGCTTGTACATTTTATCTGTGATGGGGAGTCAGCCGAGTAAATGTATTTGTGTTAACGGGAAAGTTCTGAAAGAGGGCAGAGTTAAGGTTATGTGGGAAACCTTAATGGGGTATTTCACGAACTTGAATTTGGCTGAAGCATAGGTTCTAGAAGAGCCCAGTATCCCACCAGACAACTTGAACTCTGCACTGATGACATTTTTTGTCCTTTAATATAAGAAGGGGAGGCACTGGCTGCCCATTAGACATTAACCAGCTAGCAAGGTGGACTCCAGGGCTAAACAATTAGCAAGAAAACAGTAATATTACCCATCAACAAGGACTCCTTTAAAGCAAACCATATAACACCCATCTTCACCAGAGCAGCAAAGGGACTCAAAGCCATTCCCTCCAGAGAGAGGTTTCCCCACCTCCATCCTGGGTATTTGCTAGACGGAAGAAGCACAAGAAAAACCAGCTGAATTCACAGAAGTCCCTTCTCTCCAGATCTTCCTGATTTGAGGGGTGGCCACATGGTTTCCAACACTGTTGTCTCAGACAATCTCTCTCCCAGAGCCTCAGGCCTGAGTCCCCATGTTAGGTTCCTGCACTGCCCCAGTTCCCATAACACTCAGAGCTGAGGGGCACCAGGAACCCAGGGTGTTTTCCCCCTGGGGGCCAGTTTGCTGCAGACCACAGGGTCACAGTGTGAGGCAGGGCCCCAGGCATCTCTATGGAAGGTGCAGAGGGGGGGGTTGCTAGGCCTGGGGGGCTAACTGAGAGCATCTCAGGGGGTTACATGGACATATTCCCCTGCTTGGTAACTGGCAGAAAGCACAGGCCTCACTGCAAGCAGGATTTGAACCTGCGCAGGAAAACCCCAGGGGATTTCAAATCCAACGCCTTAAAACTCAGCCATCACCTCATAAGACCACCAGCCCTGATTTCTCCCATGCTTTGGGGGCTGGGTTTGCTAGTTGAATGCTGCATTTCAGATTCCGGGCATTGCAATTATTTCATAGAATCCTAGAAAATTAGAATTGGAAGGGACCTCAGGAGGTATCTACTCCAAACCCCTGCTCAAAGCAGGACCAACCCCAACTAAATCATCCCAGCAGGGGCTTTGTCAAGCCTGACCTTAAAAACCTCTAAGGAAGGAGATTCCACCACCTCCCTAGGGAACTCATTCCAGTGCTTCACCACCCTCCTAGTGAAATAGTGTTTCCTCGTCTCCAATCTAGGTCTCCCACTGCAACCTGAGCCCATCGCTCCTTTTTCTGTCATCTGCCATCACTGAGAACAGCTGAACTCCAGCCTCTTTGGAACCCCCTTTCAGGGGGTTGAAAGCAGCCATCAAATCCCCCCTCACTCTTCTCTTCTGCAGACTAAACAAGCCCAGTTCCCGCAGCCGTTCCCCGTAAGTTATGTGCCCCAGCCCCCTGATCATTTTCGTTGCCCTCCGCTGGACTCTCTCCAATTTGTCCACATCCTTTCTGTAGTGGGGGGCCCAAAACTGGTCACAGTACTCCAGGTGTGGCCTCACCAATGCTGAATAGAGGGGAATGATCACGTCCCTCAATCTGAGTCCCCATCTGTGTGATGGGGACTGGGGCAGTGCAGGAACCTAACACGGGGACTCAGGCCTGAAGCTCTGGGAGAGAGATTATCTGAGACATCGGTGCTGGAAACCACCTGTCCACCCCCTAAATCAGGGGCCTGGTCCAGGCATGCGTCTGAGCTGCTGGGATTCCCTCCCACAGAGCCCCAGATCGCAGCCTGAAAATCAGCATGTGATGCTGCCACTCATTCTCCCTGAGTCAGAGAATCACCCCTGCGTGGCTGGCAGGGCATGCGGGCACCGTGCAGCCGTCCTGGCGTGAGCTCTTCTCTCAGCAGCTCTGGGCCCGGCCGAAAGCCCTGAAAGGGGCCGTGCTGCCGGGGTATTTGCACCAACACCTCACACGTGCGGGGTGTCTGGTGGTAGCTGGGTAAAGACCCTTCACTCCCCGGCAGCCTGGGGTCCAACCTCCATTCCTGGAGACGCCCAGGGTGCTATTCACACCAGCTGACGCTGGGTGTGCGCCGAGGGAAATCAGCCCCAAGGGCCCCTTCCAGCAGCCCCGGGAATTCATTTCAGCTGGTGCCTGGAGGGAAAACACATCTGGGAACAGGGGTGAGGGGAGTTCACCCCCTTTCCGCCGGGGCTGTGCGGACTGGGGCCTGGTGCTTTTCATGCCTGATGGTGTGGCGCCACCGTGTGGCCAGTTTCTGTCGCACCCTTGGATTAAAAATAGTTTTTTGTCACAGAAACTTTCTTTTCCTCCCGGGGGCAGGTTAATCTACCCAGGGTAAGTGATTCTGCGGCGGGTCTGGAGCGGGAAGGGACCATTTTCAAGGTTATTAAATTAACGTGTTGTGCCTTCGGTACGTACACACACACACACACACACACACACACCTCTCTCTCTCTAAACTTAATTATCTCCAGTAGGAGAACACTTCCACCTCTCTGGTCACTCAGTAACAGACTTAAAGGTGGCAATTTTGCAACAGAAAAGCTTCAAAAACAGACTCCAAGGAGAAACTGCTGAGCTTGAATTAATATGCAAACTAGATACCAATAACTTGGGTTTGAATAGAGACTGAGTGTGGCTGGGTCATTACACAGATTGAATCTATTTCCCCATGTTAAGTATCCTCACACCTTTTTTTTAACTGTCTGAAATGGGCCATCTTGATTATCGCTACAAAAGTTTTTTTCCTCCTGTTGATAATTGCTCATCTTAATTAATTAGCCTCTTAGAGTTGGTAATGCAACTTCCATCTTTTCGTGTTCTCTGTATGTATGTATGTATCTCCTCACTGTATGTTCCGTTCTATGCATCCGATGAAGTGGGCTGTAGCCCACGAAAGCTCCTGCTCAAATCAGTGTGTTAGTCTCTAAGGTGCCACAAGTTGTCCTATTCTTTTTGCGGATACAGACTAACACGGCCGCTACTCTGAAACCCTTAATTAGCTGAAGCAGTTTGAGAACCTCTAGATTAAGTCGAGACTTGTGGTTTTCACGCAGGTGATGCTTGTTTGACTCCTGGTCGGGGGGAAGAAATGAGATTTTGCTCAGCAAGAAGGCAGGCAGTGTGGCCATCAGGTCCATCTGGCCATCCACATGTCTCATTACTGACCTGGGTCTGTGTGGTCAGGGCTGCCCTGGGGAGGCAAGTGGGGCAATTTGCCCCAGGCCCTGGGCCCTGCAGGGGCCCCCACGAGAATATAGTATTCTCTAGTATTGCAATTTTTTTTTAATGGAAGGGGCCCCCGAAATTGCTTTGCCCCAGGCCCCCTGAATCCTCTGGGCGGCCCTGTGTGTAGTCCCTGGCACAACAGGATCCCCAGGGTCTGTAAAGAAGGCCCTTGTCTCGATCATATGTGAAAATTGTGTCCTTCATCTTGAGAGGCCTTTCTGCCGCATGTGGTGCAACGGAGACCCTGGTCTCAGTCAAGGTCTGTGTTGGTTGGTTATTACCCCAACCCAGTCCAATGTGCAGAGGAGGGGGGGCGTTAGCAGGTTCAGTGGTTAAGGGCCACACACCACTTGTGGCCATTAACCATTCAAATTTCGATTGACTGCAGCACCCCTAGTTTTTTTGCTTTCGTGATCATCATTGTGATTTTCCTGCTCTCTCTGGGGTAATCTCGGTCTTTTCCTTACCAAAGCATAGAAAAAGAAATAAACCCCCTTTTACTTTTATTCCCTACCATTCCTTTTCTTCACATTATCGGTGTCACTTAAGGAACGTGCAACCACACAAAACCTTTGACTGCCCTGTTCTGGGTCCATGCAGCACCTCCCTGAACAGGATTTGTAGCGCTGCAACCACCAACAGACACCAGAGCAGGGGCAGGCAAACTTCTTGGCCTGAGGGCTGCATTGGGTTTTGGAAATTGTATGGAGGGCCGGTTAGGGGAGGGGGATGTGGTCCAGCCCCCACCTCCCTCCCTGCTTCTGGGCCCCTGACAGCCCCCCCTGGGACTCCTGGCCCATCCAAATCCCCCTGTTCCCTGATGCCCACCCCCCGCTCCCTGCTCCCTGTCCCCTGACTCCCCCACCCAGAACCCCTGCCCCTGACTGCCCCTCGCCACCCATCCAACCCCCATTCCTTCCTGACTGCCCCCCTCCAGGACTCCTGACTGCCTGTTCTCTGCCCTCTGACCACCCTGCCCCCTATCCACACCCCTGCCCCCTTCCTACCCCCCCCAACTTCCCTGCCCTCTATCCAACCCCACCTGCTCCCTGCCCCCTTACCGTGCTGCCTGGAGCACCAGTAGCTGGCGGCACTAGAGCTGTGCTGCCCAGCTGGAGTCAACCGCAACACCGCGCAGCACAGAGACCTGCTCAGGCCAGGCGCTGGCAGCCCTGCAGCCCAGAGTGTCACCTCCCAGGCTAGTTGCTCAGAGGCCGGGCAGGAAGGTCCTGCAGGCCGCAGTTTGCTCAGCTCTGGTTTATGGAAAAATGTAAAGCACAGGAATAAAATAAGTTTTATCGCCCGAACAGGGACTTGAACCCTGGACCCTCAGATTAAAAGTCTGATGCTCTACCGACTGAGCTATCCGGGCTCCTGACTTGTAGGGGGAGGCTTTACGTTTTTAAACTTACACCCTGCTCTCTGATTGGGCAAAAAATTAGCCAATCGGGCGGAGGGGGCGGGCACCGCCCCAGCAAACTGAAACCCAGTGCAGAGATGTGACAACAGCCCAGGAAAGGGCCCCCCCGGGGGTGCAAATCTCCGCTCTTGTAGCTAAAGGCAGGGGCACGGGGGTGTCATCCTGCTGCTCAGCACCTGATCATTAATTACCCTTCTAGCAGCAGTCTAATTACTGAGGAGGGGGAAAGGTCTGAGTGAAGCAAGGAGGTGATTTGTCCAGGATTGTCAACCCCAGATGCTCAAAACTAATGAGTTTGGCTCAGCAAAAATCACCAGCTTGACTTTAAAATCATGAGATTATGTGAAAATAAGAGACTCGAGGAATTCATTTGTTTGCCTTCTGATTCTGGAGCCTTTAGGGTGCCCGAGGAGCGGGGTGTGTGTCGCGTTTTGAAGCTTTCTCCACAGCCACCAGGTCTAGACACTTTAGTTTTGCTTTAAGAAGGAAGGCTGAAGTCATCCCATTGTTCACTTGACTCCGGGAGCTGGGGCTTTAAGGAAAACAATAATGATCGTTTCAGAGTGGTAGCCGTGTTAATCTGTATCAACAAAAAGAAGGAGGAGTCCTTGTGGCACCTTAGAGATGAACAAATTTATCTGAGCATAAGCTTTTGGGGGCTAAAGCCCACTTCATCAGCTTTAGCCCCCGAAAGCTTATGCTCAAATAAATTTGTTCATCTCTGAGGTGCCACAAGGACTCCTCGTTCTTTTTAATAATGATTGTGAGACTGGTGACAAAATGATGAGAGTTGACAGCCCTGTTTTTCCATATTGTAACAATACCTGGCAAAGGGTGTTAGCAGAGACCCTAACATAGTAGCAATGACACTCTCTAGTGCCCTGGCTCTCAACCAGAGGTTTGTGTACCTGTGGGGGTACCCAGAGGTCTTCTAGGGGGTCCACCAACTCAACTAGATATTTGCCTAGTTTTACAACAGGCTACAGAAAATGCACTAGCAGAGTCAGTACAAACTCAAATTCCGTACAATGACTTGTTTATACCGCTCTATATTCTATACACTGACATGTAAGTACAATATTGATATTCCAATTGATTTATTTCATGATTATATGGTAAAATGAGAGTCAGCAATTTTTCAGTACTAGTGTGGCTGTGACACTTTTGTGTTTTTTAAGTAAGTCTGATTTTGTAAGTGGGTAGTTTTTAAGTGAGGTGAAACTCGGAGGTACACCAGAGAAATCAGACTCTTGAAAGGAGTACAGTGGTCTGGAAAGGTGGAGAGCCACTGGGCTAGAGTCACTTAGCCCTACGCAGAGCACCCTCATCAATGCAGCTAAAATGGTGAGTGCAAAACACTGAATTAAACGTTTCACATGTTACGACTGCAGAATCAGTGAAAATTGAGGGGAGGTCACCAGTCCAACCTCTTGGGCTGAATTGTTTCCGTTTAAAAGAACTCTCCAGAAAACAAAACATGCTATTTGCTATTCCGCCCCGGGGGGAGCTACATTATTGCATCCAAAATGTTTGGATTAACACCGCAAGTACTGGACTTGAAACCACTTGGAAGAGAGAATATTTTAAATACATTTAATATTTACTTTTTGCTAAATAACCCAGCATTTTTAGTGTGGAAGTGAGCCAGGCTTCAAGACCCCTTTTTTTGGGTCGTTGTTTCATTTTGCAGCAGGCTGAAGGTTCAGCCCCCCTGAGTACAATGTGTAACCCTGAGATCTGTTTCAGAATGGTAGCTGTGTTAGTCTGTATCAGCAGAAACCCATTGAAGTGGGTTTTAGCCCATGAAAACTTATGCCCAAATAAACGTGTTAGTCTGTAAAGTGCCACAAGCCCTCCTCATTGTTTTTTCCTGATATCTGTATACACCCCAAACCCAAGCATCACGGGCACACTTTGATCTTAGCATGGTCTGTGTAGGGCCTCATATCCCAGATCACATCATTCTCCAGAACAAGCCCGGGCACTCCCTTGCTCTTCTACATCTGGGGATCAATTTATAATTTCAAGCCCCAGTGTGAATGGGCTAAAAGGCAGATCTTAGGCCTGGGCAATACCCTGAACATTGTCCTGAAGCACTTCACAGAGATTTTAGTGCCTTAAAAAAAAATTAAAATAAAAAAACACCTTTACCTCCCTCCCACCACCCAAATAAAAATAAAAAGTAGCAAAAATATAACAGATAAAAATAGTATTGTAACAACACTTGATTGATTGGACATATATAATCCAGTCAAGCCAAGCCAGGGTGTCCTTATCAATGGCTATTGAAGGGAGGAAGGCCTCTGTAAAGCTGATTTCAGAGTAGCAGCTGTGTCAGTCTGTCTCTGCAAAAAGAACAGGACTTGTAGCACCTTAGAGGCTAACAAATTTATTTGAGCATAAGCTTTTGTGGGCTCTGTCTCTGTTCAAAGCTAAATTAATTGTATCTAATTTGCATATTAAGTCAAGTTCAGCAAGTCTCTCCTTGGAGGCTGTTTTTGAAGTTTTTTTTGCTGTAAAATTTGACAGCCCTCCTCACCATGATTCCTGGTTTCTGGCGGGCTGGTCACAACCAGCATTGATGGAATCAGCTCAGAGGGAAAACCGAGGTAGAAAAGGTAAAAACCCGCCCCGTCCCCCCAACGCGTTTCCTTTCTGACCAGAGACAGAGCGGATCGCACCGCGTCCAATCATAGCCGGTCTTGATCTTTGACGTCAGGCAGAGTGGCCGCCGGGAGCGCTTTGGTGTGAAACACTCCCCCTCCCCCCGGACTGGGGTCCCTGTAGCGCCCTAGCAAAGCGGGGGGGGCTCAGTGTGTCGAACCCAGCAGCGAAGTTATAGACTGACCCAGCCCGCAAGGAAAAATAACCCCCCGACTCACTTAACTTTGATTCCCCGCCCCCAAGCCCCACGTGGTTGCAAGTGAAGAGGGTCCCTAGCTCAGCAGCGGGGATTTCACCGACTAGCGATTTCAGGTCGCGCCTGGGTTTCCCCATCTCCCCTTCCCGGCGTGGGAGGTTGGCAGCGAAAGTGGGTATTTGGCAAACATCGCCGCTTGTCCAGGGCGAGAGTTCTGTTAGCAGCGGGTCAGAATCCTGTCGCTGACTCTGGGTTAGTGCGGATTTACTGTGATTTAAGAACAAATCGTGTATGTGTGAGTCATCTAAGCTCTATACCCAGCTGTACAGACGCGTCTCAACCTGTTAAAAGTCTATTTTAAAATTTGATTTTAATAAGCACTTAGGAAATAGAAGCACCACAAACTATCTGATCATTAAATCCTACAGAAACCACTGACGTGGCACAGGGAAAGCTCCCCCCGCCTACAATATTTAAAGAGTTGCACTGCCTTTTCATGCCAGGAGCAAACAAGCCCAGCCCAGCGCAGCCCAACCCGGATCCACCTCCCATTTCAATACACTTAATTAACATGAACAAACAGACAATTTAAAGAAAAAGCCAATCGAGACTTGCTAAAGCCCAGCACGCCCCGGGAAAGCCCCCAAACAAGCAGCAGATTGAAGAAACCAGTCCTATATGCGTTAAAAAAGTCCTATATGCGTTTTGCTAGGAGCTACCTTGGCAAGACAAGTTGCTCACACAGCGTACAGTGATTGCAACCCTCTCATAGAAATAGTGGGTGGCTCTTAAAAGAGCCTTTGGGGTTTTGAAATTGACGTCTCTTTGAGCGAGTAACAGGCGGCGCGGTTACTTAGAGCTGGTGTACTTGGTCACAGCCTTGGTGCCCTCCGAGACGGCGTGTTTGGCCAGCTCCCCGGGCAGCAGCAGGCGCACGGCGGTCTGGATCTCCCGGGAGGTGATGGTGGAGCGCTTGTTGTAATGCGCCAGGCGAGACGCCTCCCCGGCGATGCGCTCGAAGATGTCGTTGACGAAGGAGTTCATGATGCCCATGGCCTTGGAAGAGATGCCGGTGTCGGGGTGAACCTGCTTCAGCACCTTGTAGACATAAATGGAGTAACTCTCCTTCCTGGTCTTGCGGCGCTTCTTATCCCCCTTCTTCTGGGTCTTAGTCACCGCTTTTTTGGAGCCCTTCTTGGGCGCCGGAGCAGACTTCGCTGGCTCAGGCATCTCGATCCCTAATCACACAGTAAAGAACAAAAATAGCAACAAAATAATCTACTCGTCGGAGAGTCCTATATTTATAGCGCCCCTATGCAAATAAGGGTAGCGTAATTCTAACCTTCCTATTGGCTGGTTCCATATTGGTCTGCCATTTGAAGTCGTCACCTGAGATGCAAATAGTCTGACTCCAAATGGTGTGCTGCTATTGGACGTGAAACGCCTCTTTCTTTCCCGATTGGCGTGATTGCGAATCGGCTTTCCCATTGGTTGTTTTTGAACAGAAGCCTGAGACAGCCAATCAGAAGCCGCTCTGCCTATCCCCATGAGGCAATAAAAGGCCGGCAGCGCTGGTTTTTGACTGTATTAGTGGAAGTGGTGTGGTGCTAATAGAGTGGTGTCATGTCTGGCCGTGGAAAACAAGGCGGGAAAGTGCGGGCTAAGGCCAAGTCTCGCTCCTCGCGTGCTGGGCTGCAGTTCCCAGTCGGGCGGGTGCATCGATTGCTACGTAAGGGGAATTACGCGGAGCGTGTTGGAGCTGGGGCCCCTGTGTACTTGGCTGCGGTGATGGAGTATCTCACCGCTGAGATATTGGAGCTGGCTGGTAACGCCGCCCGCGACAACAAGAAAACCCGCATCATCCCGCGACACTTGCAGCTGGCTGTGCGCAACGACGAAGAGTTGAACAAGTTATTGGGAGGGGTCACCATCGCGCAGGGTGGCGTCCTGCCCAACATCCAAGCGGTGCTGTTGCCCAAGAAAACCGAGAGCCACAAAGCCAAGGGCAAGTGAGCGCGGATACGAGTCTCCCAAAACCAAAGGCTCTTTTAAGAGCCACCCACAATTTCAGAAAGAGCTGGGAATTGCTCCATGTGCTGCGGAAAAGGGAGATAGGGGTGGTTAAACAAAATACTTTTCTATTCTTTGTTATCCCCACTTAACAAAGTTTTGGAAATTCTGTCTTGGTCTTGCAGATCCCAAAGCTACACACAAGAAGCTGGGGGGAAAACGTCTGTTTCTCTAGCCCTGCTTTAGTGCAAACTTTTTCTGAAACCCCTGTTCTGGTCTTGAACTAATGAGATCCCAGAACTACCCATGTGGGTGAGTGGTTGTAGCTGCTGTGATTCCTGTAGCCCTTCCATCCTAGAGCTTTCAACCAGACCAGACCAACCCATACCCAGGACTGAAAACATTTCAAACTCCCCAAAGCCAGTGCCTGGTTCTCTTTGGGTTAAACCTTTTTTTCTGCTGTGCAGTTTTATTGTTTTCATCTGGAATCCCTGTGCAGTGGTGCTTATAAACATCACAGTCTGAAAACGTTGGTCTAAGCATCTTTCCTAAAAGTGCACAGAAAATATAGTCAAGCTAGGAAAGGAACCAGGCACCTGAGACTCAAGCTGTGTGTTTTAAGTCCTGGACCAAGGCTACCTGGTAAAGGGAAGGTGTAATTCACAACAGCTGTGGGTCTCTGCATTGCAAGAAATTTGAATTAATTTGTTGCAAGTTTATCTCACTAGTTGGCATGTTACTTGTGTTTTACTGGATTTTATGCATTATTTTTGTCAGTTGTAAGCAAAGTTAGCTGGGAGGGTTCTTGATACTGTCAAGATAACTAATTACTAGGGATAATTAATTGTCAGACCAAGAACTTTCTCAAGCAGTTGTTTCACTTGTCACTACTTTCAGACTGATCAAATCACCTCTTAACCTTGTCTGTATTAAGCTAAATAGATTGAGCTCTCTGGGTCTATCACTGGGGAGAAAAATTATGTTACTATACCGAGAGTGTCTAGCCACTGTATGCAGTCTAAAAGATTTGCAATATGTCTACATGGGAGGAAATTTACTGTGTGGACGCAGACCCTTCACTCCTTCTATGGTTATTTTAGATGTAGAAATCTGATCCTTTATGCTAGAACCTGGAACTCCAGAGTTACGATATGGAACCATCCTATAGCAAAGACAATGAGGACCCAACTGCAGATCCTGAACTCTGTCTACCCTAAGTCAGATGTGTTCTGTTAAAAGTAAATGGTATGTGCATATGGTGAGAGATTTCCAAGAATGCAGCAGGAAGAGAGGAACACAACACAAAACCCAGAGTCCACCCAAGGAAATTAATATTCACCAGGTTTAATACAAATAAGAGGAAGTATTGTTTCACACAACACGCAGCTAACTCAGTGCCATGGCATGATGTTCTGCCCAAAAGCATAACTTGGGGGTCAGAAAAGAACAGAATACGTTCAGGGAGGACAGGCCTGTTAATGCAGCGTTTGGGAAAGGCGGCCACCAGGGGCTATTTTTGCAGCCACAGCCTCCTGGGCTGTGAGTGGGGATGGGGGTAAAGCAGGAGCCCATCTCCCAGGGCTGCCAGTAGGGGTTGAGCTCTGCCCCCGTCTGAAGACACATATGCTGGAGGTGCTGGCAGCTGTTGAATTCCCCACTTTACTTGGTTGGGGGGCGGGGGGGGAAGACTTCAGCTGGAGGGCTTCAGGCTCCATCCATGTGATGGCAAGCTCCAGCCCCAGGTTCACCATCCCCACCACAGTCCCTGGGCCCTGCTGCCTCCCTTCCCATCTCCCCACCCAGGGTTTAATTTGTCCCAGGGCTTGCTGGGGCTGAGTAAACTTTCTGCTGTGAAGAGTGATACTAACAAACATGCTGTCATAAGTAGATAGGTAAGGGTTAATTTTCTTTTACCTGTAAAGGGTGAAAAAGGGGGAACCAAACACCTGACCAGAGGACCAATCAGAGAACTGGATTTTTTAAAAGTCAGGGGCGGGAATTGTGTAATCGGGGTCTTTGTTGTTTTCCTCGGCTGTGAGTAAACAAGCTTCTCTCTAACTCCAATCTTCTTTCTAATATTCTACTAAAAGTCTGTAAGTACAAAAGGAAACAAAGTAATCGGCTGTGATGTGCTTTGATTTGTATTTACTGTGTGTTGATTTGCTGGACTGTTTTAAATTGGCTATTTTTTAAATCAGACTGGTTATTCATATTTTCTTATAAGCAAGAGCCTGTATTGATCTTTAATGCAGTATTATTGTTCTGTATTTTCTTTCTTTTTATATAAAGTTTTCTTTTTAAACTTGTGGAAGTTTCTTTCCTAGTGAGGCAAAGGGGAGAGGAATTTTTGTGCCCAAGAGCTCTGTTACATCTGTGACAGGCTAAGTGGGGGGGAAGGGAAAAGCCCAGGCTGTGGGTTAGTTTCCTATTGTCCCCAGGGCGGGAACAGGCTACAGGGGAAAGAGAGAAAGAATCCCTTTAGTTTCCCTGTGTTTGAAGCTGTCTCTTTGGAGAGAAAGGAGACAGGGCTTTCTTGGTATTGTGATGTAAAGGAGATTGCCTCCATTCCCTCAAGTGGCTCAGAACAGGATGCCGGAGGGAGGGGGGAATTTTCCCTTACCGGTAGACTCAGATTTCTGAGTCGTGGGGGGTCTTCCCAAAGGAAGTTGGGGAGGCCACAGAAGGGGTAACCCAAGGAGTATTTGGGGAACCCAGGCTGATAAGAGCCTAAATCTTATCTGGTGGCAGCGAAGTAAAATCCAAGCTGGTAGTGAGCTTGGGGGTTTCAGGTAAGCACCCAGATCTTGGACGCTAAAGTCCAGATATGGGACACGGGCCATTACCACACATGCAAATATCACTTTTGACAGCGGCAGCCTTCCTAGCCAGCAAGTCTTTTTTTAAAAGCATCTGAAAAAACAAAACAAAAGGCAAGACCATGCAGAACACCGTATTTGTGATTCTATTCTGTTTATGGCCAGTAAAAAATACAGACAATTGTATGTTATTTTCATGACCGAGTCTGACAAAAACCCCACAGGAATAAATTACAATGATTTGGACATATGTATGTACATACTTACTGGGTTTTTTTCTGAAGCTAATTAAGTATTTTAGGAAGAATTGTCAGCGTGGCCACCAAAAAATTTGTTGGGAGAACCCCTGCACTAGTGGATCCATGTGACCCTAACTCTCTGACTACCAGGAGCCAGGAATGGAAGCCGGGGTAGATTACTCTGTGATTACCCTGTTCTGCACACTCCCTCCTGAAGCTCCGCTATGGACCACTGTCAGGGATGAGATACTGAGCAAAATGGACCATAGTCTACCCAGTATGGCAGCTCTTATGTTCTTGTTACTGTCATTCTGGGTGGTCATAGTTAAAGAGGGGAGTAAATTTTGAGAAATACAGATTTTTCCCATTTTTGTTTTTAACAAGAGGAGCTATATTATAGGGTTTGGCAAACAAAGCATGCAGTTTAGGCATGTTATGCAAAGCATATTTATTTTACTGGGCTTCCATTTAAAAGGCCTGGGCTTTTTGTAGAGTACATGAATGCAAAGGGAAAAAACAAAGCAGCAAGTATGAAGGCACTGCAGAAAACCCCACTCAGAACCAAAACTTTGTGATGTGTTACTTCGGTTCTGAGATAAGTTCAGAACTTTTTAATTTTACCTTAACTCTCTTATTTACATAACTTTGGTTTCGAGCAAATCCAGCTCTTTGCCTGCAGGCAGGGAAGGGCTTTTAGATGGAACATCTACTTTGTGGGTGTGGCTGACGGTTCAACCCTCCCCACACCCAAGTAAGGTGCACCCTTGATGTTTCAAGGTATACACCATATCCATGGCCTTCAGAGTGTTTCTCTTAGCATATTCTGTGTTGAGCACCACACTCCGGATCATGTTTGCCAGGAAAACACTGAGCAGGCCCTGAGTTTCTTTGTGCATTAGCCCTAAAGTTGCCAACTCTGACTGAAGTTATTCGGGGAGATTTCCCCCCCCCCCCCCCATGACAATGTTATTTTCTTAAAATAGCCTATTAAAATCTCCGAGATTGCTTTCAATACTCACCTGGAGATGGATACCAATTTCCGGAGACTCGAGGCCAAACCTGGCCAGGCTGGCAACCCTAATTAGCCCTGAGATGATCTTCACATCCCCCCGCGCTGCGAGCAAGACACCCCCAGGCTCGCAAGTATTCTAAATATCGGATGACAGTCCTGACTCCCTCCGCTCTGCGTTGCCCCTTCCCGACCAGAGGGAAAACAGAGTGAACAAAACGAGCACAAGAACCACCTACCTGTACTTTACCTCCCCAACCCTATAAAGGCGTCGCGTCTCCGCTTCCACCAATGAGACCTCTTTCCCCACTGGCCAATCAGCATGCAGCCCTTAATTTTAAAATCAAATAGTAAAATTTGCCGCCTTATCTGCCCCAGAGCATGCGCAAAGGGGGGGAGGGAGAAGAGCAGTAATTTAGCATTTAAGAATTGCATTTAATCACTCAGCTTTGATTCATGGGCTGCGAATCATTTCAGGGATCTCTGAGCTGAGGCAGGCCACAAAGTGAGAGAGAGAATGTGTGTTGTGTGTGTGTCCCCTTTAATTGTCTGGAGGACCCTGCATGTTCGGCTCCGTTGGGTAAGAGGGACAGCAGGTGCATTTTGAAACTCGGAAGAGATTCAAAAGGTCCTTTTGGGAGTTTGGAAATCGGTTTATTTTTCCCATCAGAAAGTGTCACAGAGGTTTGGGGCTGGAGAGGTCACGCAGCACAAATGGAGCCACCCCTTGGCTGTGCAAATGGGACACTTTGTTCTTTCTGCCACGTCCTAGCAGTTCATTTCCTGACGCCTGCCCTGCCCTAAACTTTGCAGGGGAAAAACCTCCCACGACGCCACTTGAAATACAGGTTTTTACATCCGCGACCCAACGGTGGGGAGTGACTCCCACAGCAGTAGGGTGGCCAAATGTGCCCTTTTTAAAGGGACAGGCCCATTTCGGGGGTCACTTTTTCTTATACAGGTGCCTATCACCCCAGCCTGTTTTTTTCACATATGCTATCTGGTCACCCTAGCCATCAACCATTTAACTACCGTGGGCTGTGGGAGAAGGGGCTTAAATTAATAGATTAAAAACAAAATTCAAATATCGCTCCATGTCAGCACTGGAAAGGACAGAAAATCCTCAGTGTCTCTTTTATAGTTGTAAGGAGACTGTCACTTACACTAAAGCTGGAATTTTGTTAAAAAGCTAGAAACCTACATGACTCTTAATATCTCTTTCTCTCACTTCTCTGCAAAGTGTAATTTGACTTGTCTATAAAAGCAGCTTCCAGTTATTTCACAATGTTTTTCTTTGTTATATCTTGGAGAAAAATATAAGAATACTTATTCTAATGGATTCAAAGTTTATAGCAAATGTGTATCACAGCCTAACATGAGATCTTATTTTACTCCACAAATACAATTTTCTTGTAGTTATAAAACTCGAGGGGTGAAGAAAAAGCTCTAGCTAAAAAACAAACAAGTGTAAAACTAGTCACTATAGCCTCTTTCATTGAAGACTGATATCACTGACAAGAATGGATGAGTTTCCCCAGTCCCTAAATGGTGATTTTAAAAATTAACATTCATTTTATTAGAAAAATCCAGTCTGTATATTTACACTAGTGTCTCCAGGCCTCTCCTTCCCCAGTCGCTTTCTGAAGTACTTTGGATACTGTGAACTGACATTTCTGTATTGTATAAACAGAGATGTTTGAATACCTTCCCTGAATAGATCTTAAAATAACAGGTTTTACAATTACTGATTTCAGAATACTTAAACTTATTTTTCCTATTACATAATCAAACCTTAAGACTGATGTTTTCCACACACGTTTGTTTCTCATGTAAGTTAAATAGATTGTACAAATTAAAGCCCTGCAAAAAAATATTAGCTCTATTGATGACAGTGAGGCACAGCTCTCCTATAGAGAAAGTGGGTGGCTCTTAAAAGAGCCTTTGGGTTTTAGATGTAACAACTTCCCGGAGGGGTACAACCCCCGTTTACTTGGAGCTGGTGTACTTGGTCACAGCCTTGGTACCCTCCGAGACAGCGTGTTTGGCCAGCTCCCCGGGCAGCAGCAGGCGC
Organism: Aldabrachelys gigantea; assembly: GCA_026122505.1. Classification (NCBI taxonomy): domain Eukaryota; kingdom Metazoa; phylum Chordata; order Testudines; family Testudinidae; genus Aldabrachelys; species Aldabrachelys gigantea. The sequence continues at coordinate 20,933,340 of CM047489.1, read as the reverse complement.
ACGGCGGTCTGGATCTCCCGGGAGGTGATGGTGGAGCGCTTGTTGTAATGCGCCAGGCGAGACGCCTCCCCAGCGATGCGCTCGAAAATGTCGTTGACGAAAGAGTTCATGATGCCCATGGCCTTGGAAGAGATGCCGGTGTCGGGGTGAACCTGCTTCAGCACCTTGTAGACATAAATGGAGTAACTCTCCTTCCTGGTCTTGCGGCGCTTCTTATCCCCCTTCTTCTGGGTCTTGGTCACCGCTTTCTTAGAACCCTTTTTGGGCGCGGGAGCAGATTTCGCCGGCTCAGGCATCTCAATCCCTAATCACACAATAAAGAGCAAAAATAACAACAAAATAATCCAATCGTCGGAGAGTCCTATATTTATAGCGCCCCTATGCAAATAAGGGTCGCGTAATTCTAACCTTCCTATTGGCTGGTTCCATACTGGTCTGCCATTTGAAGTCGTCACCTGAGATGCAAATAGTCTGACTCCAAATAATGTGCTGCTATTGGACGTGAAACGCCTCTTTCTTTCCCGATTGGCGACATTGCGAAGCGCCTTTCTTATTGGGTGTTTTGTAACGGAAACATGAGGCAGCCAATCAGAAGCTGCTCACCCCATCCCCATGAGAAGATAAAAAGCCGGCAGCTGTTCAAAGTTTTTATCACGTTTTATTTGTGTTGGAGATTTTCTACTGCTTTCAGTTGCGTCATGTCTGGTCGTGGAAAACAGGGCGGCAAAGTGCGGGCTAAGGCGAAGTCTCGCTCCTCCCGTGCTGGGCTGCAGTTCCCTGTGGGTCGCGTGCACCGGCTGCTGCGCAAGGGAAACTATGCGGAGCGAGTAGGAGCCGGCGCTCCCGTTTACATGGCTGCGGTGCTGGAGTACCTCACTGCTGAAATCTTGGAGCTGGCTGGTAACGCTGCCCGCGACAACAAGAAAACTCGCATCATCCCCCGGCATTTGCAGCTGGCCATCCGCAACGATGAAGAGTTGAACAAGTTGCTGGGTAAAGTCACTATCGCGCAGGGTGGCGTCCTGCCCAACATCCAGGCGGTGCTGCTGCCCAAGAAAACTGAGAGCCATAAAGCCAAGGGCAAATGAGGCTGCTGCATCCCCTAGGGGGAGAAAACTTACCCCACGACTAGGTCTCTGTGAACCCAAAGGCTCTTTTAAGAGCCACCCACAAATTCATAAAAAGAGCTTGTGCGTCCTAGAAAACCTGTACGTTACTGTGGAGCTGTGGTACCGCGCTGGGGGATGCTTATGTTCATAGTGTAAACAGAACTCTCAAGTAGAACAGAGAAGAAGCATCCATAGAAGTGGGGAAAGATGGAGTTTTCTGAAGGGGGGTAGATGAAGGCTGAATTTTTCTCTCAGGTTTTGAGATCAAGAACTGAAGCGACTCCGTGATTTAGAAGGCAAAGAATGTTAGGAGTAAACGAATGAGTGGGACAGGAGATTCCTCATTTCTGTCTCTAGTGAAACACCCTGCTCCTTTGGCCTGGTTGGGAATGAGCTGCAGCCCGGTGGCGGGGAAAGGAAACATTTGCAAGGGTGGGGTTTTCAAAAAATCTTCAGATCCCACCCTCCCCCACACATACTTCCCCGCCATTCTTACCCAGCAGCCCCAAAGCGAATTAACTCCTTCGAAAACATCTCCCTGAGTGTGTACGTAGCAGAGATGCTAAAAGACATGCATAGGGTCACACATGCAGTCTCTGGCGTAGAATCCAGATCTCAGGACATGTGCTTTAATCATTGGATCATAATTCCTCTCCCTAAACAATCACCTAGATCCTGCTCCTACTGGAGCTTCCCGCTACCCCGTAGTCTAGCCCCCCTGTTGCCAGATCCTATATTAAAGCCCCCACCCTATATATGACATCATATAGTATGTTGCCATGGAAATTGCTGTGATCTTCATACGTTTGAAAATCCAGCCTTATAGTGTCCTGTGGATCTTGCTTTCATTTAGTGTTTATGATACCCAGCCGGAGGGGCGGGAAGTGCATTCAACGGGAGGCACCCATTAAAACCCAAGCCCCAAGTTTGTTTCTAGGTGAGGTTGCAGAGGGGACCCCCCCCCGCCGCAATGGGACAGACAGAAATATTCTGCACGCGTGACTTCTATTGGATTTCACCCCTAACCCTAACCCTAACCCCGGGGCCCTGTGGAGGGCAAGGGAGCCGTGCAATGGATCAGCGGCGGACTGACTCCCCCTCCCTCGGCGCCGGCACCCCGAATTTGGCGGCAGAGAGCAAGGACCCGCCTGCCACGACGCTGCGTCACCAGGGAGCCTTGTGTCTCCTCGGGAGAGCGACTGCGGGGAAGGGGCAGGGCCATGGGCACGCGTGGGCCAAACACACTGTTGAGTGTAAAATCTCCAGCGAATCCCCGTCAAGCCCGGGAAATTCAAATACTGGCCAGCCAATCAGAGGAGGAGATTTGATTATAGACACTCTCCTGACACCCACTCTTATAAGCAGCTAGAGGGTTTCAAGTTCTAGCCAATCCCCGTCTAGAATTCGTCCGTTGCCTCAGAGACCATTCCCCCCGCCCGCATTTCCAATGGCGAGAAGACCTCAAACCCCAGGAACGTCTTGCCCCCAGCGGAGGGAGCAGCCCCTATAGCCAATCCGTGCTGAGCCCGGGAAATTTAAACCCCTCAACGGGCGCCCGGCAGTTCATAGCCAATCAGGAGACAGAGTTAGGCTATAAATTGCGCACAGCAAGTGAAAGATGCTTATTGCTCTGTGCTTAGACAGTAGAGAGATTGGGACGTGCTGCACTGAGGATGGCCCGTACTAAGCAGACGGCTCGTAAATCCACTGGCGGGAAAGCGCCCCGCAAGCAGCTCGCTACTAAGGCTGCCCGGAAAAGCGCTCCCGCTACAGGTGGGGTGAAGAAGCCCCATCGCTACCGCCCCGGAACCGTGGCCCTGCGGGAAATCCGCCGCTATCAGAAATCTACCGAGCTGCTGATCCGCAAGCTGCCCTTCCAGCGCCTGGTGCGGGAGATCGCCCAGGACTTCAAGACGGATCTGCGCTTCCAGAGCTCGGCGGTCATGGCCCTGCAGGAGGCGAGCGAGGCTTACCTGGTGGGGCTCTTCGAGGACACCAACCTGTGCGCCATCCACGCCAAGCGAGTCACTATCATGCCCAAGGACATCCAGCTGGCGCGCCGCATCCGCGGGGAGAGGGCCTAGAGCCACTCCCCTCAGAGCCGCCGGCTCCCGATACCCCCCCCCCCCACAAAAGGCTCTTCTAAGAGCCACCACGTGCCCACGCGAAAGAGTTCAAATCCACTGTGATATGTTTTATTAATTCGGTTTAAATTGTAGAAGTATCTAAACAGTCAACGCAAAGTTCCTTGTTCTATGAATACTGCAAATGTGGTTTAGTTTTGATACCTCTCAGCTTACAATAAAAGAAAGTTACCTAAAAGCTGTTCAGACCTTTATCATAACGACGTTATTAGAGTTTCTCCCGTCTCCATTTTCTAGCCCAAGTGTTTAATTTAGCCATCCAGAAAATGTTAGTCTAACCCAACCGAGATGAAATTGGGGTGAGTGCGTTTACACGGAACTGAGGAATTGGTAGTGAAATGCAGAGTTGGTAGTGATGTGGCTGGAATGGATTTGGCCCTGTGCTGGTGCGATGGATGTTGATGCGTATAGTACGGGGGGGGGGGGGGGAGGGGGTTGAAAACCGCCAAGCAACAGTACCTTTAAAAACCTTATTGAGTGACTCCGAAGTCCGTCCGTCCCCTCCCCCTGCTCTGTTCAGAAACCTGTTCCAAGGCTGAATTTCTAGGGAGCAAAATATTTCAATGAAAATAAATGCATTTAAAAAAGTTGGCTGAAATGGTCACAAGATGGTGCTGTCTCCTAAGGCATGTGATGTACTTGTCTACATTGATGCTGAGACCTGACTTCTTTTTAACAATACATCCGTTGTTTGCTCGAGGGGGACAAATATAAAGCTAAACTAATTGCGCCGAGATAATGATCGTTCGGTCAATAAAGGACTAACAAATCGGTACCACAAGAAAAGGTCCCCAACTGCTGGAAAGCCAAAAAACGGACCCATTCTTGTGCCTGCGATTCCGAAGGCAAAGTATGGTGTAGACAGAGAACAGGTGTAAAATGAATTGCGGGTACCGGTGAGAATGTACTCAAACCTCTCCAGACTTAAATAGAAAGTGTCGTCCCTGGGTGGGCTCGAACCACCAACCTTTCGGTTAACAGCCGAACGCGCTAACCGATTGCGCCACAGAGACATCTGCTTTGCTGCTCTACGTACATGCTCTCCACTTCTACACGTAGTATTCTTTCGCCGCAGTTTCTGGGCTCGTGACTTCTTTGTGTTACGTGTCCTCTTTATTATTCAAGCTCCACACGGTGAAACCACAACTGAAAAGACGCAAAGACCAGTGCGGCGGGGCTGAGGGGAAGCCTCCTTGTGGGGGCAGAGATCAGAAAAGAGAAGCTAGTGAGGGAAAGGGACCAGGTATGGACGGGGGTAGAGACACGAATCGGTGGGTCAGTTTAGTGAATGACCCCCCCCAGCCAGCTGCAGCTCAGACCACGACTAAAGAGCAGCTTGTGTCTTCTCCCTCGCTCAAGTAAAGGGACACACTAGGAAAAACAGAGCCACTTGGATCCAAACATTTGATTTCTTTCCTGCCTCCCGCAGTCCCAAACTCTTGCACAGACGCAAAGCAGGCTTTTCAGAGGTTGCATGAAGCAGGGTCACCACTCAGTGTCTGGGGCTTTATAAAGAGGAGTTTGCCTGGCGCTCGCTCCTCTGCAGCCCCCAGCACGGTGACTTTTTGCATATTTCGCGTCGGGAAAGAAAGACGTGACGAGTGTGGTAAGTAAAGCCAAGAAGCGCTGGCACCTCAATTGGAGGTGGGGGGAATCTTTGGCGCAGAGGTTGGTGCTGATGTTCAGCCCAAAAGGTGAACCGACGAGGATGGGATTCGAACCCACGCGTGCAGAGCACAATGGATTAGCAGTCCATCGCCTTAACCACTCGGCCACCTCGTCTTGTATATTAGCACCCGGAACTAGATCTTCATGGACACCAGATCCGGGGTGCTGGGCACCCCAGCAGTAGGCAGGTGTGTTCAAAGGGAAACAGGAAAACTGTAGGCACAGGGGATGTAGCTCAGTGGTAGAGCGCATGCTTCGCATGTATGAGGTCCCGGGTTCAATCCCTGGCATCTCCAAGGACCCTTTTTCCCCCCTTCTAATTTTGTGAGAGGCAGGGAAAGGAGCACGGGCAGAGAATCATCCCACTCACCTTGGCAGTGTAGCTCGTGTCTCTCAGCGGCTCTGCTCCCAGAGAGGCTTCCACGAGTGGTTGCAGCCACGTGGGACAAGAAGATCCAAATGTGAGGCGCGATGTATAATGCGGAGTTACCGCTGAAAATAAAGCGCTTTCGGTTTTGGCGGAGGAGGGAAAAGCCGCTGAATTCTTCCCCAGCGTGCTGGAAAGCAGCGGGTGCGCGGCTGGGTTAGAAAGGCCAACCAGGGTTTTCCACTCCGACTTCCTGCAACGATGCAGCATGGGACAGCGGCGTAACAATCCCCTGTTTGAAACCCAGTCGAGAAAAAGCAGCCACCCCGGCTGTTCCATCGGCCAGCTGAATAGCAGCAGCGTCTTTGTATCATGCAGAGGTTTCAATCATTTCTCGAATCCCCAGGATTTTTCTTTTTTACAAGACTCCTCTTACGAGCAGCAAATGACAAGTAACATCGCCAGTTGCACGGGGACCCAGGCCGCTCAGGGGGCTCCCTGCCTGGGGTGGTTTGAACTAGGCCGGAACAGCCATGAGACTCCGAAGGGAAGTTGCACAAGAAAAATAGAAGAGAAGCTGTTTGCAGAAGCGTTGGTGGTATAGTGGTTAGCATAGCTGCCTTCCAAGCAGTTGACCCGGGTTCGATTCCCGGCCAACGCAGTGTTATATTCTTCCTTTTAATTAAAAATATGGATGTTAATGGAGTTAATTTCCCGCCTACGTTGCTTTTTATTAGTAACTAACCACCCAAAGAGTGAAAAAAACAAGGCGCCCCCAGCACTTCCATTGCCAACAGCAAGCCCTGAAGCGGGCTGGTCATGCAGGCAGTGCTGGGTGAATGAACCGCAGCGATGTCACCAACCCACAGTTCTCCCGGCCGGGCTCTTTGCTGCTCTCGCTGGTGCCGGTTGCAAGTGACTGCACGTACAACTCTGCAACTTGCCGGCGGCCTTTCGAGTCCATTAAAAGGAAATGGTGTTAAATCCGGATTCCCTCCCCTCCATGCCACTGGTGCAAGAACAGGACAATACTTGACAACTATGACTAAAGAAAAAAAAGCTGCGCACAGCGAGCAGAGTGGCGCAGCGGAAGCGTGCTGGGCCCATAACCCAGAGGTCGATGGATCGAAACCATCCTCTGCTAAACGTCATTTTTTTTTTGGTCCCAAAAGGGCTAGAAAGTTTTTCTGGTTTTGTGATGGAGTAGGGACTGTCTGTGTGGGGAACGGGGAAAACAGGGGATCTCTTTAGGTGCGGGACAGGTGATCAGCCTGTAACCTGAGCCCGGCAAGGGGGAGGGGAGAGCTCCTGGGCGGAGAAGGAGGGAACAAAGGACCCCGGCCGGGGGGAGGAAAGGCAGGACAGTTTGGGTTTGGGCCTGTGGGGCGGAATTCAGGGTATCCTAGCTGGGATCCAAGCACCCTGAACCCCCAGAAGGACTGGATGGAGGAGTCCTGACTGTGCCTGCAAGCTCTGCTGTAACCTGTGTTCCTGTTGTCCAATAAACCTGTTTTACTGGCTGGATAAAAGTCTCTGTGGGGTCCAGGAAGAGGGGTGCAGGGCTGGAACCCCCAGACTCCGTAACAACTGGTGGCAGTGGCGGGAGATACTGCACCCCGTGGACGGCGCTTCCTGCAGTAAGTGACTGGGGAGCAGTAAAACGAAGGGGTGATTAACCCCTGGGAGTGTGTGCCCAGTGAGAAGGGCTTTGCAGTAACAGGGTCCCCCAGGGGATTGCAGCGAGCGGTCCCAGGGGCGGAGGAGTCTGCAGCTCGACCCTGGCAGAGAGGTGGTGATCTCAAGAAGGGCTGGTGCACTAGGGGTCCCCTGGAAACCGTGGGGAGCGGCGAGCACCCGGCCTGTGAGTGGCCAGCAGGAAGATGTACGCCAAGCTGCGCAAGTGTGACCTGCTGGAGCTGTGCAAGCAGAGGGGGCTGCGCACAGGGAGGCTGACCAAGGACCAGCTGATTGCCCAGCTGGAGAAGGGAGACCGGAGCCCTGTCTCTGAGGGAAGCAGCCTGGCAGATGCAGCGCAGGCACCAGTGTCTGTCCCCGCTGGGAGTGGTCAGCCGGCGGATGAGGGCTTCCCGAGACCCCCCCTTCCTAGGCCTAGGGGAAGGGCGGGGAGGAGCCCAGCGAATACCGAGGGCACCGTGACCCCCCCGGCCAACAGGGGATCCTGGCAGCAAAGCTCATCCCCCAGCAGGGGATCCTCAAGGAAGTTGAGACGGGAGGAGCTCGAGTTAAAGAGGCAAGAGCTGGAGGAGAAGGTGAACCAGCGTAAGCATGAGGAGAACCAGCGCCAGCGTGAGCTGGAGGAGAAGGAGAAACAGCGTAAACATGAGCTGGACCTGGCCCAGCTGAGGAGCCGTGAGGCCCCGGCTGCGGTGAGTGAGGGGGGACCCAAGCCTACAACGAACTTTGATAAGTGCTTGCTGCCCCGGCGTAAGGAGGGGGAGGACATAGATACCTTCCTGACGGCCTTTGAGAATGCCTGCGAGCTTTACAGGGTTGACCCTGCAGACAGGATCGCAGTTCTCACCCCCTTACTGGACTCCACGGCCGTGGAGGTGTACAGCCGACTGAAAGGGGCAGAGGCAGGGGACTACGAGCTGTTCAAACAGGCCCTGCTCCGCGAGTTTGGGCTGACTCCTGAGATGTACCGGAAGAGGTTCCGGAGTCAGCGTAAAACCCGTGAGATCACATACCTACAACTGGTCAACCGGGCCCAGGGGTATGCCCGCAAGTGGACAGCTGGGGCCCAAACTAAAGAGGACCTGCTTGACCTATTCATACTGGAGCACCTGTATGAGCAGTGCCCGTCTGACCTGAGGCTGTGGTTGAGGGACCAGAAGCCGGAGAACCCGCAGCACGCAGGCCAACTTGCCGACCAATTTGTGGACAGTCGGGCAGGGGATGGCAGGGAGGAGTCTTGAAGGAGCAGGCCTGCCTCAACGCAGAGAGACAGTCATCATGGGACCTCCCAGTGGGGCCCTATGGAGAACCCCCCCCAAAAGGGGAACATCCAGTGTCAGGTCCCTCCGACCCACTCAAGGGGACCCACGAGACATGGGCTGCTATCAATGTGGCCAACGAGGCCACATACGGGCCCAGTGCCCCAAGCTCAGGGACAGACCAAGCAGACCCAACCCGCAGAGGGTGGACTGGGTAAAAACCCAATCGGAAGATGGGCTACCTTCCCGGGAAAGGGGGGCTGGCAACATACCACCTGCGAAGGAGGGAGGAGGCCCCCAGGTCAGCTCCTCTGGGGGGCTGGAAGCTCCAGCCTCCGGGTTCTTAGTTTACCGGGTGGGCGCGGGGCTGCCCCTCCGGAAAGAGTGCATTGTTTCCCTGGAGGTAGATGGGAGGGAGGTCACTGGGTACTGGGACACGGGTGCAGAGGTGACGCTTGCCCGGCCCGAGGTGGTGGGCGCAGATCGGATGGTGCCCGACACCTACCTGACCCTGATGGGCGTGGGCGGGACCCCATTCAAGGTGCCCGTGGCAAGAGTACATCTGAAGTGGGAGGCCAAGGAGGGCCCCAAGGACGTGGGGGTACACCCATATTTGCCCACAGGCGTGTTAATGGGAGGGGATCTTGAGGACTGGCCTAGTAGCACTCAGAGTGCCCTGGTCGTGACTCGTAGTCAGAGTCGGCAAAGGGCACTGCACCCCGACCACGGGGAAGGTACTCGGCCCGAGGTGCAGGACCCTAACCTGGGGGGCGGGTAGCGCCCAGGGGCACGGCTCAGAGAGGCTGTGGCCTCAGACCCCGCCAGCAAGAGAGAGCTGGTCCCCATCCCTGTCCCAGCTGCTGAGTTCCAGGCGGAGTTGCAGAGAGATCCTTCCTTGCGGAAGCCCAGGGACTGGGCTGACCTTAGCGCAGAACAGACCCTGAGGAGAGGTTGCAAGGAGAGGTTCCTGTGGGAGAAGGGGTTCCTGTACCAAGAATGGGCTCCCCCAGGGGAGGTAGAGTCATGGGGGATCAGGAGGCAGCTGGTGGTTCCCCAGAAGTTTCGCCACAAGCTGCTGTACCTGGCCCATGACATCCCTCTCGCAGGACACCAGGGAGTCCGGCGTACCAGGCAGAGGCTGCTACAGAACTTTTACTGGCCTGGGGTCTTTACCCACGTCCGACAGTACTGCCAATCCTGTGACCCCTGCCAGAGGGTGGGGAAGGCCCGGGACAAGGGGAAAGCAGCCTTGAGGCCTTTACCCATCATAGAAGAACCTTTCCAGAAGGTGGTCATGGACATAGTGGCACCTCTCAGCAAGATGACCCGGTCCGGGAAAAAATACATCCTGGTGGTGGTGGATTTTGCCACTCGCTACCCCGAGGCGGTGGCCTTTTCCTCTATTGAAGCAGACACAGTGGCAGATGCGCTGCTGACAATTTTCAGCCGGGTGGGGTTCCCCAAGGAGGTCTTAACGGATCAGGCGTCCAACTTCATGTCGACCCTGCTCCGGTCCTTATGGCAGAAATGTGGGATCCAGCACAACTGGGCCTCAGTGTATCACCCCCAGTCCAACGGGCTGGTGGAAAGGTTCAACGGGACGCTGAAGATGATGCTAAAAACATTTATGAACCAGCACCCGCAGGATTGGGACAAATACTTACCTCACCTGCTGTTCGCGTACAGGGAGGTACCCCAGGAGTCTACCGGGTTTTCGCCTTTCGAACTGTTGTATGGGAGGCGAGTAAGGGGGCCCCTGGACCTGATGAGAGATGAATGGGAGAGGAAGGCCACTCCCGAGGGAGAATCAGTGGTGGAGTATGTCCTGACCTTCCGGGAAAGACTGGCCAAGCTCATGGGCCTGGCCAGGGAGAATCTGGCCCGAGCCCAGAGGAAGCAGAAGGTCTGCTTTTGCCACCGGGGATCAGGTGTTGGTTCTCATCCCTGTGAGGAAAAACAAACTCCAGGCCGCCTGGGAAGGACCCTTCAAGGTAATCAAGCAACTGAATGAGGTAAACTATGTGGTGGAGCTGTCAAACCGGGCACATCACCAGCGGGTGTACCATGTGAACATGATGAAACCATACTATGACCGGGGGAATGTGGTGTTGGCCGTGTGTGGACACTGGGAGGGGCAGGGAGATGACCCTTTAGTGGATCTATTCCCTGGGACAAAGGCTGGTTCCCCCCTGGAGGCGATTCCCCTCTCTGATCAGCTGACCCTGGCCCAGCACGCTGAGATCAGAGGGGTGCTGCATCTATACCGACAGCTGTTTTCCAACCAGCCTGGACGCACTAATTTGACTGTCCACAGGGTGGAGACCGGGTCACATCCCCCTATAAGATGCTCCCCTTTTCAGGTCACTGGTAAAACTACCCAGGATCTGGAAAGAGAGGTCAGGGACATGCTGGCTTTGGGTGTGATCCAGCAGTCTTCCAGCCCTTGGGCCTCGCCAGTGGTGCTGGTCCCCAAGAAGGATGGGTCAATCCGGTTCTGTGTGGACTATCGAAAGCTCAATGCCATCACCGTATCTGATGCCTACCCCATGCCCAGGCCTGACGAGCTCCTAGACAAGCTGGGAGGTGCTCGGTACCTCACCTCCATGGATCTTACCAAGGGCTACTGGCAAGTGCCGCTGGACGCAGATGCCAGGCTGAAATCGGCCTTTATCACCCCTCTGGGGTCTACGAGTTTCTGACCCTGCCCTTTGGCCTCAAGGGAGCGCCGGCCACCTTCCAGCGCCTGGTGGATCAGCTACTGAGGGGGATGGAGAGTTTTGCCGTGGCCTATATTGACGACATCTGCGTCTTCAGCCAGACCTGGGAGGACCATGTGTCCCAGCTTACACAAGTCCTGGATCGAATCCGGGAGGCTGGGTTAACCGTAAAGGCTGAGAAGTGCAAGGTGGGGATGGCTGAAGTATCTTACCTGGGCCATCGGGTGGGGAGCGGCTGCCTGAAGCCAGAACCAGCCAAGGTGGAGGTGATCAGAGACTGGCCTGCTCCCCAAACCAAGAAGCAGGTCCAGGCCTTTATTGGGAAGGCGGGGTACTATCGAAGGTTCGTGCCCCACTTTAGCGCCATAGCCGGCCCCATCACTGAACTGTGCAAAAAGGGGAAGCCAGACAAGGTAATCTGGACCGAGCAGTGCCAGGAGGCTTTCCGGGCGCTGAAGGAGGCTCTGGTCAGTGGCCCAGTTCTGGCGAACCCAGATTTTGACAAACCCTTTATGGTGTTCACCGACGCCTCAGACACAGGACTGGGGGCGGTGTTAATGCAGGAGGATAAAAATGGGAAGAGACACCCCATTGTGTACCTGAGCAAGAAGCTGCTACCCTGGGAGCAAAACTACGCGGCCATCGAGAAGGAATGCCTGGCCATGGTGTGGGCCCTTAAGAACCTAGAGCCATATCTCTTTGGGCGACACTTCATCGTGTACACCGACCACTCTCCCCTGACCTGGCTGCACCAGATGAAAGGAGCCAACGCCAAGCTCCTGAGATGGAGCCTGCTCCTGCAGGACTGTGACATGGACGTGGTCCATGTGAAGGGAAGTGCCAACCTGATAGCGGACGCGTTGTCCCGGAGAGGGGGCCCTGAACTTCCCCAGGTCACTGGGCAGAGTGACCCCGCTCAGTTCAGTCTCGAAGGGGGGAGCGGTGTGATGGAGTAGGGACTGTCTGTGTGGGGAACGGGAAAGCAGGGGATCTCTTTAGGTGCGGGACAGGTGATCAGCCTGTAACCTGAGCCCGGCAAGGGGGAGGGGAGAGCTCCTGGGCGGAGAAGGAGGGAACAAAGGACCCCGTCCCGGGGGAGGAAAGGCAGGACAGTTTGGGTTTGGGCCTGTGGGGCGGAATTCAGGGTATCCTAGCTGGGATCCAAGCACCCTGAACCCCCAGAAGGACTGGATGGAGGAGTCCTGACTGTGCCTGCAAGCTCTGCTGTAACCTGTGTTCCTGTTGTCCAATAAACCTTCTGTTTCACTGGCTGGATAAAAGTCACTGTGGGGTCCAGGAAGAGGTGTGCAGGGCTGGAACCCCCAGACTCCGTAACAGGTTTCTTTTTCCACATAGCACAAAAACACACATGCGCTGACTTTTTCCTATTTGACAATAAGAAAAGACAGAGTTGCCTATATGGGAAAAATGGGTTTTTTTTGGCAAGGATTTAGGTTTTTTTCAGTCTACGCTGCCTTGTGGCCACAGACAAAAGTAGGATTTTTATTGTTTGCTGTCTTACCTTGCTTTAGCTAATGTGCTTGGAAGAGCTATAAATCAACTTGGCAAATGCTGTACCACTGTAAGGTGTGTTCACACTTCTGTATTTTGGACTGATTAAATTGCTTCCGCTAGTCCACACCTGCTTTGCATTGTTTCGCATCTGGATGAGCCTGGTGAGATACATGTATGCCTTCCCACCCCCCTGTTTAAATGCTGAGCCACGCCCAAGCATCTGGCAGGTGCCTTTGGATCCAGATGCCAGGTTGAAACCTGTTTTTGTTCCCCTTGGAGCTGTACAAATCCCTGGTCCTACCTTTCAGCCTCCAGCAGGTGCCCGTGGCCTGCCAGCGCCAGGTGGATCAGTTACCACGGGGAATGGAGAATTTTACTCTAGCGTACATTGATCTTTGTCCCATTAGTCAGATCTGGGAGGACCATGTGTCCCAGGTGAAGTGGGAACAGAGTCACCTCCTGGATGCGGGGCTGACTGTAAAAGCTGAGATGTGCAAGGTGGGGATGGCAGAGATGTCGTACCTGGGTCACAAGGTGCGGTGCGGCTGCCTAAATCCAGCGCTGGCCAAGGTGGGGACCATCAGAGACTGGCCCGCTGCCCAGACTAAGAAACAGGCCCAGTCCTTTGTGAAAGTAGAATTAATTATATTGTAAAAATAAGAATGGATTAAAGAAATGTTGTCTGCACCTTTAAGCAAAATTGTTGGAATGTTGCAATCCAGGTGTCAGGAACACAGACATTAGCATAGAACAATTGCACCCTTTAAGGGCAATTGGAAAAGTATTAGCCTTAGATCGATACCAATCAGTAAGGACGTGGAATATGCATGCTGTGTCACAGGTGGTTTTTCCTGTCTGTTGCTTTCTTTGTCCCTTTGTCTAAACTCCTGCCCTTTCATCTGTATAAATAAGATAGTTTGTGTCTTGTATGGTGCTCACATTATCTGGTTGTATTAGCAGAGCGCTGTGCTAATAAAACAGAGTGGTCTGACAAACTATGAGTCCTGAGTCTAACTTTGACACCTTTATCGGGATGGCAGGGCACTACCAGAGGTTTGTGCCCTCTATCTCCATGTCAGCTTCCATCACTGAGCTACGCAGGAGGGGGAAGCCAGACATGCCAGTGCCAGAGGGCTCTCTGCGCGCTGAAGGTGGATCTGGTCAAGGGCCCAGTGCTGGGAAACCTAGACTTTGACAAGCCCTTTATGGTGTTCATATGGCATCTGGCCCAGGACTCCACAAGATGGCCTTTGCTGAAAGTTACTGATTTGTGTTAACAAGCTCTGCTCTATGCTATGTCCCTGTTGACTAATAAACCTTCTGTTTTACTGGCTGGCTGAGAGTCACGTCAGAATGTAGAGTTGAGGGGCAGGGCCCGCTGGCTCCCCCAGGCCACCCCGGGTGGACTTGCTGCAGGAAGCACACAGTGTGGACGGGAATGCTGAATGCTCCAAGGTCAGACCCAGAAAGGTCAAAGCTGTAGAAGCTTCTTGCCCTGGTGAGTCTGCTCAGAGAGAGGACGCTCCCCCTGAGTGCTGGCTGGCTTTGTATGGAGTGGTCCCAGAACATCACTCAGTGACACATGCTTTCAGTGATCCCCTCAGTACTAGTGAAAAATCACACACACACACACTCCCAACTTGTAATGAAAGAGATGCTGAGGCTCAATCAATTTTTTTACATTCATCACTGATGCAGCAAGTCTAGAGGTCCTATTGGCATCCAGCCTAAGGGGAAGACCCACAGGTCTGGGACACCAAGTAAGCCTAGAGGTGCCAGGACTATGAACTGCCAACCCGAGCTCTAGCAAGGCCTGACACAAATCAAGCCCCGCGCCGCCGTTTGGAAGCAAAAGCATCGCATCTGTTGGCAGCACGTTTCTGCGCATGATCTAAAATCAGGCCCAAGCGCCAAAATTCACTCTTTAGCATTTAAAATAGAAGACTAGCTCTGGATTGGCTGAGGGTGCGATGCGCTGCGTCTCATTGGTGGGAATGGAATGAGTGTCACCAGGTACGGCTGGGAGGGGACGGGAGAGGGCGTTCCCGCCATCTTCCATCGCAGTTCTCCCTCTGGTCGGATCCCAGCCTAGTTAGGCTCTGGTGTTCTCGGTGAAGCAGTTCCATTGTTGTGTAGTTAAGAGGTAGCGTTAAAATGTCTGGCCGTGGTAAGGGCGGAAAGGGGCTGGGTAAGGGGGGTGCTAAGAGGCACCGCAAGGTCTTACGAGACAACATCCAGGGTATTACGAAGCCTGCGATCCGCCGCTTGGCTCGCCGCGGTGGGGTGAAGCGTATCTCGGGGTTGATCTACGAAGAGACCCGTGGGGTGCTGAAGGTTTTCCTGGAGAACGTGATTCGTGATGCGGTGACCTATACCGAGCACGCTAAGCGGAAGACGGTGACGGCTATGGATGTGGTGTATGCCCTGAAGCGCCAGGGGCGCACCCTGTACGGCTTTGGGGGTTAAACTTCAAGCCTAGAAACCAGCGTAACTGTTGCAACACAAAGGTCCTTTTAAGGGCCACCTACTTCTGCACAGAAAGAGCTGGGTGTGTGAGGCACAGGAATCTAGGTTTTCTATTATAAATACTTATTTCTATGCTATTGGAGTTGTGTTAATGGGGTAGTTTCTGCTAACGCCTGTTCTCGGAGTCTGCTGAGCACTCAACTTTTTGGTATCTTTACAGTTTAAATTAGTTTGAATTCACAACTGTAAACCGGCTCACTTATACCGCTGAGTCCATATAGTATTATTCTGTTTAGAGCAAGGAATTTCAATCTATTTCTGAAGGATGATGGAATAGGAGAGGTTTCAGAGTAGCAGCTGTGTTAATCTGTATCTGCAAAAAGAATAGGAGAGCTTTTCCTGAAACAAAGAAACAGATTTCCCTGTGACTGAGTAGATGAGATGCTGTAGAGGTGTCATGACTACTCTGTCATTTTATTTTTCTGAAGAATCTGTTATGAGGAGACAGCGCTTGTGATGTGAAATCCTCGGGCAGCTGACCCTAGTTGTGGATCGTTGGATTCGCAGGTAATGGCCAGCTTTTATTTGGGAATAAATATCTTCCTTCTTCCCTGTCCCTTTGAAACATTTTGATGGTAGTTTGTAATAAAGCAGCTTCCTTGCATTCAGCAGGAAACTGCATTTGAGTGACTGGAAATCTGGTATTTTCATAGTAACCTAAGGGTGACTAAACTGAAATGTTAAAATTGTCATTTTCTTTTCTCAGAGAATGGTCCCTTGCAAGTCGTTGTCTTTGGATAGGAGTCAGTATGGAAGAGTTGAAGCTGCTTAAATTTCTCTACGGTTTATCTTCCAACCCTCTCATTTGTGATCAGACACACCACTTTCTTTCATCTCAGCCCTACACACCTGCTGTAAAAGCTTGTTCTGCCTGTTGCAATGGTCTTGTTCCTGACTGGTCCAAGACTGCTCGGATCCTGTAAGTGTGTCCCTGGTTTATGAGTTGTTACGGAGTCTGGGGGTTCCAGCCCTGCACCCCTCTTCCTGGACCCCACAGTGACTTTTATCCAGCCAGTAAAACAGAAGGTTTATTGGACAACAGGAACACAGGTTACAGCAGAGCTTGCAGGCACAGTCAGGACTTCTCCATCCAGTCCTTCTGGGGGTTCAGGGTGCTTGGATCCCAGCTAGGATACCCTGAATTCCGCCCCACAGCCCCAAACCCAAATTGTCCTGCCTTTCCTCCCCCCGGCCGGGGTCCTTTGTTCCCTTCTCCTCCGCCCAGGAGCTCCCCCCTCCCCCTTGCCGGGCTCAGGTTACAGGCTGATCACCTGTCCCTCACCTAACGAGATCCCCTGCTTTTCCGTTCCCCACACAGACAGTCCCTACTCCATCACACCGCTCCCCCCTTCGAGACTGAACTGAGCGGGGTCACTCTGCCCAGTGACCTGGGGAAGTTCAGGGCCCCCTCTCCGGGACAACGCGTCCGCTATCAGGTTGGCACTTCCCTTCACATGGACCACGTCCATGTCATAGTCCTGCAGGAGCAGGCTCCACCTCAGGAGCTTGGCATTGGCTCCTTTCATCTGGTGCAGCCAGGTCAGGGGAGAGTGGTCGGTGTACACGGTGAAGTGTCGCCCAAAGAGATATGGCTCTAGCTTCTTAAGGGCCCACACCATGGCCAGGCATTCCTTCTCGATGGCCGCGTAGTTTTGCTCCCAGGGTAGCAGCTTCTTGCTCAGGTACACAATGGGGTGTCTCTCCCCATTTTCATCCTCCTGCATTAACACCGCCCCCAGTCCCGTGTCTGAGGCGTCGGTGAACACCATAAAGGGTTTGTCAAAATCTGGGTTCGCCAGAACTGGGCCACTGACCAGAGCCTCCTTCAGCGCCCGGAAAGTCTCCTGGCACTGCTCGGTCCAGATTACCCTGTCTGGCTTCCCCTTTTTGCACAGTTCAGTGATGGGGCCGGCTATGGCGCTAAAGTGGGGCACGAACCTTCGATAGTACCCCGCCATCCCAATAAAGGCCTGGACCTGCTTCTTGGTTTGGGGAGCAGGCCAGTCTCTGATCACCTCCATCTTGGCTGGTTCTGGCTTCAGGCAGCCGCTCCCCACCCGATGGCCCAGGTAAGATACTTCAGCCATCCCCACCTTGCACTTCTCAGCCTTTACGGTTAACCCAGCCTCCCGGATTCGATCCAGGACTTGTGTAAGCTGGGACACATGGTCCTCCCAGGTCTGGCTGAAGACGCAGATGTTGTCAATATAGGCCACGGCAAAACTCTCCATCCCCCTCAGTAGCTGATCCACCAGGCGCTGGAAGGTGGCCGGCGCTCCCTTGAGGCCAAAGGGCAGGGTCAGAAACTCGTAGACCCCAGAGGGGTGATAAAGGCTGATTTCAGCCTGGCATCTGCGTCCAGCGGCACTTGCCAGTAGCCCTTGGTAAGATCCATGGTGGTGAGGTACCGAGCACCTCCCAGCTTGTCTAGGAGCTCGTCAGGCCTAGGCATGGGGTAGGCGTCAGATACGGTGATGGTATTGAGTTTTCGATAGTCCACACAGAACCGGATTGACCCATCCTTCTTGGGGACCAGCACCACTGGCGAGGCCCAAGGGCTGGAAGACTGCTGGATCACACCCAAAGCCAGCATGTCCCTGATCTCTCTTTCCAGATCCTGGGCAGTTTTACCAGTGACCCGAAAAGGGGAGCATCTTATAGGGGGATGTGACCCAGTCTCCACCCTATGGACAGTCAAATTAGTGCGTCCAGGCTGGTTGGAAAACAGCTGTCGGTATAGATGCAGCACCCCTCTGATCTCAGCGTGCTGGGCCAGGGTCAGCTGATCAGAGAGGGGAATCGCCTCCAGGGGGGAGCCCGCTTTTGTCCCAGGGAATAGATCCACTAAAGGGTCATCTCCCTGCCCCTCCCAGTGTCCACACACGGCCAACACCACATCCCCCCTGTCATAGTATGGTTTCATCATGTTCACATGGTACACCCGCCGGTGATGTGCCCGGTTTGACAGCTCCACCACATAGTTTACCTCATTCAGTTGCTTGATTACCTTGAAGGGTCCTTCCCAGGCAGCCTGGAGTTTGTTTTTCCTCACGGGGATGAGAAGCATCACCTGATCCCCGGTGGCAAAGGCCCGGGCCTGGGCCGTGCGGTCATACCAGACCTTCTGCTTCCTCTGGGCTTGGGCCAGATTCTCCCTGGCCAGGCCCATGAGCTCGGCCAGTCTTTCCCGGAAGGTCATGACATACTCCACCACTGATTCTCCCTCGGGAGTGGCCTTCCCCTCCCATTCATCTCTCATCAGGTCCAGGGGCCCCCTTACTCGCCTCCCATACAACAGTTCGAAAGGCGAAAACCCGGTAGACTCCTGGGGTACCTCCCTGTACGCGAACAGCAGGTGAGGTAAGTATTTGTCCCAATCCTGCGGGTGCTGGTTCATAAATGTTTTTAGCATCATCTTCAGCGTCCCGTTGAACCTTTCCACCAGCCCGTTGGACTAGGGGTGATACGCTGAGGCCCAGTTGTGCTGGACCCCACATTTCTGCCATAAGGACCGGAGCAGGGTCGACATGAAGTTGGACGCCTGATCCGTTAAGACCTCCTTGGGGAACCCCACCCGGCTGAAAATTGTCAGCAGCGCATCTGCCACTGTGTTTGCTTCAATAGAGGACAAGGCCACCGCCTCGGGGTAGCGAGTGGCAAAATCCACCACCACCAGGATGTATTTTTTCCCGGACCGGGTCATCTTGCTGAGAGGTCCCACTATGTCCATGGCCACCTTCTGGAAAGGTTCTTCTATGATGGGTAAAGGCCTCAAGGCTGCTTTCCCCTTGTCCCAGGCCTTCCCCACCCTCTGGCAGGGGTCACAGGATTGGCAGTACTGTTGGACATGGGTAAAGACCCCAGGCCAGTAAAAGTTCTGTAGCAGCCTCTGCCTGGTACGCCGGACTCCCTGGTGTCCTGCGAGAGGGATGTCATGGGCCAGGTACAGCAGCTTGTGGCGAAACTTCTGGGGAACCACCAGCTGCCTCCTGATCCCCCATGACTCTACCTCCCCTGGGGGAGCCCATTCTCGGTACAGGAACCCCTTCTCCCACAGGAACCTCTCCTTGCAACCTCTCCTCAGGGTCTGTTCCGCACTAAGGTCAGCCCGGTCCCTGGGCTTCCGCAAGGAGGGATCTTTCTGCAACTCCGCCTGGAACTCAGCAGCTGGGACAGGGATGGGGACCAGCTCTCTCTTGCTGGTGGGGTCTGAGGCCACAGCCTCTCTGAGCCGTGCCCCTGGGCACTCCCCACCCCCCAGGTTAGGGTCCTGCACCTCGGGCCGAGTACCTTCCCCGTGGTCGGGGTGCAGTGCCCTTTGCCGACTCTGACTACGAGTCACAACCAGGGCACTCTGAGTGCTACTAGGCCAGTCCTCAAGATCCCCTCCCATTAACATGTCTGTGGGCAAATATGGGTGTACTCCCATGTCCTTGGTGCCCTTCTTGGCCTCCCACTTCAGATGTACTCTTGCCACGGGCACCTTGAATGGGGTCCCGCCCACGCCCATCAGGGTCAGGTAGGTGTCGGGCACCATCCGATCTGTGCCCACCACCTCGGGCCGGGCAAGCGTCACCTCTGCACCCGTGTCCCAGTACCCAGTGACCTCCCTCCCATCTACCTCCAGGGAAACAATGCACTCTTTCCGGAGGGGCAGCCCCGCGCCCACCCGGTAAACTAAGAACCCGGAGGCTGGAGCTTCCAGCCCCCCAGAGGAGCTGACCTGGGGGCCTCCTCCCTCCTTCGCAGGTGGTATGTTGCCAGCCCCCCTTTCCCAGGAAGGTAGCCCATCTTCCGATTGGGTTTTTACCCAGTCCACTCTCTGCGGGTTGGGTCTGCTTGGTCTGTCCCTGAACTTGGGGCACTGGGCCCGTATGTGGCCTCGTTGGCCACATTGATAGCAGCCCATGTCTCGTGGGTCCCCTTGAGTGGGTCGGAGGGACCTGACACTGGATGTTCCCCTTTTGGGGGGGGTTCTCCATAGGGCCCCGCTGGGAGGTCCCATGATGACTGTCTCTGCGTTGAGGCAGGCCTGCTCCTTCGAGACTCCTCCCTGCCATCCCCTGCCCGACTGTCCACAAATTGGTCGGCAAGTTGGCCTGCGTGCTGCGGGTTCTCCGGCTTCTGGTCCCTCAACCACAGCCTCAGGTCAGATGGGCACTGCTCATACAGGTGCTCCAGTATGAATAGGTCAAGCAGGTCCTCTTTAGTTTGGGCCCCAGCTGTCCACTTGCGGGCATACCCCTGGGCCCGGTTGACCAGTTGTAGGTATGTGATCTCACGGGTTTTACGCTGACTCCGGAACCTCTTCCGGTACATCTCAGGAGTCAGCCCAAACTCGCGGAGCAGGGCCTGTTTGAACAGCTCGTAGTCCCCTGCCTCCGCCCCTTTCAGTCGGCTGTACACCTCCACGGCCGTGGAGTCCAGTAAGGGGGTGAGAAATGAGATCCTGTCTGCAGGGTCAACCCTGTAAAGCTCGCAGGCATTCTCAAAGGCTGTCAGGAAGGTATCTATGTCCTCCCCCTCCTTACGCCGGGGCAGCAAGCGCTTATCAAAGTTCGTTGTAGGCTTGGGTCCCCCCTCACTCACCGCAGCCGGGGCCTCACGGCTCCTCAGCTGGGCCAGGTCCAGCTCATGTTTACACTGTTTCTCCTTCTCCTCCAGCTCACGCTGGCGCTGGTTCTCCTCATGTTTACGCTGGTTCTCCTTCTCCTCCAGCTCACGCTGGCGCTGGTTCTCCTCATGTTTACGCTGGTTCTCCTTCTCCTCCAGCTCACGCTGGTGCTGGTTCTCCTCATGCTTACGCTGGTTCACCTTCTCCTCCAGCTCTTGCCTCTTTAACTCGAGCTCCTCCCGTCTCAACTTCCTTTCCTCTTCCAGCCACAGCTGCTCCCCAGATGTCAAGCGTCGCCGGGAGGATCCCCTGCGGGGGGTGAGCTTCGCTGCCAGGATCCCCTGTTGGCCAGGGGGGTCACGGTGCCCTCGGTATTCGCTGGGCTCCTCCCCACCCTTCCCCTAGGCCTAAGAAGGGGGGGTCTCGGGAAGCCCTCATCCGCCGGCTGACCACTCCCAGCGGGGACAGACACTGGTGCCTGTGCTGCATCTGCCAGGCTGCTTCCCTCAGAGACAGGGCTCCGGTCTCCCTCCTCCAGCCGGGCAATCAGCTGGTCCTTGGTCAGCCTCCCTGTGCGCAGCCCCCTCTGCTTGCACAGCTCCAGCAGGTCACACTTGCACAGCTTGGCGTACATCTTCCTGCTGGCCACTCACAGGCCGGGGTGCTCACCGCTCCCCACGGCTTCCAGGGGACCCCTAGTGCACCAGCCCTTCTTGAGATCACCACCTCTCTGCCAGGGTCGAGCTGCAGACTCCTCCACCCCTGGGACCGCTCGCTGCAATCCCCCGGGGGACCCTGTTACTGCAAAGTCCTTCTCACTGGGCACACACTCCCAGGGGTTAATCACCCCTTCGTTTTACTGCTCCCCAGTCACTTACTGCAGGAAGCGCCGTCCACGGGGTGCAGTATCTCCCGCCACTGCCACCAGTTGTTATGGAGTCTGGGGGTTCCAGCCCTGCACACCTCTTCCTGGACCCCACAGAGACTTTTATCCAGCCTGTAAAACAGAAGGTTTATTGGACAACAGGAACATAGGTTACAGTAGAGCTTGCAGGCACAGTCAGGACTCCTCCATCCAGTCCTTCTGGGGGTTCAGGGTGCTTGGATCCCAGCTAGGATACCCTGAATTCCGCCCCACAGCCTCAAACCCAAACTGTCCTGCCTTTCCTCCCCCCCGGCCGTGGTCCTTTGTTCCCTTCTCCTCCGCCCAGGAGCTCCCCCCTCCCCCTTGCCGGGCTCGGGTTAAAGGCTGATCACCTGTCCCGCACCTAAAGAGATCCCCTGCTTTCCCGTTCCCCACACAGACAGTCCCTACTCCATCACACTGACTGGTCCAAGACTGCTCTGATCCTGTAAGTGTGTCCCTGGTTTATGACTAAGCAAAACAGATGTTTACTACAGCCTGTAACTGAACAATTTTAGTTTCATCTTGGCTATTTTTAACAGCACTTCTTCTGTGCCAAATAGAGTTCTCATTGAAAATTCAGATCTTAAGCTGTCAGACATCCCACTGCCAAAATAGACCAGTTATCAGATAGCGTCATCATCAAGAAGCATCCCCCCCTGAAATGCCGCTGAAATTCAGTAGCATTTTGGCAAGTGCTCTCCCAGGGGCCAGGACATGGGAGCATTAAGATGCCCCCATGGGTGCTGTGTTGGGGACCACTGCCTTACTGTCTTGACCACTCCCTGGACACTCAGACTTATAAGTGGCCATTCTTCAACAACAAAAACAGACCTTAATGAGAAACTGCAGAACTGGAATTAATTTGCAAACTAGACACCATAAAACTGGGCCTCAACAGAGACAGGGAGTGGCTGGGTCACTGCCAAAAGTCATCTTTCCTCTGCTGATACTCAGTCCTTCTTGTGAACAATTGGGAATGGCCGACCTCCACCTTGATTGCATTGGCCTCCTTAACACTACAAAATGTCCCCATTTGATATTCACCCTTCTTGTCAACTGTGAGAATAGGCCACTGACCCCCCCCCCCCTTAAGGCAACTCCCATCCTTTCATGTGCTGTGATATATACAGCTGCCTACTGTATTTTCCACTCCATGCATCCAGTGAAGTGGGTTTTAGCCTGCAAAAGCTTATGCCCAAATAAATGTTAGTCTCTAAGATGCCACAGGACTCATTTTTTTCTTTTTCTTGAACAATGCAGTTTCTTAAAGTACAGCTCTTTAAGCATTACTGCTAGTTTATACTCTCTGGAGTTATATCATTACTGTAACAAGAACAGGAGAACTTGTGGCACCTTAGAGATTAACAAATGTATTTGAGCAAAAGCTTTTGTGGGCTACAGCCCACTTCATCAGATGCATAGACTGGAACATATAGTAAGGAGATACACAGACACACACACACCCACACCCCCCATGAAAAGGTGGAAGTAGCCATATCAACTCTAAGAGACTGATTTAGATGAGCAATTACCAGCAGGAGAGGGAAAAAAACTTTTGTAGTGATAATCAAGATGGCCCATTTCAGACAGTTGACAAGACATGTGAGGATACTTCACATGGGGAAGTAGATTCAATCTGTGTAATGACTCAGCCATTCCAAAATTTCTAAGTGTAAATTAATGGTGTCTAGTTTGCATATTAATTCAAGCTCCACAGTTTCTCGTTGGAGACTGTTTTTAAAACTTTTACTGTAACAGTATCACTAACATTGTAGTAATTTAGTTGAAAAGGCATTTAAATTCTAATATCCATACCAGATTTAAACACCATGTTAATATCCATGTAACTTAGATAATGTTTTTATTTCAAGGTCCGAGAGACACAGATAAGGTTTTCATCTTGAGGCTAAAAGACCAAAATCAAGACACTTGATCAGTGCTTTGGATAAGCCAAAAGACTACTCACACTTGATCTTAGCTCACAATACACATCTAGACCAACTCTTTTTATGCAGCTGGGAGCGGCCCTTAAAAGGACCTTTGTGTTGAATGATTTTTACGTAGCGGAAAGGAAGATCAGCCCCCGAAGCCGTACAGGGTGCGGCCTTGGCGTTTCAGGGCGTACACCACATCCATGGCAGTCACAGTTTTCCTTTTAGCGTGCTCCGTGTAGGTCACCGCATCGCGGATGACGTTCTCCAGGAAAACCTTCAGTACCCCGCGAGTCTCTTCATAAATCAGCCCCGAGATGCGCTTCACCCCGCCACGGCGGGCCAAGCGCCGGATTGCAGGCTTAGTAATACCCTGGATGTTGTCCCGCAAAACCTTCCGGTGCCGCTTAGCACCGCCTTTCCCCAACCCTTTTCCACCTTTTCCGCGTCCAGACATGATAACGCCGAAAAAACAAAGTATGATTGTTTTCAGGGTATCAGCGTTTAACTAGGCTGTGGACGGACCAGAGGGAAAACTACGAGGGAAACAGGCGGGAACTGTCTCCCCCGTCCCTTTTCCAGCCCTACCTGGAGACGCGTTTGACACCCACCAATCAAGACACCGAAAGTCGCACCTCAGCCCATTAGCAGCCAGTTCTTAACTTTAAATTTGGAGCCCGGCCTTAGTATTGAGCATGCGCAGAAAGGAGCCGCAAGACGCGTGTGAAGAAACACTGTCCTCCGTCTTGTAGGACCCAGGAGCCCCCACCCCCGCTGCAGTTAAGTGGCGGGAGAGCTGCTGCTGCTGCTGCTGCTGCTGCCGGCTCCCTAGCGGCCCGCGCTGTGGCAATCCGGTGTTGGCATTAACTCAACAGGGAGAGCGAAACCAAACAGAATCTGTCATCGTGCCAAAACTTCTCCCAAAAAATCCCTTTTCCCGCTGTATTGCATGCAAGGCTGGGGCTGCACGTCCCCCTTCTTCTGCGTGCACTTCCCGGGGATTTTTCGCTCCTCTTTCCTTCTGCATGTAAACGCCTAAAAGTTGTGAAATCTATTCCAACCACGACGGGTTCAGCGAGTTTTGAGTAGATAGAAATCCTTCCGAAAACTGTTCGCAGAACTAGTTACACCCTTAAGATTTATCTTTATTAGGCTAGAAACTAGTTTTTAATCCCTTTATTGCGACTAAAAGAACCCACTACTACACCTTTATAGACCACTTCACTTTTATCTCAACACATTAGTGCAACAAGCTCTTTCCGTGAAAGAGTGTGTGGCTCTTAAAAGAGCCTTTGGGTAAAATAAACACGTTTCACGTATTGAAGAACAAAGTCAACCCCCGAAGCCGTACAGAGTGCGGCCCTGGCGTTTCAGGGCGTAGACCACATCCATAGCCGTCACCGTCTTCCGCTTGGCGTGTTCGGTGTAGGTCACCGCATCGCGGATCACGTTCTCCAAGAAAACCTTCAACACCCCGCGAGTCTCTTCGTAGATCAGCCCCGAGATGCGCTTCACCCCGCCGCGGCGAGCTAAGCGGCGGATAGCAGGCTTGGTAATACCCTGGATATTATCCCGCAAAACTTTTCGGTGCCTCTTAGCACCCCCCTTCCCCAACCCTTTACCACCTTTTCCACGACCTGACATAGTAGCAACCCCACAAACTTCAAACGATACAATGCTTCCTTACAGCCGGAACAAGCATTTATATGGGCTATAGTCCGACCGGAGTGAGAACCGACAAGCACAAGGGGGGCGAAAATCTCTCCCCGCCCTCTCCCCCGCCGAAGATGACGTTTGCTCTCGCATACCAATGAGACATTTAACATGGCTCCCTGGCCAATCCTTAATCAGAAGTTAACTTCAAATGCAAACAGTTAGTTTGGCGCTGCATCTCCTCTCTATACCTTCACCCACACAATGATCAGAGAGTTGCTCCGCTTTGGGAGCCTTTGGGGGCAGGAAAAAGCAGGAGGGAGAATGTATTTCCCACTGACCCAAATCCCTGTAGGACAGTGGTTCTCAAACGTTTGTACTGGTGACCCCTTCCACATATCAAGCCTCTTGAGTGCAACCCCCCCCCCCAATAAATTAAAAACACTTTTAAAATATATTTAACGACATTGTCAATGCTGGACGCAGAGCGGGATTGGGG
Source organism: Aldabrachelys gigantea (assembly GCA_026122505.1). Taxonomy (NCBI): domain Eukaryota; kingdom Metazoa; phylum Chordata; order Testudines; family Testudinidae; genus Aldabrachelys; species Aldabrachelys gigantea. The sequence goes on along the minus strand of CM047489.1, from coordinate 20,907,736 downwards.
AGGAGAATGACAGATCACGACCCCCCCCGTGTAATGACCTCACGACCTCCTGAGGGGTCCCGAGGCCCAGTTTGAAAACCCCCGCTGTAGGACCTGGGAACCAGCCCTGAATGAAATGAGCCATGTGGGCAGCAGACAAAAAGGACACAGTGGTTCTGGAACAATTTGTACAGCGGGGGGTGCTGAGAGCCATTGCACCAAACTGTCAACCTTGTACAAGATGGAAACCATTTCAAGCCAGAGGGGTGCAGCAGCATCCTGAGTACAAGTACTTATGAAAAGACAAGGCTGCCAAGATTTTTTCAGCAGCTGGGAGCAATGTTTGACCTGACTCTGAACAATCGGATGACACAGTTCTCCCATGAAAAAAGCTCGGAAGGGAGTTTGCAGTCAGCCTCCAATTGAGCCTGCAGTCCAGCCAACAGGTGGATCCCATGCTGCCCTTGGTGCTAGAGAGCCAGCTGGTAGGTCTGCTAATAGAGGAAGCTTATCACCCTTCTATCCATTGAGGGATTTTGTTTTGCTTAATAAAATGTTCATAGAATCACAGAACTGGAAGGGACCTCGAGAGATCCTCTAGTCCAGTTCCCTGCCCTCATGGCAGGGCTAAGTATTATCTAGACCAACCCTGACAGGTGTTTGTCAAACCTGCTCTTAAAAATCCCCAAAGATGGATATTCCACAACTTCCCTGGCCAATTTATTCCAGTGCTTAACCACCCTGACAGTTAGGAAGTTTTTCCTAATGTCCAACCTAAACCTCCCTTGCTGCAATTGAAACCCATCTCTTCAATTACAGCCAGGGTGGTTTAGGTTGGACTTTAGAAATAGCTTCCTAATGAGGATCCAGAATGCACAAGGGGTTTGGTAGGGAATGGACTGTGGGAAAACACAGCATCATCCCTGCTGCTACAGCAGCTGCTTGGCAACAAGCAACCCAGCTTCCAAAACAGCATTTCTCCAGCCCTGCTTGCCCAGGGCCTGGCCAAGCAGAGTCACTGGCTGGATGTTCTAAGCACACCAAGGAGATCTCTAAACAGGTGCAGATGTTCACCAATACGATATGAGTTCAGCAGCAAGGCAGAAGCCCAATGGCCGTGGTGGGGGGATACCCAGAAGGTAAGACCATTTTGACCAGATTGGTGGACCCATCTGCACTGAGAAGACCATAACAAGAGGAGGGGCTCACAGAAGGGAGTGGCTTTAAACAGAAAATTCTTGGGGTGGGGGACCAAGCCCCAAAAGGGACAACTATTAGGTCCAATTTTTGCATGGGAATGCTAAGTGCCCAGTCATTCTTCATGGTGGACAGATGAGTGCATTTCTGGACACTGGTTCCCATATGGCTACCATCTGGATGAAAAAAAATTCTTCCATCCCAGATCAGAGCGAATAGTGGTGCATCCACCAGGTCAGACGTCAAGTACTCATAGGCCTGGTGATGGCATCTTTTATTCTACTCCATATAATTCCTGCAAGCCCTTCCTCATTGTAGGGTGTGTAGGGAAGCAGACACCTTGGCTAAAATCATTTATAAAATGTCCTTCTCACTTCCTCCAAATCTCTCTCTATCGAGTGGCACCAGGACCAGCGAGAGGTGAGGAGGGACCCTCCTGAGCACTGGATTCCTGGCAGAGGAAGCTAAATTCCACAGACCCAGCCAGGGCCTCTGGCTCCTGAGGGAAGCATCCCAGGAATGGGAAGAGGGGGGAACCTGGTGGGAGGGAAGGGATCCTGAAGTGATGCGAGGAAAGTGGCAGGGGGAATCCTGAGTATAGGAAGGGAAGGAGAAGATCTTGAAGGCCAGAATCTGGCAGCTCCCCAGGGTCAGGGCATTTGGAGACACTACTGAAGGGAAAGTGCAGGATAGGCTCTTCTCCTCCTTCCTTCCCCCCCACCCCCATCCCCCCGAATGTTTTCACCAGCTGTCTACGTTTTCAGCTGACATTACTTCTCTGGGGCCGGAGCTCAGACCAGTTTGGGTAGTGTTTGAGGCGAGGTGATGAAAGGTTTTTTCACTCTCAGTAGAAAGAGGATTTTTCATGATCTTTCACTAATTGTGTAAGTATCAGGATATTCAGCCCCGCCACCATTCGCAAACTGAAAATAACGAGAATTCCTTGTGGCACAAGGACTTCTCATTCTTTTTGCTGATACAGACTAACACGGCTACCACTCTGAAAACTGAAAATAGACCTGCGCTCTGGCCCCCCATTCCCACCTCCCCCCAAAAAAACATTTTGGCATCCTTTGTATACCAAATACCTTTTGCTCTGGTTTGTCAGAGACCATAAATCTAATATTGGGTATTCAGCATTAAACTATTGTAATGATCAATTTAATGAAGGTTTTAATGAATAACTGGAAAATAAGCCACTCTGAGAGATTTTTTTTAAAAAAGAAAAACCTTGCCTCTGGTGAAGCAGAGAGAAATCTCAGAACGTGTCAGCGATCAGAGCCTGTGTGTGGTTTAGAGGCCACCTTAGGTGTAGTGTGACTGGCTTGAAAATGCACTTCTCTGCACAACTGTCCTGCAGACCTGCTGCCCCCAAGGTCTCTATAGTCTCAGGGAGTGTGGTGTCCCTTTGTGAGCTGGAAACATTGTGCCTGGTTCCAGCAGACAAGAAAGGTGAGATTAGTACAGCCCTACCCAGACTACAGGAAGAAATAGAAACATTTACCACCATTTGTTGTCAGACTAAGAGCTGGATCTGTGTCTTGCCTGCATCTGGAAGTGACAGGCACTCTGCTTAACACACACTAAATTCCCATATCAGTGTCATTATAGGGTTTCATGCAAAGGAAATCTCGTTGCCAAGAATATTCTCCCAGAAACATATGTCATTTCTATGCATTCTTAGTTTGCCTGAGTCATGTGTGAAAGCCTGTGTGAAGCTTGAAGGGCTAACAATTCTGGAAGATAATCCTTCTTACCCCACAATCATAGAATTGTAGGACTGGAAAGGACCTTGAGAGGTTGCCTAGTCCAGTTCCCTGCCCTCATGGCAGGACTAAGTATTGTCTAGAACATCCCTGACAGGTGTTTGTCTAACCTGCTCTTAAAAAGCCCCAATGATGGAGATTTCACCACCTACCTCAGCAATTTATTCCAGTGCTTCACCACCCTGACCGTCAGGAAGTTTTTCCTAATGTCCAACCTAATCTTCCCTTGCTGCAATTTAAATCCATTGCTTCTTGTCCTATCCTCAGAGATTAAAAACATTTTTTTTCCCTCCTCCAGTTGTAACAACCTTTAATGTACTTGAAAACTCTTATCATGTCCCCTCTCGGCCTTCTCTTCTCCAGACTAAACTCCATTTTTTTCAATCTTTCTTCTCTGTTGATTTTTGCAACAGAAAACACCAGCTGTAACAATCATCCCATATTAGTTTCCCAAGTCTATATACACAAATATCAGCTCTGCGTGTGTGTGCGCGCGCGCATGCGCACACATGTGGATGTTAAGAAGATGGTTTCCAAGAATAGCTGGAGTTGTATAGACCTGAAGGTGCCCAAGATTGTTTCAGATACAGCATCATAGATAAAATTCCTGAATACTTGTTGGTCAAGGACCAGTGTTCTGAGCCTTCAAATTTAGAGATACTCTTTGTTGAAGACAGAGATTCTAAAGAATAGTTACGATATACACAGATGAAATATGCAGAAAACATGGAAAGGATTAATATTTACCAACAGGTGCTAACAGAGTGCAGTGGAGAAGATGGGAGAATGAGAGCTAAAAGGCAGGGCTGGGGGATGAGTAATATCTCTGTAGCACTATCTAGCCGCCATGGTGGGTGTCAAGGTTTTTTCCCCACTCTGAACTTTAGGGTACAAATGTAGGAACCTGCATGGACCCTTCTAAGCTTAATTACTAGCTTCAGGGCTGCCCAGAGTGGGGGGCAAGTGGGGCAATTTGCCCCGGGCCCCGGGCCCCACTGCCTGACGGGGCCCCGGGCCCGCGCTGGCCAGCTGTCTCCAGGCAGCTCTTAAGCGGTCTGATCTGTTGCTGCTGCTAGGCAAGCAGAGACGCTGGCTGCTCTGCTCATGACCAGAGGCAGGCTGTGCAGGTCAGGAGGGGGGCAGGGAGAGAGGCTGCAAGGCCTTTCTTTTCCTGTCCCCTCCCCCCAGCACTCACTCACCTGGAGGGAGGAGACCCTATGAGCTTCTGGTCCGGTGGGAGACAGCAATAATCTCTTCAGTGACCTCACTCACTCACCTGAACAGCTGCTGGCCTGGGACTTCCAACCAACCATGAGTGTTTGACCCTGTGATTCCCCCTAGGTTTGTAATATTGGGGTGGTGTTGTGGTTTTCAGGGTGTTGCTGTTTGAGGGTGAGTTTGTGCCTGCCTGGGTGGGTCTGTTTCAGAACTAAAGTTGGGATCATGACATGTATTTGTAACCCAGGAAAAAAGCCCCCGGTCTGCAATATGGCACGGCAGGCTGAGACTTTTATCTCCCCCCTATCTCCCTGCAGAAGGGGAAACTGAGGCACGGCGTGATCTAATTCCCTTTCCAAATTATTTTGGAAAGGAAGGGGACTGGGGCTCCTATCCAAACCAGTTCCCTTCCCATCGACTCTGTTTTCCCTGCACCTTGCTGCAAGACCGCTGTAGGGGCTGAAAATTTCCATTAAACTGTGGCTCCTTCATTTGCCCTGCAACAATAAAATAGACCGGCTTGCGGGGGGGGAGGGGGGGAGTGGTCGCAAAACAGGGGTGAATTTAGCAGAGGGTTGAGAGGTTGTGATGAACTGGGACTGTTCTTAATGTTTGCTCTGAATACTGTGTTGGTGCCTCAGTGTCCCCTAGGCAGTTCTTAAGTATCTAGGTGGTGGGATGAGGGTGTGTGGTGATTGCTGCAGAGCAAAAGACCAGTGCACCTAAATGTCTGTCACTCTGTCTCCTAACAGTACCGTAGTGTCCTCTAGGCAGTTCTTAAGTATCTAGGTGGTGGGATAAGGGTGTGTGGTGATTGCTGCAGAGCAAATGGCCAGTGCACCTAAATGTCTGGCACTCTGTCTTCTAGCAACTGATGGCCTGGGCCCCTCCTCTGCTGCCTGCAAGGTGGCTAAAGAGTCACATCTGACTGCAAAGTGGGGGTGCAGAACCCTGTGGCTTCCCCAGGACCCCGCCTGGGTGGGCTCGCTGTGGGAAGCACACGGAGGGGCAGAGGATGCTGAATGCTCCAAGGAGAGACCCAGGAGGTGAAGACGTGTGAGCTTCTTGCCCTGAACAAGTCTGCTCCAAGGGAGAGGAGGCTCCCCAAAGTCCTGACTGGCTTAGTAGGGAGCAGTTCCAGAGCATCACCCGGGGACTCCGTGACAGGGGTCCACTTGAAATCCCACCTGATGCAGCCACACAGAATCACTAGCAGTGCTGGGAGAGGCCAGGAGTGGAAGCAGGTGGCCTGGGGGTAGGGGCACATTGCTTTCAGTCCTGGGCTCTGGGATGGACTAGGCTGGGTGGTGGGTTCAGTCTAGTCTTCCAGCCTGCTGTTCTCACTGGGGTCCCACCCTGTGCCCCAGCCCAGAGACTGCACCCAGCACCCAGACTCCATCCCACTCAGCCCTAGGCAAAGCTCCTTGGTCTGGGGGTCTGGCTCCCAGTCCCTCTCCAAGGGTTGCAGCTGTCTGGAGGTGCCTGCCTTCCACACCTTCCTCATTCACACCTCATTCATTCAATAGGGCAATTGATTACAAAGTGGAGGAAAGATCTCATTCTACTTCTAGCAATGAGACATTTTTCTTTTACCTTAATTATACTACCTTGGGGCCCACTATAACATATTACCAAGGTTCAATACAAAGTCATGTAAAAGTTATCCAAAAGTGCATAATGCAGAGATTTACTTACAACTGCACTGATTGCTGTGTGCAGTAATATTGTGACCCCTTGATTGCTGTGTGCAGTAATATAGCGACCCCTGGGTCTTTGAATGAGGTTATATACTTGGGGGGGGGGTGCAGCGGCAAGTCAGGGGTGAGCGGCGTGGCAGGTTGACAAAGAGGCAAGCAGTGAGCCAGCAGGGGTTCTAGGGGCAGGCATAGAGGTTTCTGGCAGGGGAGGGAGAAAGTGAAAGGAGATGATTTGTGGGTGGGGGACTGACTAGGAGGGACGCAGCAAGTCAGTGGAGGACTAGGGCGTGAAGAGGGTGTGATGGTGGGGCCAAGTGGGGAGGGGGTGGGTCCTATTTTACTGCTCTGATCTGGTCACCCTATTTGTGCCAGGTTTCAGAGTAGCAGCCGGGTTAGTCTGTATCTGCAAAAAGAACAGGAGTACTTGTGGTGCTTTAGAGACTAACAAATTTATTTCAACATAAGCTTTCATGGGCTACAGCCCACTTCTTTCGCATGCATAGAATGGAATATTTCTTTTGCCTATGTGTGCTGTTTCTCCCCCCCCCTCCAAACCTTCCTCTTTGGCCCACAGCTGTTTCGACAGGGTGGCGCTGAGGAAGGAGGGTCTGTTTCTGCAAGGCGGGCGGCGCTGGGGGGCGGGGGCAGTGTTTCCACAGGGCCGGGCGGTGCTAGGGGGAATGAGGGGGCATATAATAAAATAAAGGCCTAAAACTTCCAGAAGCTTTATAGAGTGAGTTTTGTAAAATTATCTTTAAAAAGCAAGCTTTGCAAAATTAAATTACAACATGTGGTCAATTAAAGCATTAATGAACCATATTATTATTTATTACTTTACTAAGGTAACAGAGGCCCCAAGCAAACTAAAAGACCTTGTGCTGGGTGCTGTAAAAACATAATTGACATGGTCTGTAAATGAGTCTCAACACTGGAAAAAGAAACAAAACAAATAAATGTCCAGTAAGCTCCTTTTAGGGCCTACAGGCAAGACCGAGGGTTCATGGTACCGCCTTACTTCAGGGGTTCACACATAACCATTTTACTTGGGGTTTCTTGTTCCTGAAATGTCTTGGAAGAAAAAGACAGATGGACTTGCCTGCAATGGCTTTCTCATACTAGTTAATAGTAACGATGGGTTTCAAGTTTATTTCTTTTGTTTACTACACCCCTCTAAAGTGTGAACAGAATAGATTTACCATCTATTCTGCATTGTTGGGTTTTCTCTTACCACTGTCCAAATTACACAACCTTAAATAGTTCTGTCCCTATGATGAACTTACAGGAATATTGTTGCCCTATCTTTGAGCTTTATTATGCTTACATTTATTTATCTTTACATGTATTATTTATTTATTATGCAATATATTTTCAAATAGGAGTTCTTTTTTAACAAAGGTGTAGAAGTTAGGTTGCCAGGGGCTAGTTAGGTAAGATGATGCCTTGATGTGGTGCAGGGATCTGGCAGTGAGAATGGTTGCTCCTCCTGCTTCCTCCTGGGAAGAAGAGAGAATGAGGTCCTGCTTTCAGGATTAAAGAAGTCATGTTAAATTATACTTTTCCATTTCCTTTTTGACACAAGAACATTGAGATTTGTGGCTCAGTACTGCAGCTTACCGCTCGCTGTTGTAAAATGCGTAGAGTATTACAGTGGCCAGAGATCAGTATATGATTATATGGCATGCAAAATTATCTGGGGATATCAAGATGAGTTCAAGATACTTGCTTTTTATTCTTTCATTATATTTTCCCATGTAATCTTTTTAAATGATTTTTTTTTAACAACAAAAAGATGTTGAAGGGCAGGATAGCTGTTATGACAGTCCACCTTTGGGACTCTGGTTATTGGTTAATTATATATTTTGTAATTGTCTGTTTACCAATTGTTAACATATTTCTGACTTACCAGATCCCTTCATTGGGGCCAGTAAGATCATGCAAAGTGTACTTAGGCACATTAAACTAGAACTGTCCAAGCACAATAGACATCGCTGGTCCAATATCCAAATCTGAAGTCTGCATGATCTAAAACTAATCTGGCTGCTGAGACCATGGCTGAACCAACATGGCTTGATTCCAGTCATGAATTGCCAAACTAAAAGTTGTCCTGCACTCACTACATTCACTTTCCTGTACTCTCAGTATTTACTGGAAAGGAAATCCAAAAAGAATCCAGGGCTGTCCCAGTGAAGAGGGGTGGGGAAATCCTTTGCCTCTGTTTCTGAAATGGCCAAGATGAAAATGTGTCCACACAACCTGAAGCTTTCTATGTTTAGAGTGGTTCAGGGATTTCCCTACACACACCCCCTACACCCCACCAACATTTCCCCAAACACCCCTCCACCAGTTTTGTGAATTAATTATGTGCACTGTTGCCAATTTAGTGATTGTTTGGAAATTTGAATTGAAATTGAAACATTAATACATACTTTAAAAGCATATAAAGTGTATGATAAAATACATGTATCTGAAAAAGTATAATAGATTTGAAAAGTATGAACATAGACTAGCTTCCTTATATATCTTTTGTTTTTATGATGATGCCAGTGCATTCATTTCGGTGACGTTGGCCAAGTTATGATTTGTAAGCAAAGTCTAAATGAGCTCTCCCTGACAGCAAGTGATGAGCTGGGGACTGGGGGAAAGGCTTCAGGACCAGATTTTATTTACATTCACACCTAATCTACCTAGGTATCCAGCAAACAGATCTGTGTTGCCCAAGTGATAGATTTTGGCTGGGGTTGGGTTACAAATCACTTGAAAGCCGGAGGTGAGGGAGGTGGGAATGAAATGTTGTTCTTATTTTACAAGTAAAAGGCAATAGAACTGTAATTAGCCTGTCCTGATTGAGAGCATCAAGAGAGAGGGTGGGGACAGGTGTTTTGCTTGATGGTCTGCCTGAGTCACAGGTACTATTTGACCTGCCCCTTTCCACTGTTTAAAGACAGAGCTGATTACGCTCCATAGATAGTCTTTTGTTTTGTTAAGTGACCACTGAAATCACTGATAATCAGGTCTAAGTGGCAGGGCCGCCGAGAGGGGGGGCAAGTGGGGCAATTTGCCCCAGGCCCCACAGGGTCTTCCTATAGTATTGGAACTTTTTTTATGGAAGGGGCCCCCGAAACTGCTTTGCCCCAGGCCCCCTGAATCCTCTGGGCGGCCCTGACTAGCTTTAGATCTTAGATCTGGTAACTCTGCCACTATCCACAAATTTCAGTGTCTGGAGCACTTCCTGTCCCCCCAAAACTATCCCCTCCCTGGGTTGCCTTGAGGGACTTCACCAATTCCCTGGTGAACACAGATCCAAACCCCTTGGATCTTAAAATAAGGAGAAATTAACCATCCCCCTTCCTTTCCCCCCACCAATCCCTGGTGAGTCCAGATCCAATCCCCTTGGATCTTAAAACAAGGAAAAATCAATCAGGTTCTTAAAAAGAAGCTTTTAATTAAAGAAAGAAAAGTTAAAAATTATCTCTGTAAAATCAGGATGAAAAATGCTTTACAGGGTAATCAGATTCCTATAGACCAGAGGCCCCTCGCCCCCAGCCTTAGGTTCAAAGTTACAGCAAACAGAGGTAAAATTCTTCCAGCAAAAAGAAACATTTACAAGTTGAGAAAACAAACATAAGACTAACATGCCTTGCCTGGCTAATTACTTACAAGTTTGAAACATGAGAGACTGATGCAGAAAGATTTGGAGAGCCTGGATTGATGTCCTGTCCCTCTCAGTCCCAAGAGTGAACACCAAACAAACAAAAAGCACAAACAAAGACTTCCTCCACCAAGATTTGAAAGTATCTTGTCCCCCTGTTGGTCCTCTGGTCAGGTGTCAGCCAGGTTTACTGAGCTTCTTAACCCTTTACAGGTAAAAGAGACATTAACCCTTAACTATCTGTTTATGACAGTGGGGATTATCCATGACAGCACTTGGGTGACCAGATGTCCTGATTTTATAGGAGCAGTCCTGATTCGGGCCTCTTTTTCTTATGTAGGGTCCTATTACCCCCAACCTCCTGTCCTGGTTTTTCACACTTGCTGTCTGATTACATTAGACTGCACAGATCCTGTGAAGGTAAATACCACAAGACATACTTCTGGAAGACTAGATTGACAACGTATGTTCTGGCCCTTGGTTGGTCCAAGCACTTGATTTAAGCCCAGGAATGCAACAAGATGGATTCTCCTGCCAACGAAGTACTGGCTGGCACTTGAACTCCTGACGCTGGCTCTGACCCTTGGCTCCAGAAGTACTGGGACCATTTGTATAGTCGGGGTGCTGAGGGCCATTGAACCAAAGTGGCAACCCTGTATGTGATGGAAACCACTTCAAGACAGGGGGTGTGGCAGCCCCCATAGTTTCAGCACCTCTGCATCATTGTACTAATCTTTGTACCAACTATACCTTGCGAGGTGTTATTTGAAAACGGTGTGCAGCACCCTGCTACGTGAGGTTAGGATGATGTGGGTGGCAGTCATGGGTGCAAACCTATCTGGCCTGGATTAGGCAAATCTGCTCAAGCAGGCCTTGAACAAAGGGCAAATTGACCCCTCTAGCCCCGTGTCATCAAAAGGGATGGGCCATCACCTATCAAAAGGCCTTTCTTTGGCGAGGGAGGGAGGCAGAAACACGGGCTCAGATACCAGTTATTGAGGGATTTAAAAGGTGCTATAGCAACAGTTCAACACGGAATAAAGTTATTAAAACTAAACAGGTCAGTCCTTGTGTGCCAGTGGGATTATTCCCGACCAGGTAAACACCTAGGAGGGATTTTATTCCCGTAGTCACCAGGGGAGGATTTACAAGTGTTTCTGATAAGGGGCTGAGTTCTCGGGCACAGTGCAAAAAGCTGCACCCGGCGCATTCCCTTCTTGCAGCTCACCCATCTCTTTGCAGAAATGAGCAGAAGGCGGCACTGGAGCTGCTTGGCATGAAGGGGAAAATTGCAGCCTTTTTCTCAAGCGGGCGCCGTGGCTTAGTTGGTTAAAGCGCCTGTCTAGTAAACAGGAGATCCTGGGTTCGAATCCCAGCGGTGCCTTTTCATCGGGCAAACCCTTAACACCGCCTGGGTGGTCACCGGGCCCCTTCCGCTTTTATGGGGCCTGGCGCTGGGCAAAGAAGCCAGGCACCGGCGCGACTGTATTGCGAGAGAAACCGGGTGGGGCCTGGGTTTTTCTGCTTTGCAAGGCTGTCCCCGCCCCCACGTCGCGCGGTCCCTGGTTTGATTTGCTCCTGCCCGGGCCAAAACTTGCAGCCTCTGCGGGCAGCAAACAAACCCAGCTCCGGTAGAATTCTACCCTCCTGCTCGGCTACAACCCGGGACATGCGCGCGGGGCTACAGCAATTTGTCCCGTAGGAAGATGATTTTCTCTCCTTTGGTGGGGGCTGTGGGCGGATCCTATAGCGTGTTCTGGCCAGATAAAATAAAATAAATAAAAATTTCAAAAAAGTGAATCCTTCCCTGACCGGGAATCGAACCCGGGCCGCGGCGGTGAGAGCGCCGAATCCTAACCACTAGACCACCAGGGAACTTACTGACAGTCACTTTTTACAACATGGTGTACAAGATACGGAGCGGCCGTTCCCTGCTCCGTGTGAACGCACAGCACAAACCGCTTCCCTCGCTTAGCTAGCACGAATTCAGGCCCCGCCTGGCTTTAGCACCGCGCCACCAGAGTAAATGCCCGGATCAAGTCATAATAAATGCAAGGAGAGACCCTGACAGCAGAGACACCTCTCTCCCCCCGCTGCTGGTGGGGTTGAGTTCTGGGAGAGACCCGGTCACTCCTTTCCTTCGCCCCATTCCCCTGGGGTGCTGGAGCCGGGATGTTGCCACAAGGGTAGGAGGAGCCGTGTTTCAGGCTGTTTGTTAGGAGGTTGGGAATTGACTTTGTTTAGAAGCCTCGACACCCACTTCTCAGGGGGGTTGATTGAACTTGGGGGCACCAGTGGCGGGCAGCGGACCGGAAAGGGGCTTTTCTGAGCTGCTGTAATCAGTTGATCCCTGTTCCCCCCACCCCCGCTTCCCCAGTCACTTGCATCTCGACCCACCCGCTAGTGAAGGAGTCGGGGCTGAATAAAATGGCTATTTACAACAACAACAAAAACTTTCCTCCAAATAAAGCTGCAAATCCTGAGCCAGATCCTTGCGCTCAAACCGACTCTGAATCCTCACTGCCCGGTTTCGAAAGAGGCTTGAAAACAAGCCAGAAACAAGATGGTGACAAAACAAATATTCGATTGATTCCTTTCCTCCCCTGAGAGCGACTCACCGTGGCCGCTTCCTTACTCCAGCCAGTCAATTACTGTATCGTCCAATTACCCGCCTTTGTTTTCCTGTTGCCGGAATACCAGGACCCCGTCTGAACGTGCTGGTTTGAGCATTGGAGAAGCTACGTTTTTTAAACAGGGCATTTTAAAGTGAAAATGCTCATGTGAATACCGACATGCATCCGACAAAAGGGGTATCACCCACGAAAGCTCATGCTCCAAAACGTGTTAGTCTATAAGGTGTCACAGGATTCTTTGCATGTTTGCACCGAACTCCTTCCGCTACAAGGAAGGGATTTAACGCTTACGGGTATTGCCTTTAAGGTGAGTCAGGTTAAAATCAAACTTTTCCCTTCAAATTGTGATAAACTCACAACTGTGGAAACACCTAATTGTGACATTATAGGAAGCCGAGTACAAGTTTTGCACTAATCTGGTTTTATGTTTAGAAAATGCACTAGAGAAATTTGTTCTGCATTAAGACGGATAAGGGGTGAATTTCAACTCTTTAGCGTGGGCACGTGGTGGCTCTTAGAAGAGCCTTTGAGGTGGGGGTTGTCGGGAGACGGTGGCTGAGGGGAGTGGCTCTAGGCCCTCTCCCCGCGGATGCGGCGCGCCAGCTGGATGTCCTTAGGCATAATGGTGACTCGCTTGGCGTGGATGGCGCACAGGTTGGTGTCCTCGAAGAGCCCCACCAGGTAAGCCTCGCTCGCCTCCTGCAGGGCCATGACCGCCGAGCTCTGGAAGCGCAGATCCGTCTTGAAGTCCTGGGCGATCTCCCGCACCAGGCGCTGGAAGGGCAGCTTGCGGATCAGCAGCTCCGTGGATTTCTGATAGCGGCGGATTTCCCGCAGGGCCACGGTTCCGGGGCGGTAGCGATGGGGCTTCTTCACCCCACCCGTGGCGGGGGCGCTCTTCCGAGCAGCCTTAGTGGCGAGCTGCTTGCGGGGCGCTTTCCCGCCGGTGGATTTACGAGCCGTCTGCTTAGTACGAGCCATCCTCGGTGCTACACGTTACCACACTCTCTCCAGAGCAATAAGCGCTTCGTTCTTGCTGTGCGCAATTTATAGCCTAACCCTGTCTCCTGATTGGCTATGAACGGCCGGGCGCCCGTTGAGTGATTTAAATTTCCCGGGCTCAGCACGGATTGGACAGAGGTGACGACGCCCCTCTGCTTCCACTCCCTAGAGCAAGGAGCTGAGCGCCTGGAGAGAGAGGAGATTTGGGGGGTGGGGAGTGCGTTCTCAGTGCCTAGGGGGGATACATGGGGGGCTTGCCAATGCTCGGTGCCTGGGGGGGCGTAGAGTGGCGCTTGGGGGGCACAGAGGGGACACTGGGAGGGGCTTTGCTCAGTGCCCAGAGGGATAGAGGAGGAGTGGGGGACTTGCTGGAGTGGCTGGGGGGCCGCAGAGGGGCAGTCGGGGGTAGGGGTGGGTTGTGTGCTCGGTGCCTGGGGGGCCATAGAGGGGAAATGGGGGGCGTGGTCAGTGCCTGGGGGAATAGAGGGGCAGTCTGGGTCGTTGTGGGCTCAGTGCCTGGGGGGCCATAGACGGGAAGTGGGGGACGTGCTTAGTGCCTGGGGGAATAGAGGGGCAGTCTAGGGGGTTGCGGGCTCAGCGCCTGGGGGGCCATAAAGGGGCAGTCTGGGGGGTTGTGGGTTCAGTGCCTGGGGGGCCATAGAGCGGAAGTGAGGCGTTTGCTCAAGTGCCTCTGTTCTGCGCCTCCTGCGGATTTTCATTAACTCGTCACCGCGGCAGTTGAGCTTTTGAATTTCAGGGGCTGCGCGGGGCTTGGCCTGTCACAGACCCCCTCCATCGCATAAGGGCGCGCTGCGAAGGGGCGTTCCCTGGGCCTCCTTCGCTGATGGCTGGCGCGCAGCAGTTTGTACCGTTTGAATTTGCCGGGCTGGGGTGAATTCCACCCCCAGCGCCCCGCACGTATATTCCACGCCGCTTCCCTGCCCGGAAGCTCGCTGAGATTCCGCTGCAGAAGGGTCGCTGGCTGAGCCATGTCCCAGTACGGGAGACAGCAGCTAATCCAGAACCCACCTCTCTGCACGCGCCTCGCCTTTAAAGAGACGCACTGAACCTGTGGCTGTCGGCCCCTAGCAAAGCCTAGCCTGCTTCTGCTGTTTCTGCATGGAAGGGGGGCAAAAGCCTTTGTGGGTTTTGAAATGAAACCAACCGCGCTTGCAAGGCACTAGCCAGTAACCTTCCCCCGCAAAGCTCTCTCGATTATTCATCTCCCTCTTCCTCTGAAAAATCAGCAGGTCTCTTGTTCCATTTATTTGCTCTGTTCGCATTTCAGCTTATTCCACCCGCTTGCATTCGCTCTGCAGCACTGGCCCCTGGCAGAAGACAGGACACAGGGCTAGATGGACCTTTGGTCTGACGCAGCATAGCCATTTTCTTACAGCCTAACAGCCTCTACAGCAAGGGAAAACGCGCAACCCGACTCGAGAACTTAAGTTCTTCTCGCTTTATTAAAATCACTGCCTGTCTCATGTACCTGGCAAAAGAGCTTATTGCTTCACATTACCAGGAGCACCTTTTCCAGTTCTCTGGAAAAGGATCCGGTTTTCTAGCCGTGGGGCGTGTTTTCCTGGAGAACATTTGGGTTCCTGTATATTTTAGCCACCTGTTTTCTCCCGGGAGAGCACTGGCATCTTTACTGATTTGATTGTTCATTTTTCCTTAACGCCCCCCAAAAAACCAACACCAAGGCGACAAAACACGGATTAACAACTCTTTGCCTGATGTTATGAGTGGCTCTGAAAAGAGCCTTTGTGGTTGAGATATTGAGGGAAGAAATCGCCCTCGCTTATAAGGCAGCAGCAGCAACCTGCTCACTTGCCTTTGGCTTTATGGCTCTCGGTTTTCTTGGGCAGCAGCACCGCCTGGATGTTGGGCAGGACTCCACCCTGAGCAATAGTGACTTTACCCAGCAGCTTGTTCAGCTCCTCGTCGTTGCGGATAGCCAGCTGCAAGTGCCGCGGGATGATACGGGTTTTCTTGTTGTCCCGGGCGGCGTTGCCAGCGAGCTCCAAGATTTCAGCAGTGAGGTACTCCAGCACTGCAGCCATGTAAACGGGGGCACCGGCTCCTACTCGCTCCGCATAGTTCCCCTTGCGCAGCAACCGATGAACACGACCCACAGGAAACTGCAGCCCAGCACGAGAAGAACGAGACTTAGCTTTAGCCCGAGCTTTACCCCCCTGCTTTCCACGGCCAGACATTATAATGCTCTTTAGAGAACAAACCAACACTGCCCGAATAAAATAAAACTAACGGAGCAATCTATGTTTTTTGCTTTTTATGCCTTCGTGTGCGATCAGGCCAGACACTCGTGATTGGCCAAGCAAAGAGCTCCTGAGAGAACCAATGGGAAGCCGACTTCTAAATCTGACCAATCGGAAGAAGAGTCAGTTGTGTTCTCCAATAGGATGGCGAGACTTGGAGCGGCACTTATTTGCATACGAGTTTGTAATGGAGAAAGGTAACTGAGTATTTAGTATCCAATAGGAAGGTAGGAATTAGGCTACCCTCATTTGCATAGGGGCGCTATAAATAAAGGCTCTCCTATGCTTACAGCTTATCATTCAGCATTTCTTATCAGTGTGTTTCTAAGCGAGCTGTTTTGAAGTTACTATGCCTGATCCCGCCAAGTCCGCTCCCGCGCCCAAGAAGGGTTCTAAGAAAGCTGTGACCAAGACCCAGAAGAAGGGGGATAAGAAACGCCGCAAGACCAGGAAGGAGAGTTACTCCATTTATGTCTACAAGGTGCTGAAGCAGGTCCACCCCGATACCGGAATCTCTTCTAAGGCCATGGGCATCATGAACTCCTTCGTCAACGACATTTTCGAGCGCATCGCAGGTGAGGCGTCTCGCCTGGCGCATTACAACAAGCGCTCCACCATCACCTCCCGGGAGATCCAGACCGCCGTGCGCCTGCTGCTGCCCGGGGAGCTGGCCAAGCACGCCGTCTCGGAGGGTACTAAGGCCGTGACTAAATACACCAGCTCCAAGTAAACGGGGGGGTCTCTAAAACAACACAACGGCTCTTTTAAGAGCCACCTACTTCATCCATAAGAGCTGTGGTCACTTTTACTGATAGTGTTTAACTTCCGGCTTTCAGATGTACGGTGTGAGTCTGTAACTTCTTTTGCAGCTTATACCCAGTGTTAAATTCCGCTAATTGATAACATTCTGGGGAATCTCATCTCTAGTTGATATCAGGGGATAAAAGATGGAATTTACCTGCACAATAAGTGAATTTATTTTTCACTTGAACGAACCTGGTAATTGAGTTAATTAGAGAAATATCGGAACTTTGAAGGATTATGCTGTTTTTCAGCAGTTTTCAATATATTCTTCCCCCCAGCCCTGCATGCCTGGAGCAGTATTAATCAGCTTAACCAATACATTCCATTTTATACTTAGCTGTGACACCTCCAAGAACGTTTTCCAGACCTAGAAGTTTATTTCTCAGCAACAAAAACTTATTTCTTGATTGCTGTGTTTTTTTTCTGAAGTCTGGATCTTTTTCTCCAGAAACAAGATGAGTCCAGTCTTAACAGCAAATATATTACCTCGTTTCTCTCAGTGTAGTCAAGGGTATTTTGAAAAAATACGAATATTCCTTTCTCCATTCTATCAATTTTAAGGCATTAGAGACATTCAGTAACATTCTGTGTGGTATATCAATTTCTTCCCAAAATATAAATTCAGTGATTTAAATTAACTTAATTTTCCTGATTTTTCAAATTAAAATATATATCTTTAAAATTGCTACACCGAGGGACAGATTACTGGTCTCTGGGGGAAAATAGCGGGGATTGCAACTCAAAGAGCTATAAGAAATTACGCTAAAATGTTTCAAGGGGATAAAAAAGCAGAGAAGGCCTGGAGACGTTTGAGGTTGTGAATGTGCAGGCTGGAGGGATGAATGAGGGTTAATGAAAATATTTTTAATTTAGCTATAGGTGGAAACAATTCTTCATTCGTTCTTGAAAGCTCTTGAGCTGAAAAAGCTTTAATCGGTGTTTTACGCTACGTTCCATTGTTAATTTCTTCTAACTGGGACTCGTTTCATTATTGATCAGATCAATGAACGGTGGAGCGGGGCTGGCGCCAAAAGGCAACTTTTTGAATTTTAAGTTAAGCTCTGACTAACGATTGGCCAGAATTTGCTCGGCGGAGCCTCATTGGTGGGAGCGAAGACTCGTCACATTATAGGGCGAGTGTATCAGAGGGGGAGCTCTGTTACTCTGGATCTGTAACAGCAGCAAAGAGTCCTGTGGCACCTTATAGACTAACAGATTTAACACCAATCTTTCAAATGCTTAACTCTGTGGCTCAAGTATTGTATTGTACAGAACATCCTGACTGGCTGTATCCAGCTAATTCATTATTATTTAACTCTGTTATTGTAGTAGTGCTTAAGGGCCTCGGCTAGGATGGCCTCCACAGTGCTACCATAAAATAAATGACCGTCTCTGAGGCAAGTTACAGTAAGAGACGAGTTTCTGTAGGACCAGAAGACACCATTGGGGTCTGAATTCTAGCCAGCAGAAGCCACCGGCCTTTCCCAAAATCCTGTTTGAACTAGAGTACCTGCATTTAGTAGAAAAATCATCCCATCTTGATTTTATAATTGCCAGCGCTAGAGACTCCACTATAACCCTTGGTTATTTGCCCCAATGATTAATTACCTTCACTGTTCTAAATATACACCTTATTTCCAGTCTAAATTCACCTAGCATAAGGTCCAGATACTGGAACTTGTTAGACCTTTGTCTGCTAGAGTAACTAGACCATTATCAAATATTTGATCCCCAAGTAGGTACAGACACTCCCCAGGTTACGCAAGACCCAATTTACCAAATTTGCACTTACGGAAAAAGTTGAATAAGCCCAAAATAAGATTTTTGAGTTGCAGAAATTTTTGCGTAATGTACAACTATACGTTTCTGACTCACGCAAAATTTGAGTTACACAAGGCTTTCCAGAACGGAACAATTGCGTAAGTGGGAGGGCGTCTGTACTTATAGCGCATTGGGGATAAAAGTCACCCCTTAATCTTATGTTTATTAAACTAAATGGATTGAGAGAGTCAAGAAGCTCACTCAGGGGCACTGGAACAATTTGTATAGTGGAGGTGCTGAAAGCCATTGAAGCAAACTGTAACAAATTTATTTGAGCATAAGCTTCCATGGGATAAAACCCACTTCATCAGATACATGTAGTGGAAAATACAGTAGGAAGTTATATGTACACAGAGAACTTGGAAAAAAGGGTGTTGCCATATACACCCAAGAGTGATCAGTTAAGGTGGTCTATTATCAGCAGGAGGGAAAAAAACCTTTTGTAGTGCTAATCAGGATGGCTCATTTCCAACAGTTGACAAGAAGGTGTGAGTAACGGTAGGGGAAAAATAATCCTGGGGAAACGGTTTTACTTTGTGTAATGATCCATCCACTTCGCTTTTAAACCCTGTTCTAGTCCCGGCCTTCACAACCTCTTCAGCCAAGGAGTTCCACAAGTTTACTGTGCGCTGCATGAAGAAGAACTTCCTTTGATTTGTTTTAAACCTGCTGCCCATTCATTTCATTTAGTGACCCCTAGTTCTTGTATTATGGGAACAAGTAAATAACTTTTCCTTCTTCACTTTCTCCACATCACTCATGATTTTATAGACCTCTGTCATATCCCCCCTTTGTCTCCTCTTTTCCAAGCTGAAATGTCCTAGCCTCTTTAATCTTTCCTCATATGGGACCTGTTCCAAACCCCAAATCATTTTAGTTGCCCTTCTCTGAACCTTTTCCGATGCCAGTAGATCTTTTTTGGAGATGAGGAGACCACATCTGTACACAGTATTCAAGATGGGGGCATACTATGAATTTATATAAGGGCAATGAGATATTCTCCATCTTATTTTCGATCCCCTTTTTAATGATTCCTAACATCCTGTTTGCTTTTTTGACTGTCACTGCTTGGACGTCTTTAGAGAACTGTCCATCGTGATAAATCTGGATAGGCAGGAGCCATTTGAAAGCACAACTACATCAGTTACACCTTACTCAAGTGCCTCAAAGGGTCCCTCCCAGTTTTTTTCTGCGCAACAGGGGCAAGTTAGAATTTAATGAAGTCATGGGGGGGTCTCTGGTGCTAAAGGCAGGAGATGCGGGTTCCCCCTGCATGGAAGAGGCTCATTGCCCAAGGAGGGGCAGAGGCTCATTCCACAGTAAATCAAACAGGATTATGGGCTGAGCTGGTGAAGGCCTTACACGCAAGTTGATGGCAGTTGTCTGTAGGTCTGTCTGTAACACAGTAAAGTTGGAATCTTACATCCAGTCAATTCCAAAAGTTCAGGAAATGGAAATAGTCCAGGCATCAGTGATCAGAATGATTTTGGAGGGTGGGAAGAAGTCAGAAAGCCAAACAAGATAAACATTAAGCTCCAGCCAGTTCTTTAGCACAGGCCAAGCCTTGCCTCAAACGTTTCTACCTTTGTCTGGAGATTAAATAACTGGTTGATGGTGCCCATTAACCCTCTTCCAGTATAACCATACACACACCCCATCTTATCCCTGCTTCTTCTCCATAAACCCTCTTCTTTTACACTGGCTGAGCATCGCTCCGGGCTAGAGAACAGGGTGGCATTATTCCCTCTGGGAGTGGAGACCCCAGGGTCCAGAGCGAGTGGACTCTCTGAGGAGGCCCACGGCGAGAGACAGGGGTGCTAAGGCTCAGAGAGGTGTAGTTCCAGGAGGCAGAGGGATTTGACCCCTGAGAAGGCCTGTCACACTGAAGGGAGTTTTTCCCAAGGACTGCACGGAGCCAAGAGTGGGCATGGCCTGTGAGTCCATGACACTGACCAGTTAACACATTGATATGGCTATGCCAAATGACTTTTCTCCCACACAAAAATGGGGTGGGGGGTCAGGAAGGGAATGTGTTGGCATTGGGAGAATGTACAGCCCCTGACACGGGAGGAGAGAATGAAGGACCCTCATATTGGGGAAAGAGGAAATGTGGCATGCAGACACCCTCATATGGGAAGGAAGGAGGTAACGGGCTCACTCTGAGCCCCTGCCGGAGAAAGGAGAAATGGGGGCACACAGAACTCGTGCCGCAGAAGGGAGATTGGAAGGCCCTGATATGGGAGAAGAGGGAACAGTGGAAAAAGGGTGCACCCACCCAGCACCGGGAGCACTTAATTGGGGTGCCACATTTCTATAAAACATTTATTTCCAATGTGGCCCAGAAGAAAGAGGCTCTTCCCCTCCCCTGTTTTCTCCATATAAACAATCATATAAAGCAGTGGTTCTCAGACTTTTGTGCTGGTGACCACTTTCACATAGAAAGCCTCGGTACAACCCCCCTTATAATTTAAACACACTTTATGTATTTAAACACCATTATAAATGCTGGAGGCAAAATGGGGTTTGGGGTGGAGGCTGACAGTTCACAGCCCCCCCATTTGAGAACTCCTGATATAAAGGAAATACTTCACTCAGCACAACCTGTGGAACTCCTTGCCAGGGGATGTTGTGAAACTATAACATGGCTCAAAAAATAATTAGATAAATTCATGGATGACAGGTCGCCAATGGCTATTGGCCAATATGGTCTGGGATGGAACCCTGAGTGTCCCTTGCCTCTGACTGATCAAGACTGGCAGTGGACAACAAGGGACAGATCAGTCACCTGTTCTGTTGATTCATTCTGAAATACAAGGCACCAGCTGCTATTGAAAGACACCATACTGGGCTAGACAGACCATTGGCCTGAACCAGTATGGCCATTCTTACATTATCATCAATATCCACGTTTGGATTTTAATCTGTGTGGCTCATTGTAATGACACATCATTTATTTCACATATATTTCATAGCATGCTCTCAGCTTGTGAATAAAATTGTAAACAACCACTTACCTTGTGAAAGCAGGAAAACGTGGGTAGAGTGAAAAAAAATTAGTAACCTTTCTTTGTAGAGCTGTTACTCATCTCCATCCTGCTCTGAGCCAGGAGACTGAGGACACGTTTATACAGAAGCACAAATGACAGAATAGGAGCAGGAGGAAGTATTGATTCTTGCATCTACACTCACTTGCAAAACTCACACCAAAATGCAGATTACAGTAATTATTTCATCTAAACCATTTTCTTGAGAAATGCCAAAAACCAGGTAAGTGGAGAAAGCAATTGTACTGCCAAATTTAAGTACAGACCATTCTCCGTTTTAGCAGTTGTATGGGGTGATCATGCATTTCACTCCTAACCTCTTAGATGTAAAGTTGTTCTTTTAATAGAAAAGTGGAACCCAGTTTAACACCAAATCTCTGCTGTCTGGTAACAATCCAGCCATACAATAAATCACCCACAATCAGTTGCATGTATCGCCAAAATATCTACTTGTACTTATGTCCCCCCCCCCCATCTCGCACTTATGTTTGCAGAGATCAGCAGCTCTTTTCGAACTTGTGGGTGGCTCTTAAAAGAGCCTTTGGGTTCCATGAATTCAAATCCTAGCCACCTGCTCATTTGCCCTTAGCTTTGTGGCTTTCGGTTTTCTTGGGGAGCAGCACCGCCTGGATGTTGGGCAGGACGCCACCCTGCGCGATGGTGACTTTCCCCAACAGCTTGTTCAGCTCCTCGTCGTTGCGGATGGCCAGCTGCAAATGCCGGGGGATGATGCGAGTTTTCTTGTTGTCCCGGGCAGCGTTACCGGCCAGCTCCAAGATTTCAGCAGTGAGATACTCCAGCACCGCAGCCATGTAAACGGGCGCCCCGGCTCCTACTCGCTCCGCATAGTTCCCTTTGCGCAGCAGCCGGTGCACGCGGCCCACAGGAAACTGCAGCCCAGCACGAGAAGAGCGAGATTTGGCCTTAGCCCGCACTTTGCCACCCTGCTTGCCACGGCCCGACATGATGACACTCTGCAAACCGATAACCCCCACTTACAAAATTCTACGCACGCATACTCAAAATTATACGGGCCCAACCTTTTATAGACTCGGGCAGATGAGCCACGCGACTTCTGATTGGCTCTCCCTGTATCACCCAATGGGAAAGCTACTTCTCTACCTGGCCAATGGGGATTAAAGATGCTGCGACTATCCAATAGGAAGTGCAAGAGTTAGAGTCCGCGTCCTGCGTTCCTGGGTTGGCCGCGGGGGTGACGTGTAACTTGCTATCAGCCAATAGGAAAGGAAAAGTTAGGCTACCGTATTTACATAGGTGCGGTATAAATAGAGCCCCACAGCCGGGGGTTACAGTATTGTGTTTTGTGTGTGTAATATTCAACATGCCTGAACCAGCGAAGTCTGCTCCGGCGCCCAAGAAGGGCTCTAAGAAAGCGGTGACCAAGACCCAGAAGAAGGGGGATAAGAAGCGCCGCAAGACCAGGAAGGAGAGTTACTCCATTTATGTCTATAAGGTGCTGAAACAGGTTCACCCCGACACCGGCATCTCTTCCAAGGCCATGGGCATCATGAACTCCTTCGTCAACGACATCTTCGAGCGCATCGCCGGGGAGGCGTCTCGCCTGGCGCATTACAACAAGCGCTCCACCATCACCTCCCGGGAGATCCAGACCGCCGTGCGCCTGCTGCTGCCCGGGGAGCTGGCCAAACACGCCGTCTCGGAGGGTACCAAGGCTGTGACCAAGTACACCAGCTCCAAGTAAACGGGCTGTGCCTTTTCGGGAAGTTGTTGCACCTAAAACCCAAAGGCTCTTTTAAGAGCCACCCACTTTCTCAATGAGAGCTTGAGTTGCTGTTTCACTGGCAGAAAATAACTAGAGGCTCCTTTTTAAAACGTGCTTTGAATATCTAGGATAATTCTAGTCCTGGTCTTTGTGCTTCTTGAGTTTTAACACCGAGTCAAGTGTATCGTGTGATCATTTAAGGAGGGCTTCATAATGCTGTGAATATATTAGGTATTGTCTTGGCTACTAAGAATATGCAGTAGTTAGATGGGTAAACGCTACAGGAAATGCAAAACCCTGCCCTTCTAGGTGACAGGTGTTTAGATGAATCAACATGAAATATCTCTTTGTGTGTCCTTTCCATTTCATATAGCTTAGAAGAGCTCACGTCTTTATTCTTTCCATGCCTGAAACCCAGTGTGGTCAATGAATGGTCTTTTATAGACAAAATAAACCGAAGGATTTTTTGTTTGTTTTTAATATCAGATTTTATAGGGACAGGGTCAATGAATCATACCCTAAACCAGCTTTTCTCGGCTTCCCCAGGAGGGGAGAGCTGCTATTCATTTCCCGGTATTTTCAGGTGGTTTGTTTCCCAGATGACTGTTAATCTCCGTTAAATCTGCTTTTCTAAAACCGGATTTGGGGGCTTGGGGAGATTGGAAGGGGAGCAGCTCGTTTGCCTTTGTTATAAAAACGGCGCCAAAACCGGACCAGGGAGGGAGATTTCCAGTTTGCGACCATGTGACAGCCAGATGTTGGGACAACTGGGGAAGCCTCATTCAGATCCGGTCCGGGGGGAGGGAAACTTCAACCATATACACCCCAAGGAAACCACCAGCTCTGGGCTCACCCCAACAGAGAGAAATCTTAGCGAGAAGGCAAATCTTTGTAATCTCAAAACTGGCCAACCCCAACTGTTCAAAAAGCAGGAGACAGATCACGGGATGGGCTTTAAAAATAATGAGATTATATCAAAATAGAATATTTATTTGCCTTCAATTTATTTGCCCCTGCTCCCTTCCCCAGAGCCGGGGGGAGAACCCAGGAGTCCTGGCTCCCAACCCCCTCTGTGCTGTGTAACCCATTGAATCCTGGGCCAGGTCTTCCCCTGCCATATGGGCCCCTGGGCTCCCTGCCTGGTTGAAGGGGGGGGGGGGTTGGCCCTAGGGGCCCCATGTGGCGGGGGGGGGAGATAATCAAGGTTGCACTTGGCTGTGGGGCAGCCCAAGGGTGCTGGGGGGGGTTGTGCCCATCTTGCCCCCTCACTGCACCCACCTGCTCCAGAGAGGCCAGAGCTCCCAACCTGCCCCCCCGCCTATTCCAGACCCAAGCTCCCCACCCCGGCCGCCAAGGTTTCAGGAACTCACTCTATCAGCCCCCCCCCCCCCCCCGGCAACCCCCATCTCCAGCTGGGGCCCTTGGCAGCGGGGCTGGGGGGGGGGTCGCAAGGTGCTGTGGCCTTTTGTTTCCAGAAGGGGTTTGGGGGTTTTCCATGCTCCAGTCGCTGGAATTCCGTTCCTTTGTTCCCCGTCCCTGGTGTCCCATGGGAGGGGCAGATTTGGGGGCGCTTCCCTCGCCCCAGCTCCTGCCTCCCGATTTCCCCTTTTAGTGTCGAGTCATAGAGGAAAGGGGGGGTTGTCGTGACCCCCCCACCGGCACCTCACTTGACTCCCCCAAATCAGAGCATCCGTCTCCTCGCCAGCAAAGAGGGCTCTCGGGGGGGGGGGGTCCTGCCACCCACCCCCCGTGGGAAAAAGCTTTGTAACAATTTTTAAGCGAAGAAGAACAAAAGGCCAAGGGGGGGGTTCGTTACCCTCCCCCGGGGGACTCTGCCCCCCCACAATGGGGGGGCTCCCTGCTCAGGGAGCGGGGGCACCAGGCAGGGTTTAAATGACATCGGAGTATTTAGCCCACTGGGTCCTTTATGTGGGGGGAACTTGTGCGCCCCCCCTTCCAACCTCACAGCAGGCATCGCACGGGGAGGGGGCTGTTAAAGCCCCTTTGTGGGGGCTGCAGACTCAAGACCCCGCAGGTGGCCAAAGTGGGAATGGCAGCCCCTCTCCCCCCGCCACGGTCATTTGCAGTTCGCTGCTCCCGCGCCCCGAGAGCCCCCAACCCCCGCGCTGTCCTCGTAGCTACAGACATTTTTTTGAATAAAAGTTTGGAGTGTTTCCTGGGCGGGGGGGCGATGTAACTGTGGTTCCTGCTGCCGCACTGCCTGGCATCCCTGCCCCCACCCCCGGCGTCGTGGTCATGGAGGGGGCCTGGAAGGGGTCACCCCCGATCTCTGGGGGCGCCCCCCACTGCTCCTGGACACCAGTTGGGGAGTTGCAGCCTTGGACATTGGAGCGAGTCCCCCCCACCCCCAGAGACTGGCGGACAGGACAGGGGAGTTGGGGGGGGGGGGGCGCTGTTTGTCACCAGGGAAAGCCGGGGGGGGCGGGGAAATCAGCTGATTCTGTCACATGACCAGCCTCACAGCTGGGTCCCGCCCCCGCTGAGTCGGTCTGGGCAGGAAGCTGAACCGAACCGGGCCGGGTGGACGGTGCTGGAAGCCAGGACAAGCGCTGAACGGAGCCATCGGCAGCGGGACCCACCCACCTTCCAGCACCGAGCACGGAGGGAAGAACCCAGGCGTCCGGGCTCCCCTGCACCCCAACCCACCAGGCGCCACTCCCAGAGAACCCAGGTGTCCGGACCTAACCCCTGAGGCGCAAGTAGCGGGGAATGGGGCGCAGGTACTGGGGGGGCAGGGCTTGGATAGCAAAGGGTGAGTACTGGGGGGGCGCGGGGGGGGCGCGAGGTGTTTGGGTGGCAGAGGGGACCACGCCCCTGCTGCCCTCCAGGTCTGGGTCTGTGCTGTAGTCTGGGGGGGCCAGGTGGATTAAAGGCCTGGGGGGCTGAGCAGGGCACAGGCTCTGGTCCCAGATGGCTGCCCCAAGGTGGGGAGGGCTGGGAGCCAGGACTCCTGGGTTCTCTCCCTGGCTCTGGTGGGGCTGGGAGCCAGGACTCCTGGGTTCTCTCCCTGGCTCTGGGAGGGGAGTGGGGGGCTAGTGGGTTAGAGCGGGGCTGGGAGCCAGGACTCCTGGGTTCTCTCCCTGGCTCTGGGAGGGGAGTGGGGGGCTAGTGGGTTAGAGCGGGGCTGGGAGCCAGGACTCCTGGGTTCTCTCCCTGGCTCTGGGGGCTAGTGGGTTAGAGCAGGGGGGGCTGGGAGCCAGGATGCCTGGGTTCTGTCCCCTTCTCTGGGAGGGGAGGGGACTGGGGGACTAGTGAGTTAGAGCGGGGGGGGCCTGGGAGCCAGGACTCCTGGGTTCTCTTCCTGGCTCTGGAAGGGAAGGGAGGGGAGGGGAGGGGAGTGGGGGTGTCATAAATAGATAGCTAAGGGTTAATGTTTCTTTCACCTGTAAAGGGTTAACAAAGGGAACCAAACACCTGACCAGAGGACCAATCAGGAAACAGGATTTTTCAAAGCAGAGAGAGGGAATTTTTTGTGTGCCTGTGTCTTTGTCTGGCTCTCAGCTATGAGAGGGGATTTTTTCTTTTTTTCTATCTTCAAGCTTCTAATCTTCAGTTTCAAAGTTGTGAGTACAAAGGTAGCAAAACAATAGGCTTTTATATGTTTTGTTTTGTATTTACATGTGTGTAGTTTGCTGGAATGTTTGAATTGTATCTCTTTCTGAATAAGTCTGTTTATTCATATTTTTCTTTTAAGTAATAGCTCTGTGTATTGTCAACTTAATGCAGAGATCATATGTTCATGTGTTTTTTTCTTTCTTTTTTATATAAAGCTTTCTTTTTAAGACCTGTCTGAGTTTTTCTCTCTGGGTAGGCTAAGGAATGAAGGGAAGGGGAATTCTCTTTGTGTTAGATCTATGGAGGGTAAGCTCTGCAGCACCAGGGAATTGGTGGGAGGGGGAAGAGAGATAGAATCTTTTCTGTTTCCTTGTATTTGAGGTTTGTCTCTTTGTGGGATAGAGGAGACATGCTTCTTGGTATTGTGATGTAAAGAGGTTGCATCAGTAACTCTCAGGTTAGCCCAGAGAGGAAATTCTGGGTGAGAGAGAGAGGGGGGGGAAGGGAAGTGGGTTATTTCC
This sequence comes from Aldabrachelys gigantea, assembly GCA_026122505.1. Classification (NCBI taxonomy): domain Eukaryota; kingdom Metazoa; phylum Chordata; order Testudines; family Testudinidae; genus Aldabrachelys; species Aldabrachelys gigantea. The sequence goes on along the minus strand of CM047489.1, from coordinate 20,880,806 downwards.
CTTTGTTGTGAGACTCTGAGTCTTGGGGTCCCTCCAAGGAAGGTTTTGGGGAGACCAGAGGGAGCCAAAACCCTGGAATTTTTGAATGGTGGCAGTGAGATCAAAGCTAAGCTGGTAATTAAGCTTAGAGGGGTTCATGCAGGTACCCAGATTTCTGGACGCTAAGGTCCAGATTTGGGAATGCTTATGATATAGTCAGCAGCGTTGGGATATAAGAATCCAGAAGCCAGTAGGAATATTGTTTTTCTTTTTCTCTGCTAGGGGCTTTTAGCCAGAGAGAAAGGGTTTGGTTTTAAAAGTAGCCAGAGAGAAATTTTTTTCTGCTGCTTAGGTGGCTTGCATTTTAAGCAAGGAGCCATTACAGGTTGACAAAAGGGTCTTTTGTTAAACAATAGAATTCCGATTGGGAATCAAGTACCCAGCAAACACACACAGGTAAATAAAGTGGCTTTTGTTTTGGTTAATTTACATATCAAACATTAGCTAGGAAAACTTAAACAAAGGGCACTGTTGCTAGGCAAAAAAACCCAGGAGACAACAGAGAGCCAGCAGTTCAGACAATAAACACCAGAGGGCACCCCAACACAAGAAGACAGAAACCATGAGTTCCAAGGATGCCCTGAAAAAGGAACGAGCACTGCAACAAGCCATCGACAACGAAAATGAACATAGGAGACGGATGGACCTAATTAAGGCCGAACAAGAAGCCAATGTGGCAGCCCGTAAAAGAGATCAAGAAGCCAAAAATGCAGCTCACGAAAGAAAAGTACAAGAAGAAGAGGTGGCCTACAGAAGAAAACAAGAAGAAGAAGATGCAGCCCACAGAAGACAGACAGAACTCCAGAGGGAGAAACACCAACACGAAAGTGAAGAGAGGGACAAACAGAGAAAGCATGAACTGGAAGTAGCGCAGGCTACGCAACATGCTCCAGCCAATCCTAACCACCCGTCGCCAGTTATTGTTCAACCGCACAAGAAATTTCCCAACTACAAGGCAGGTGATGACACTGAGGCCTTCTTAGAAAATTTTGAAAGAGCCTGCATTGGGTACAGCATCTTTGAAGACCAGTACATGGTGGAGCTGAGGTCACACCTCAGTGGACCCTTAGCAGAGGTGGCGGCTAAAATGCAAAAGGACCAAATGAACGATTATAAACTGTTTCAAACCAAGGCCAGATACAGAATGGGGATAACCCCGGATCATGCCCGTCGGCGTTTCAGAACCCAAAAGTGGAAATCAGATGGGTCATTTCCCAAACACGCCTACTACGTTGGAAAGAATTACAAGGCCTGGATCTCAGGAACCAATGTTCAATGCATTGACGAACTGCACCTCCTCATACAAATGGAGCAGTTCTTGGATGGTGTTCCTGAGGACATAACACGGTACATACAAGATGGAAAACCCAAAAATCTCACCGAGGCGGGGGAGATTGGAGCCAAATGGATGGAAGTGGCGGAAAGCAAGAAAGCTACTGTGAAGGGGAATGAAAACCCCAGGGGGCACACCGACAATAAACCCTACAACCGAGGGCAACCCAAAACCCCACCTGCAACCCAAGGAAAGCCACAGACACCCTGTTCTTCCACCTCACCAGTCTCCAGTAACTCACCTCGACCCAGTGACCCCTCAGCTGGAAGATGCTATAAGTGTAATGAACTGGGACATATAAAGGCCAACTGCCCAAAGAACCCCACCCGGGTGCAAGTCATTACACCACCATCACACCAAAGATTCCCAGGCCTGGATACCTCTCAAATCCCCTTGGAGTGAAGGGAAAATTTGAGAGTGCGCGGAAAGAAGGTTACTGCGTGGAGAGACATGGGGGCACAAGTGTCAGCTATCCACCAATCCTTCATGGATCCCAAACTCATCAACCCAAAGGCCAAAGTGACCATTTACCCCTTCATGTTACAGGCTGTAGACTTGCCTACAGCTGAACTGCCTGTCCAGTACAAAGGCTGGTCAGGAATGTGGACTTTTGCAGTCTATGACAATTATTCCATCCCCATGCTACTGGGGGAAGACTTGGCCAACCAGGTAAAGCGGGCCAAGAGAGTGGGAATGGTTACACGCAGCCAAACCAGGCAAGCTTCCAGACCCATTCCTGTTCCTGAGCCGTCCACAGGGAACCCGTCTGTGTTACCCGAGACCCAGACAGAGGAAGTGGACCCGGATCCCCTGCCAATGGCTGAACCAGCCACAGCACCTCCAGTCCCAGGCCCGGAACTGGAACAGCAACCAGCACCAGCAATTGCAACCACATCTTCAACCTCAACGCCAGAGGGGGCCAGCGAGCCTGAACTGGCAGAAGCAACAGACAACCATACTGAAGAGGCGCAGCCGGAACCTGAGATACCACCAGGTGCACCAGCGGAGAGCGGTTCACCAGCAACAGAAACAACCCCATCACCTACATTGCTTCCAGAGGGACCAAGCCCAAGTCCACAGTCTGAGGAAGAACTGGTGTCCCTAGCCTCAAGGAAACAGTTCCAGACTGAGCAGGAAGCAGATGACAGCCTTCAGAAAGCTTGGGTGGCGGCACGGAGCACCTCACCGCCTCTCAGCTCTTCTAACCGATCCCAGTTTGTTATAGACCAAGGACTTTTATACAAGGAAATTCTTTAGAATGGCAGCCGCACAAACGGTTGGTGGTTCCAACTAAGTACCGGGGGAAGCTCTTAAGCTTAGCCCATGATCATCCCAGTGGCCATGCTGGGGTGAACAGAACCAAGGACAGATTGGGGAAGTCCTTCCACTGGGAGGGGATGGGCAAGGAAGTTGCCAGTATGTCCGGTTTTGTGAGGTGTGCCAAAGAGTGGGAAAGCCCCAAGATCTGGTCAAGGCCCCTCTCCAGCCACTCCCCATAACTGAGGTCCCATTTCAGCGAGTAGCTGTGGATATTCTGGGTCCTTTCCCAAGAAAGACGCCCAGAGGAAAGCAGTACGTACTGACTTTCGTGGACTTTGCGACCCGATGGCCAGAAGCAGTAGCTCTAGGCAACACCAGGGTAGGTACCCTAACAGACATTTTTGCCAGGGTAGGTTGGCCCTCCGATATCCTTACAGATTCAGGATCTAATTTCCTGGCAGGCACCGTGGGAAACTCATGGGGTGAATCACTTGGTTGCCACCCTTTACCACCATCAAACCAATGGCCTGGTGGAAAGGTTTAATGGAACTTTGGGGGCCATCATCCGTAAATTCGTGAATGAATACTCCAATGACTGGGACCTAGTGTTGCAGCAGTTGCTCTTTGCTTACAGGGCTGTACCACATCCCAGTTTAGGGTTTTCACCCTTTGAACTTGTGTATGGCCATGAGGTTAAGGGGCCATTACAGTTGGTGAAGCAACAATGGGAGGGGTTTACACCCTCTCCAGGAACTAACATTCTGGACTTTATAAGCAACCTACAAAACACCCTCTGACATTCTTTAGCCCTTGCTAGAGAAAACCTAAAGGATACTCAGGAAGAGCAAAAGGCCTGGTATGATAAACATACCAGAAACCGTTCCTTCAAGAGAGGAGACCAGGTTATGGTCTTGAAGGTGCAACAGGCCCATAAGATGGAAGCATCATGGGAAGGGCCATTCACGGTCCAAGAGCGCCTGGGAGCTGTTAACTACCTCATAGCATTTCCCAATTCCTCACTAAAACCCAAAGTGTACCATGTTAATTCTCTCAAGCCCTTTTATTCCAGAGACTTACAGGTTTGTCAGTTTACAGTCCAGGGAGGAGATGACGCTGAGTGGCCTGATGGTGTCTACTACGACGGGAAAAAGGACGGTGGCGTGGAAGAGGTGCACCTCTCAACCACCCTGGAACGTCTGCAGCGGCAACAAATCAAGGAGCTGTGCACTAGCTTCGCCCCATTGTTCTCAGCCGCTCCAGGACGGACTGAACAGGCATACCACTCCATTGACACAGGTAATGCTCACCCAATTAGAACACCACCCTACCGGGTGTCTCCTCACGCCCAAGCTGCTATAGAACGGGAGATCCAGAACATGCTACAGATGGGTATAATACGCTCATCTACCAGTGCATGGGCATCTCCAGTGGTTCTGGTACCCAAACCAGATGGGGAAATACACTTTTGCGTGGACTACCGTAAGCTAAATGCGGTAACTCGTCCAGACAACTATCCAATGCCACGCACCGATGAGCTATTGGAGAAGTTGGGATGTGCCCAGTTCATCTCTACAATAGACTTAACCAAGGGGTGCTGGCAAGTACCACTAGATGAACCTGCCAAGAAAAGGTCAGCATTCGTCACCCATGCAGGGGTGTATGAATTTAATGTACTTCCTTTTGGGCTGCGAAATGCACCCGTCACCTTCCAGAGGCTGGTAGATGGTCTGCTAGCAGGACTGGGAGAATATGCAGTTGCCTACCTCGATGATGTGCCCATTTTTTCAGACTCCTGCCCCAAACACCTAGTACACCTGGAAAAGGTCTTTAAGCGTATCAGGCAGGCAGGACTAACTGTTAAGGCCAAAAAGTGTCAAATAGGCCAAAACAGAGTGACTTAGCTGGGACACCAGGTGGGTTGAGGAACCATAAACCCGCTACAGGCCAAGGTGGATGCTATCCAAAAGTGGCCTGTCCCAAAGTCAAAGAAACAGGTCCAATCCTTCTTAGGCTTGGCCGGGTACTACAGGCGATTTGTACCACACTACAGCCAAATCGCTGCCCCACTGACCGACCTGACCAAAAAGACCCAGCCAAATACAGTTAAATGGACTCATGAGTGTCAGCAGGCCTTTACCCAACTTCAGGCGACGCTCGCATCTGACCCTGTGCTAAGGGCTCGAGCCTTTGACAAACCATTCCTAGTAACCACCAATGCATCTGAGCATGGTATAGGAGCAGTTCTCATGCAGGAAGGACCGGATCACAACTTCCATCCAGTCATGTTTCTCAGCAAGAAACTATCGGAGAGGGAAAGTCACTGGTCAGTCAGTGAAAAGGAATGCTACGCCATTGTGTACGCTCTGGAAAAGCTATGCCCATATGTTTGGGGACGGCGGTTCCAGCTACAAACTGACCATGCTGCGCTAAAGTGGCTTCATACAGCCAAAGGGAACAACAAGAAACTTCTTCGTTGGAGTTGAGCTCTCCAGGATTTTGATTTTGAAATTCAACACATTTCAGGAGCTTCTAACAAAGTAGCTGATGCACTCTCCCGTGAGAGTTTCCCAGAATGCACTGGTTAAAAGTTTTTCCTTAATATGTAAAAGTCTTGTAGTTTACATACTTAGTAGTATATGTAAAGGTGCATGTGTTTTATTAATCTGTTTAGTCTTAAGTTCTAGAAAGAAATCACCGCCAGTGAAGTTTCCCACTGTCTGTGATTTGGGGGGCATGTCATAAACAGATAGCTAAGGGTTAATGTTTCTTTCACCTGTAAAGGATTAACAAAGAGAACCAAACACCTGACCAGAGGACCAATCAGGAAACCAGATTTTTCAAAGCAGAGGGAGGGAATTTTTTGTGTGCCTGTGTCTTTGTCTGGCTCTCAGCTATGAGAGGGGATCTTTCTATCTTCAAGCTTCTAATCTTCAGTTTCAAAGTTGTGAGTAGAAAGATAGCAAAACAATAGGCTTTTATATGTTTTGTTTTGTATTTACATGTGTGTAGTTTGCTGGAATGTTTGAATTGTATCTCTTTCTGAATAAGTCTGTTTATTCATATTTTTCTTTTAAGTAATAGCCCTGTGTATTGTCAACTTAATGCAGAGATCATATGTTCACGTGTTTTTTTTCTTTCTTTTTTATATAAAGCTTTCTTTTTAAGACCTGTCTGAGTTTTTCTCTCTGGGTAGGCTAAGGAGCGAAGGGAAGGGGAATTCTCTTTGTGTTAGATCTACGGAGGGTAAGCTCTGCAGCACCAGGGAATTGGTGGGAGGGGGAGAGAGAGAGAATCTTTTCTGTTTCCTTGTCTTTGGGGTTTGTCTCTTTGTGGAAGAGAGGAGACATGCTTCTTGGTATTGTGATGTAAAGAGGTTGCATCAGTAACTCTCAGGTTAGCCCAGAGAGGAAATTCTGGGTGAGAGAGAGAGGGGGAAGGGAAGTGGGTTATTTCCCTTTGTTGTGAGACTCAGAGTCTCTGAGTCTTGGGGTCCCTCCAGGGAAGATTTTGGGGAGACCAGAGGGAGCCAAAACCCTGGAATTTTTGGATGGTGGCAGCGAGATCAAAGCTAAGCTGGTAATTAAGCTTAGAGGGATTCATGCAGGCACCCAGATTTCTGGACGCTAAGGTCCAGATTTGGGAATGCTTATGATAGGGGGGCTAGAGGGTTAGACCAGTGGCCCCCAGGTGTACTTAGAGGTCTTCCAGGGGGGAGTCCATCAACTCATCTAGAGATTTGCCTGGTTCCCAAACTGGGCTTTGCGAAATGTTACAGGGAGGTCTGGGGGGGAGGGGAGCTCCCTAATGGGGGCCAGACAGAGCTGTCCCTAGGGCCCTGGGGGGGGGGGGGCAGGAGCCCAAGCCCCTGGACTTTCAAGCGCTAAGCTGAGCCGTCTCTACCCACTGGGGAGATTCAAACAGAAAAGGAGGTGGATAATTTGTTGCTGTTTTTAAAAGTAAATAGGCAGCTCCTGTTCTTAACGTGACGCCGAAGAACAAGTTTCACCTTGGGCCGAATGTGTGTCATTTGCCTGGACTGCTCGGGAGGGACCCGAAGGCCTGCGGGTGTTTGATCCGGCGGGTGGTGTAGACAGCCTGAGTCAGCTCCTTAAATCCCTTCCTGCTGTTTCACATCTGCGACTCCCTGGTGAAATGGGGGAGCCTTGTCCCGTGACTGGCTCCCTCCGAGGGCCGCATGTGACGGCCACGAGGGTTCCGACAAGGGTTGCCCGATGTCATTGTGATGAATAATAATTAGTGTTAATTAGTGTGGAAGAAGCAGACCATAACCCCCCCCATTAGATTTCCAAGGGCCTTTCTTATTTGTACTCAGCTCAAGGAGAAAATCCCATTTTTAGGGGGGTTCATGAGACCTGACATTCCAGTGACAGGGGCGCCCGGGTTGGTAACAGGTGGGGAGCAGGGGCCTGGTTTTACCAATGACTCCAGAGAAGGCACAAGTGAAGCCAGTCCCTGCTAACATCACACAGAGGCGGCCTGGGTCGCGCTGCGCTGTCTCCAATATGGTACAACGGGTACGGGGGGGGCGCAAGGGCCATTCACCACCAAAAGATTACAAATTCTGTGCCCAAAACTCAGCCAGTTTTATTTGTCAATCAAATCCATGCAGAGGCTCCAGCCTGGCAGGGGGAGCCCCCCCCCCCTGCACCAAGGTGGGGGATCACCCTGTGCCCCCAGATTGGGTGGTGGGGCTGCCCCCCACCCTGACACAGCCCCAGAACCAGCCTGGGGCATTGCCCCTTGGGGCCAGGCAGGATCTCAGTGTTGGGCGGGGATCTGGGGGCAGCAACTCGGCGGGGGGCAGGGGGGGTCCAGAGAGGCTCATGGGGGGGGCGGAGGAAGTTGCGCTTTCTGCAGCGGGGGGCGCGATATAAGGCCCCGCCACTCTGACGCCACCTGGCGGCCGTTCTGGTGAGCCGCGGCCCCCCCCCCCCCGCCACCGGCGGGGCAGAAGGGCGCATGCGCAACTGGTCCGGCGGCCCATTGGCCGGCCCGGAGCGCGGCGGGGTATAAAAGCGGGCGCGGCCCCCGCGCGGGGAGCGGTGGTTGCTGCTGCATCCGGAGCAGGGTCTGCAGGGAGCGGCGGGGCCAGGCCGGAGGGGCCCCGGCTCCGGGCAGCTGCTGCCTCTGGCGACCGGACCGGCACTGTGTTGGGCGGGAGCAGCTGCTCCCTGCTCCTCGGTTCGCAGCGGCTGGTGGGTCCGGAGCCCAGAACGCCCCGCCGCGGGGTTAAGCGAGCGAGAAGGGCAGCGGCTGAACCCGAACTTCCCGCAAGAAATCGGGGGGTTCGCACCAAAGCGAGTCCTTCGCTGGCTGCCCAGTGCGGAGGGGGCTGAGAGAGCCCATTGCGCTCAGTAACCTTGTAGTGAGGGTACCCGTGTGACCGCTGCTTTCAGACACTTTTTCAGGGCTGCAATAGGGCAGTCAATTCGATACCGAGTAGGGATTTTTGCCTGTCTTAGTTCATAGATGAATATAACTAAAAACCAGTACAACTGACTAAACATCAGATATAACTATAATTGTTTGGATTGGTGTTTAGCTTATAGTAATTGAGAATACAATAAGAACTCATAACCATTACAATAATTGGGTACATGTAGGAGTACAACAGTTGTTATGTAAGGTTAGGCTGATTTGGACTTAAACTAACATTTAGTTGCTACAGGTTAATACAAGCAAATGTAACATAAGAAACCTCTTTTTCTCAGTGTGTTCAGTACTTGGGACTGCACAAATGCTAATTAAGTGGTGCATTTCTTTGTTAAATTTAGCCAATTGAAGGAATACCTCATTACAGGTTTTTTTTTGATTGGAGTTGAGGGTTTATATATATATAAACTCTTGTTAGGCCTGAATAAAGATATAGCAGACAAAACTAGGTATGCCAGCCTGACTAATGTCAGGCTAACAGGTGAGATAAGAGAGAAGCTGCATTCCTGGCATAGTACCAATTTTCTTTGTTCGTTTTTAACTCCCCTAACTTTAAAGGTGTCTAGTTGCTCAAGTGAATAATTTATGACATGACAGGATTGTTTAAATAGGCTTTACATCTTAGCATAAGGGGGCTGGTTCTCTTGGGAGATGAGCTGCTCTCTATTGATGCATGCACTTGTCAATAGAGAGCTTTTGATCCTTTGCCGTCCGGGTTAGTTAGTTCATGGGAGTTGTTTCATCAGATCAATCAGCAGGTGGCTGGCTCTATTTCCAGTTTGCCCTCCAGGGGTCATTTTCAGGCTGGTCTCTATCTATGTACTATATTGGCTCACAGTGTAGAGAAATCTCTGTAATTTTGTATCAAGTATCTTTATAACATTGCATCTTGCATGATGTTATTTTGTATTTATAGTTAAAGTGAAAGAAACATGTCCCTGTTTGCTAGAAGTAGAATAAGATCTCCCCCCCCCCCCCCCCCCCCCACAACTCTGTAATCAATTGCCCCATTGAATGAATCAGACAGCTACAACAATTAAAGAGGGAATGGGAGCCAGAGCAAAAGACAATACAACTTGTCAAGTGGGCCCAATAAAGAAGAGCAGAGCAGACCTATTGATTTAGAAAACGCCCTCTTTGAGCAGCATTGGGACAACACCCAGAAAAAAGCAGCATCTGGATTTGCATAAGAGGGAAGCTGCTATAAATACGAGGTGTCTTGCAGTGCAGTTAAGGGGAGCAACTAGTTGGTAACAACAGCAAGACAGAGTGTGTTTGTGTCTGTGAATGCATGACTGTAATTATAGTGCTGCCACCAGCCAAAAGTTTGGCTCACTCTGGTCTCCCCCAAAACCTTCCCTGGGGGACCCCAATAAACATTCCAGCAACTACACACATGTAAATACAAAAAAACCAATAGAAGCTTACTGTCTTTCTACCTTTGTACTTACAAAGGGCACTTAGAGTTAATTAACCTTTAGACACAGCTGGTGGCTTGCAGGTTAGAGGCTAAATCTTGGGAATCATACTTATTTCTAATATAAACCTTTAGTTATAAAGTATTAATTTACATTAAATCATTTCTAACAGTTAAACCTCAGAAGGTCCCCTTGTCACCTGGGCAGGCGTCTCCCCCCGACACATCCCCCGCTCCACCCTGACCAGGAAGTGGCTGAGCTTCTGCTGGGTGCCAGCGAATTCAAGCATGTGGCGAGTGCAGGGGGCGGTGCTGACAGGAAGGTGGCCACCAGCTCAGCCAGCACAGAGCAGTGGTCAGAGCCGGGCACCCCGCAGCTCGGCCAGCGCCAGGGCCCGGTCGGCCAGGATATAGTCTAGCCACGTGCCGTGGTTGGTGAGACGGGCACCGGTGTCAATGCGCCAGCAGGTGTAGACGAAGAGCCCCTGCCCGGGGGGGGGGCCCATCTGGCGCCCACAGGAACCCGTCCAGCCAGCGCCGGCCTGGGTGCTCCTGGAACACCTCCTGGGGAGGGGGGGAGAGGGGAGAGTCAGTGTAAAGTTATGAAAGAACAACCAACCTCTTCAGCCCCTCCCAGAGCTGAGGCGAGAACCCAGGAGTCCTGGCTCTGGCTCCCACTCCCCATCCCCCGCCAGATAAGAGGGGGTCCCCTAGGCACTAACCGGGTCCCCTGGCTCGCAGTGGTCGATGGGCCGCAACGTGGCTGGAAGACAAAAAATGGGGCTGGGGAGTCAGAGGTCATCGAGTCCAGTCCCCTGCCCTCATGGCAGAACCAAATACTGCCTAGACCATCCTGGATAGACATGAAGAATGACTTCTCGTGTCTTGCTCACAACACACCTGTTAATGCATCCCAGAATCACATTTGCTTTTTTTGCAACAGCATCACACTGTTGACTCATATTTAGCTTGTGGTCCACTATAACCCCCATATCTCTTTCTGCCGTCCTCCTTTCTAGGTAGTGTTTTCCCATTCTGTGTGTGTGTGACACTGATTGTTCCTTCCTAAGTGGAGCACTTTGCATTTGTCTTTGTTAAACTTCATCCTGTTACCTCAGACCATTTCTCCAATTTGTCCAAATCATTTTGAATTATGACCCTGTCCTCCAAAGCAGTTGCAATTCCTCCCACTTTGGTGTCATCTGCAAATGATGAGCCCAGGCAATGCCAAGGAGGGTGATGGAGAGACAAGACCTGGGTGCGGGGGGGGGGGGGGGGGGGGCACAGTGAGATGGGGGGGCAGCCTGGACACTCTGGCTTCAAGAGGTGCTTGGGTTTGGGTTGATGGGGTCAGAGGAGACTGAGGGGGATATGACCTCTCAACAGCGCCTTGGCCCTGGTTGGGGGGTGTCAGGGATTGGGGGGGGGGGGCGGCCGGGTACATACCCCCCCGTCTCTCAGCAGTGCCTCGGCCCGGCCCGGCCCTGCAGCAGCTGGTAGAAGGATACCTGGTAGGCAGCGCACTTGGGGCGCTGGGGGTCGGCCCATGGGCAGTACACATTGATCACCGTCAGGGTGGTCTCCTGCTGTGCCGATGTCCTGTGGGGGGAGAAGGCAGAAAACACATTGGGGGCGTGTGTTAGGCTGGCATCTGCGCCCCGCCCCCCCCTGCCCTTGCCAACAACCATCCCCCCACACCTGGCTCCCTGCCCTCCCCAACCCAGCACTCTGTGGGCCCACAACTCCTCACCCCACAATCCTCGGGGACACGGCCCCAAGGCGCCCCTCACCGAATGCGGTGGTGGGTGATCACCGTGCACCCCTCACTGTCCAGCGCCTTCAGCTCCTGGGGTGTGAAGGCCCCTAGGTCTCCATAACACCCCATGGCACCGCCCTCCCCAGGCCGGGCCAGGAGCCTGGATAGCCCCTCCTCCGCCGCCAGCGGGGTGGCACTATCCTTACAGAAGGTCGCCACACCTGGTTGGGGGGAGAAAGAGCGAGAGAGAACCCAGGAGTCCGGTGCTAGCCCCGGCTCGGGGAGGGGGATTGGGGCAGTGGGGAGGGGCTGGGAGCCCGGACGCCTGGGTCCCAAGCCCTCCCCCGTTACCTGAGTAGCCGCTCCAGGTGCGGCAGAAGCTGAAGTAGGAGTTGTAGCCGTCCACCATGGCCAGTGGCTCCGCCAGCAGGTCCCCTGGGGACACGGGGTCAGGCTGGGCCCCTCTGGCCCCCTTGCTCACGGTGTCCTCTGACCCCCATCGCTGGCCCTGCTCATTGACCTCTGACCCCCCCCCGCCATCACTGCTCCCCGTCCATGCCCTGTGAACCCTGCCCTTTGACCTCTTCCCCATCGGACCTCCCGCCCCAAGCCCTGCCCTTTGACCCCTGCTCCTTTCCCTTAGCTCCGCCCCTGTGACCCCTGACCCCATCCCTACGCCCTTCCCCTGGCTCCGCCCCTGTGACCCCTGACCCCGCTCACGGGTGACGCGGGTCTCCTGCAGGCAGATCACATCCCCGCCCAGCGCCCCGGGGCCCGGCCCAGAGACCGCCACGTTCCAGCTCAGCAGCCGCATCCCCCACCCCCGCCGCGCGGGAACGCCGCCCGGGAACGCCGCTCGCGTCACTTCCGCCCCGCAACCCCCTTAACTAACTTCACTTCCGCCCCGCTACGCACCACTTCCGCTCTGCGCCGGAAGTGATGATCGGAGGACCGGGAGGAGACTAGAAACGCTCAGATCTCCCGCTTCCGGGTCTTGGCCCCGCCCCCACGGCATGGACACACCCCTCGGGTGCCTGCTGCCAAAGCCCCGCCCCCATTTGGCCCCACCCCATGGTTTAGCCCCTCCCCCTCAGGACCACGCCCCGTGCTCGTAACAGACTTTATTGGGCTCTCAGGCAGGCTCCTCCCCCAATTGCCCAGGAGGCTCCACCCCTTTCTCCACCATGCCCCGCCCCCTTCTCTACTGGCTCCTCCCCCGCCAGCCGTCAGCGCCTCTTCTTGTCCTGGGGGGGGGCTCCGCCTGTCGCCCCGACTCAGACTGAGGCGGGACAGAGACTTCACCAGCGACAGGATCCGGCTGGGCTTCCTGCCTGGGGGGCAGAGAACCGCCCGGGGTCAGGCTGGGGCCGGGGGGTCGGGGCTGGGCATCCGTCTTGGGGGGCGGGTGTCAGGCTGGGGGAGCCTGGGCATCGGGCTGGGGGAGTGCCTGGCCAGCAGGCTGGGGGGGTCCTGGGCATCCGTCTTGGGGGGGCAGCTGTCAGACTAGGGGGCATTAGACTTGGGGTGCCAGTGTCAGGTTGGGAGGGGGCAGGTGTCAGACTGGGGGGCCAGTGTCAGGCTGGGGGGGCAGGTGTCAGACTGGGGGGCCGGACGTCGGGCTGGAGGGGGGACATGGCCCCGTGCAGATGACCAGAACACCCAGTCGAAAAGGGCTCCTGGCGGCTCCGGTCGGCGGCGCAGCAGGGCTAAGGCAGGCTCCCTGCCTGCCAGGGCCCCGCACCGCTCCCCAGAAGTGGCCGCCAGGTCCCTCCCGAAGCCCACACCCCGCCCCAGCCCGATGACAGTGAGAGAGCGACAAAGGGAGGAGGCAGGAGTGAATGGGGCGGGGCTCCAGAGAAGGGGCGTGGCACGGGGCGGAGCAAGGGTATGTGGTTTTGTGCAGTTAGGAAGTTGGCCACCCTGGGCCCCAGAGGGACGGCCAGACAGGGTGCCCTGGGCTCGAGCCTCAAAGGCGAGCTGGGGGATGCAGTGGGGCAGGGCGGGGCAGGGCTGGGCTGGGCTAGGGGCTGTCACACAGGAGGGGGCACCCTCCCCCAGCCTGTGTCTGGCTCTTACCCCGGCTCTGCAATGATTTGCTCTGTCTGGCTTCCCCCCCTCGATCCGCCCGCCTGGAAATGAAACGAGACTATGAGACGCTGGGATCCCCCTCAACCTTCCCCCATCCTCCCCCCACCTCCTAGCCTCCCACCTCCCAGGCCCTTCATTCCCCCCCCCCAACCTCCCCACCCTGTACGCCCAACACCTTCCATTGCCCCAACCCCAGATCCCAATTTCCTGGTCCCCTCCCCATCACCTGCTGGACTCTTTCCTCTTGCTCGAGGGGCTGCTCCCTTGACTCCTCTCCTGAGGGGCTGGTGACCCCTCTGGCGACTCAGACTGGCTCCTGCGCTCCCCTGTGGACCCACCCCACTGCACCCCCTCCCCTCGCTGGACAGCTTTCGGGGCAGTGAGGGGCTGAGGCTGGGGAGTTTGCGGGCTGTGTGAGCTCCCTGGGTCATCCCAAGAGGGGCTGGGGGTCCGGAGACTGCGGATGCTCAAGGCATCTGGGGCCTCTTCCTCAGGGGCCAGCGACTCCAGGCTCTAGGGAGGACAAAGGAATGGGTTATAGCTAGCCTTGCGGGTGCAGTGGAGGGGTGTGTGTGTGTCATATTTTGAGGCTTACTAGGATAGTCAGTGGCTTTTAGTCAGGCTGGGCAGGAATGGTGTCACTAGCCTCTGTTTGCCAGAAGCTGGAAATGTGTGACGGGTTGGATCAGTTGATTCCCTGTGCTATTCATTCCCTCTGGGGTACCTGACACTGGCCATTGTGGGAAGACAGGACACTGCGCTAGATGGACATTTTGTCTGACTCAGTCTGGCCGTTCTTATGTTCCTCCACATGCACAAAAGCTAGAAACTTATTTTTTTTTCCTTTAAGAGTGAAGGCTGAAACGATCCCATTATCCCCCTGACTGCGGGATGGGGGGGCTTTAAGGAACACAATAATTCTCACCAGACTCATGACAAAATGCTCCTGCGAGCTGGCAACACAGTGTGACCTCTCAGAGGTGGAAATTCAGCTTTCCTCAACACCCCCGAGTCTGGAGTCGCCCCAAGACCGGGGACAAAGCTACAGTAAAATGCCCGTTTTCTAATGCACCAATAACAATGCTTTTGAAAGCAGGACATCGATCGCCCCCTCCTCAGGAGGCACACAGAGAAAACGGGGGGCCCAGGAATCGGGGAGCGGTTTGTGCTTAGCAGACTGCGCCATGGACTGCATAGTGCACCTGTGAGCTGGGGCCCCGGGGAGCTGATCTGCAGGAGCCTCTCTGGGGAAGGAAATTGGATTGATGTTTATTTCCAAGTATGCAATGGGTGAATATTCAAAAGCGGTGGGGTCTCCACACCCACCGCAGTGCGGGGGGGGTGCAGAGAGGGTGGATCACCGGCTCTGGGTGCTAGTCAATGATAAATAAACCCCTGCGTCCCATTACAGGTTTTTGGGGGTGCCTGAAGGGGGATTATCTCCCAGCCCTGTTTGCAGTTTCCCGCGGTGCCACACTCGGGCGCCAAACTCGTTTGAATTTCAAATTACCCGCGTAATGTTATGATTGGCTGAGAGGCGAAGGCCGCCTTCTCTCATTGGTGAGAGGCGAAGCTTCGCTCCGTCAGAGCGAGGGGCGGGGGAGAGGCAGGCGGTGGCGCCAGTTCTCACTCAGGTCGGACTCTATGCTATATAAAGTCCCGCCGGCCGCTAATATTTTCATTCGGGGATTGTGTTGTGAGTTGGTTCTTTGCAATATGTCTGGTCGTGGTAAGGGCGGAAAGGGGCTGGGTAAGGGGGGTGCTAAGAGGCACCGTAAGGTTTTGCGAGACAACATCCAGGGTATTACGAAGCCCGCGATCCGCCGCTTGGCTCGCCGTGGCGGGGTGAAGCGTATCTCGGGGCTGATCTACGAAGAGACCCGCGGGGTGCTCAAGGTTTTCCTGGAGAACGTGATCCGCGATGCGGTGACCTACACCGAACACGCCAAAAGGAAAACCGTCACCGCCATGGATGTGGTGTACGCCCTGAAGCGCCAGGGGCGCACCCTGTACGGATTCGGCGGCTGAGTCGGTTTTTAATCCCCTACAAACTATTTCTCTAAGGTCCTTTTAAGGGCCACACACTGGTGCACGGAAAGAGCTTGGTTCGCTCGGGCTGGGAAGCTAAAAGGTCAAACTGCTCCGGAGCTACTGTCCTGGTGCGAGGGTCCATCGCGCTTGTGGGGTTTCTGTTGTAAGTTAAGGGGAAGGTGGGCTGGCTGCTATATTGCACCTGATTTTCTCCTTGGGTTAATAGGTTTTTACATGCCCCAACTCCAATACTTGTTTCAGCTCCTTTGTTAGTAGTTTCTCACTGGATGCTTTTGTGAGCCTGCTGTTTAATCTCTGCACTAATTCACTGTTTCTATGACATATTAGTGCCATGCATGTGTATTCCCTGCCAAGGTGATGAGAGGATCCCCACGACCATCCAGTGCTTAATTTGCAGTGGCTGGTGTTACTTTTTTTTTCCCCTTCAATAACTGGGGCAAGGCCAAGGGTGCTGGGGCTCTGAATTGTTACCGGTGCCTGAGTGCAAATTAAGCACTAACATCCCCTGGCACCTTTGCAATGGGGGGACAATTGTCTCCACTCAGCAAGTGCTAAAGTGTTGTAGCTGCCCTGTCCTTCCCCCCTCTCCAGCGGCTCATTTGGTGTTACAGCAAAGGGGGATTGGACTGGCATCCACTACTCAGAGATCCATGTTGTGCTCACTGGGATACACTAACCTGTTATCACATCTGTGTAGCGGGTTTGTCTGTCAGGGCCACCCACTGATCCTGTAGTGCTGCTGTTCCTGGCTTCGTAGGAGCTCTGGCCTTGAGGGTCAATTCCTGCCTGGCCTAGGAAATTTAGACTGCCTCTGGTTACATTCGTGCTGCTATAAAATTTCTTCTCAGGGTAGCGTATGGGTGGCTGGTGAGGTTTTTGCCCAGACACTTTGGCTCCTCTCAGAGCTCTTCTGGTTTTTCCAAACTCCCACGTGAACTGCCATGCTCTGCTCCACCCTCTCGTGGCTGCTCCATCAGGCGCTGGGGAAGCTCCCGGGGCCCCAGGAAGCTTGCTGAATGGTCTGGGGCAATGGAGGGGAGTCTGTGACACCTGGAAGTGTAGCACAGTGGGGATGGCCTGGGCCCCCTCCTGAGCCCCAGGTCGTATAGACTTGCCAGGGTGAGGTTTGCACAGAACAAGCACCATTCTTGTGTCCCCTTGTTGCTTCTGTCCCTAAAACTGGGCACCCAAATGCTCTGTAGAACCCAGGGGCCAGGAGCCCAGAACTCCCAAGTCCTGCATAGGTGAGTCCTGGGTTGGTGGGGGGAACAAAGTGGGAGGGGGGTGCCAGTGGCTGATACATGACAACCTCAAAAGTGCCCATTGACCCACAGGGTTGTTAGCGTGTTCACAATTCAAATCTGCATTGGGCTGGCCCTGCCCTGATTAAAAACATGACCCGCAACTAGTGAAACAGAAAATTTATTGGGGGGCAGGAGGGGTGAAAAATTAAGTGCTGCAGGAGAAATTGGGAGCCAGAAACAGGTTCCCTCCTTGGGAGCAAATAATTTCACAGGATATCAAGGAGCATTTCAACAGAGCATCCACCATGCACCATTGCGCCTTGCCATAGGGCAGGTCGCTGATTTCAAGGCCCCAGCAAAGGGTCATTTTCCACAAGTGCCTACAGGCAGCTGGTTGTCAGGGGACAAAGCATTGCCCGAAAAGCATCATTTTTGTCATTGGCAGCAGGTGAAGCAGCCAGAAAGGAACCATGGGCATCTGATTAGCTGCAATACAGGTGTGAGGAACTGTCCTTTCGGAAGAATGGGACCACTTCACAGACTCTGCTTTGCCCCGACATCTTCCCCCTGCCTCTAGGGCCCAGCCTAGCCTTGTCTTCGAATGGGACCCCTGCAGCACTAGCAGGCGAATCCTCTGCTAGTACCATACCCCCTACACAACCTGCCAGATGCACTGGGGCACTGGCTGCCCCCCCCAACATTTAAACCCCACTGCCCCCCTCTCTCATGAACATGGTGCTAAACATCTGGCAGCAGCTGACAGCCCAGGGCTCCTGATGCGACTACCGCGAAAGGGAACAGGCTTGCAAAACTCCTACCCCGCCCCTCCCCACATACAATAGAGACTGGATTGACAAGAGAACAGCCATGCAGCAGGGTGATGTATCGGGGATAGCGAGGGAGGGAGGATGCGATGCAGAGACGCTCCTAGAACAACCTGCTGATTGTAGAAAATCAGGGAACAGGGGAGGAAATTAAATAAGCAGCCCCAGTCCCTAAATACTAATACAACACCCCCAGACCAGCCCCCCTCACCCCCAATACTGCTCCAAATTGCAGCCCTTACCCAGAACGCTCCTGACCAGCCAGGGGGGACCGAGTGAGGCTATGTCTATACTACAGCTACCGTTGGGGATGGATTCATTAAGAGCTCTCTCCCGCCGTCAGCTTGGAGCGGCTCCTAAAAATGGGCCCTGCCCACTGGGCAAAAGGGGTGAGCAAGACAGCGTGCAAAGAGGCGCAAGCAAGCGAAAGACAGAGGGCAGGGCAACGAAAGAAAAAAGAGACATGAGCGCAGAATTCACGTCCCCCAGATTTTCTTCCCCCCGCCACGTAGAATAATCCAAATCCAAAGTGGCCCCTCTCTGGCCACTGCTGCTCCAGCAGTGAGCCGGCTGCCCTCGCTTCTGGCACCACAGCAGCCCCTGGTGGGCGAAAGGTGTCATTGCAGCGCCTCCCTGGCAGAATTAATTATTCTCCGGGGCGGGGGAAAGAAAATCTGCGGGGAACATGAATTCTGCGCTTCTGCTTCTTTTGTGGAAAAAGGCAGGGAGAACGACCCTCCTACTTGTGGGGGGGAGGCTTCCCTGCCCCGCCTCCAGGTTCCGGCAGCAAGCATGTGACCAGGGAAGAGACAGAGACAGAGAGAAAGCGAGCACAGCAAGGCAAGAAAGGCAGGATGAGCAAACAGGCCGAGCAGGAGCGAGTGAAAGAATAAGTGGAGAAACACAGCAAGCGAGCATGCAGCGATGGGGAGAGCAAAGGGGCATGCAAGAGAGAGGGTGCAACAGCAGAGAAAGAGATTAAGCCAGAGCAGCAGGGTGAGCAAACCAGAGCAGAAGGAGAGAGAGACAGAGCCGATGGCAAGGCAAGTCAAGAGCAAGCAGAGGAGAGAGCAAGTGAGCAGCAAGCAGGGGAGAGAGAGCAGCAAGCAGAGGAGAGAGCGAGCAAGGAGCAAGCAGAGGAGAGAGCGAGCGAGTGAGCAGCCAGCAGAGGAGAGAGCAGCAAGCAGAGGAGAGAGGGAGAGAGCAGCCAGCAGAGGAGAGAGCGAGCGAGGAGCAAGCAAGGGAGAGAGCAGCAAGCAGAGGAGAAAGCGTGTGAGGAGCAAGCAGGGGAAGAGAGCAAGCAGAGGAGACAGCAAGCGAGGAGCAAGCAGGGGCAAGAGCGAGCGAGGAGCAAGCAGAGGATAGAGTGAGCGAGCAGCAAGCAGAGGAGAGAGCGAGCGAGCGAGCGCCAAGCAGGGGAAGAGAGAGCGTGCGAGGAGCAAGCAGAGGAGAGAGCGAGAGAGCAGCAAGCAGGGGAGAGAGTAGCAAGCAGAGGAGAGAGTAGCAAGCAGAGGAGAGAGTGAGTGAGCAGCAAGCAGGGGAAGAGAGAGCAGCAAACAGAGGAGAGCAAGCGAGCACTCGAGCAAAGGGGCCAGTGAGCGATTGACAAGCAAGCCAGAGAGAACAAGAGCACGCAGCCAGGCAAGCAAACAGCGGACCAGGAGCCAGAGAGCGAGGAGCCAGGCCGGCAAAGGCGTGAATGAAAGGTGTGAGGACGGGGGAGAGTAAAAGGCGGAGCAGAGGGAGAAAGGGAATGTGGCAAGAGAGAGCATCTGAGCAGCCCGGCAAGCGCAGGGAGAGGAAGCAAGCCCCAGGCCGGGCTACATCACCCCGAGCGACATGACAGGCCGATGTAAGCGCCAGTGGGACCAGAAACGAGACAGACTGGCAGGGTGAGCAAAGCAGGGGTGAGGACAGAGCCAAGCGAGCAAGAGCTGGGCTGGACGAGCAAAGGCGCAAGCAAGAAGCGTGTTGGGGTAAGGGAGCTGGCGAGGGAGAGGGACTGGAGCAGAGGGGCGCGCCGGGGGCGAGATTGCACGGCCAGCGCTGGGACGAGAAGCCAGGAGCGAGCAGTGCTCAGCAAGCGCGAGAGCACGCGAGCGAGCGCCTGCAGCTGGACGAGCGAAAGGAACAGGCAAGCAAGGGGGCAGGGGGGCAAACGGGCCGGAGCTAAAGAGAGAGAGAGCTAGCGCAAGCCACCAGGGGAGCAACGGGAAGAAAGACCCCCAAGCCTCCCTTGCCTTTGTCTCTCTCTCTCTCTCTCTCTCACACACACACACACACACACACACACACAGAGTTGGGGGGATAATAGGCGTCTATATGAGAAAAAAGTCACAAAAACAGGACTGTCCCTTTAAAAACAGGGCATCTGGTCACCCTCACTGGAGGGCCAGGATGAGAAAGGCCAGGCCCTCAATGCAGGGGTGGGATGGGTGGGGGGACTGCAGTCAGTGACCCTAGGGGCAGGAGGGTGTACAGCCAGCCATGCTCTCACTTCCCCAGGGTCTGAGCCTCTGGGCCCACAGAGGCAACCTCACTGCGGCGGGTGCCTGAGGGCCATGGGGCAAACCCAGCCGGGCTGGGGCACCGACAGGCACACAGCAGCCAGGAGCCCTACACTGGAGACGGGGTCCATCCCTGTTGACCACGTGGCTTTCCTGCTCCATGCAACTGAGGAAGCTTGGGCAAGGGGGAACCCTACATCTCACCCCCAATCCTGCAAAGAGCCAGGTCCTTCTCCCAGGTGGCACAGGGCAGCGAGGGCTGCGCCCGCCCGCAGGCACCAAGCTGCTGGAGGATTAGCCTCTCTGTACTGTCCTCTGCCCCAGGGCCCCGCAGCCCTGCCAGGAACCAGCAGCGGGAGGGAAGAGACAGAAACGCAGCACGAGAGAGACAGAGCATGAAAGCGAAAGGTCGGACAGCAGAGCCGAGAGCAGAGCTTTATTACAGCACAAGAAAACGAGGAAAGGAGAGAGGCTTTGGCAGTCAAGCGCTTTCCCTGAGAGACCCCGCTGGGGTGAGGCCGGGCTCATGCCCTGAAATCCGCCATGGTTCAAACAGCTCGCAGCTCAACCTGCTTTCAATGCAACCCCGGCCTGGGACAGGCCCCCAGCCTCGTGTTTGCTGAGCACAAAAGACCCCGCCATGGCACCAGTGCGGAGCTGAAAGAGCGCAGGACGCAGGCAGGAGATAGGAGCGTTGGAGGGGGGTGGGAAGAAAGCTGCAGAGAAATGGAGAGAGGCGGGGTAGGGCACTGAGATGGGCACTAGTTGGAAAAGGAATTCGGTCAATGTCGGGTCCTGAGCCCAGGGACGAGATGCTGGGAAATTCAGTCTCATCTTCCCTGCTTAGCGGCTGCCTGAGGCCTCTGGCCATGATCCCGGTCCCTGACCCTTGGGAACAGCCCCAGCTTTAGAATTTCCCCAGTGGCTCCCAACCAGGGGGAGGAGGGTACGCGGAGGTCTCCCGGGGGTCCATCAGCTCATCTAGACAGTTGTCCAGTTTTACAACAGGTAACATAAAAAGCACCAGCCAAATCATTCAAATTTCATACAGACGAGGCCTGGTTTGACTGCTCGATAGACTATATTCTCCGGTAGCGTCCCATGTGGATTCGCACTGTATTAGACATGCATTTGGTGCCATTAACTCATGCGTGCAAACCAGGGCTAAAACTCTCTGAGAGTATTTCCCTCCCCTCAATGCCTCCCGTGCCCCAACATGCTATAAAATCTCCAGGGGGTTGGAAAATATTTCCCAGAGCTCCGCTCCAGACAGCAGCGGCTGAACTTAAGCCCTGGTGCAAGCACGTGCATGAGGGTGAGGTCGTTTTTAAGAGGGGTGAAACGTGGGGGGAGGCAAGACAGATCAGAGTCCTGAATGGGGTACGGTCGTCTGGGACGGTTGAGAACCACTGATTGAAAAGACCAAACCCCCCTTTCCCGTGAGTGAAAGGGGTGAGGCCACCCAGCACCATCCTGCCCCGGGTGTGACGCAGGGATCTGATATTAAACACTGGCCAAATTCACCCTTGTCTCCACTGCCTGGGGGGCAGCAGTGTTCCCCCCTCTGCACGTACCACCCCATTGCCTTTATGGCCAGGGGACCGGGGCCAGGCAAGATCTGGGTAATAGGACACTGGGACCAGGCACCCCCCGCCCCAAGCAGATTCTGGGTAACATGGTGCTGGTGCCAGGCGGGGTTCCTCCCAGGGGATTCTGGGTAATGGGTCTGGGGTGCTAGAACCAGATGTCCCAACCCGTCCGTGTTGGGGGCAGGGGACTGGATGGAACATGCCCGTCGCTATTCACACCGAGATCTCAGAGTCCACTCCCAAGGCCCCTTCCCGTCACGGCCGCCGGCCTTTTCAGCCCCTGCTTCCTCAGTATGGCGTGAAGCGGTTGTACCCTCCGCGGTACAGGCTGGCCTGCCGGGGCAGAGAAGGCTCCATTAGCATCAGCTGCTTGACGGGGTCGGGTGAGAGAGGGAGGGGGCACCGGCAGGGCAGAGTGTGTGTGGGCAGGGGCTGCCTAGCAGCATCTGCAGGGGTGTGTTTCCCAGATGGGATTGAGGTTCTGGACAGGGGGGATGAGGCCACCAGGCTGGGCTTAGGGGCGTGAACGGATCTGCCCAGGCAACCGCCTCGGTCTGTGCGCAGAGCCGCATCCCTGGAAAGCACCAGTCTGTCGGCTGGGGGTCGTGTTCAGGGAGACCCTCTGCCAGGGAGGAGCAGAACCACCCGTGAGACAGGCAGGGGCGAGGGTGCCGGAACGTGCCTGCCCGACGCGGGGTGAGGCAGAGAGAGAATTGGGGAATGGGGCTCAGGGGCCGGCCCGACACGGGGCGGGGAGTCCCGCCGGCTGCTGCTTACCATGGCCCCAACGCCGTAGGCTGGAGTGACGGCGTGGTGGTAAGGATCTGCTGTGGTGTAGACCCGGCCGTACCTGGGGTAGCAGAGCAGAGGCCGGTGTTAGGGAGTGAGCACTGTTTGTACACACACACAGCCAGCTGTGCGAGGAGGAGCTGGTACACACACACACACACACACACACACACAGCCGTGCGAGGAGGAGACTGGTAGCAGTGGTGCCAGAACCGGCAGGGGCATGCCCCCGCACACACACTTTTAAAAATGGGCCCCCCACTTTTTAACAAAAGAAAGATAAGTGCAGCATTCATGTCCCGTGCCGATTATTTCCCACCCCCGCAGAATAATTGATTCTCTCGGGGAGGCGCTGCTGTTCCACCTTTAGCCCAGCAAGGGCTGCTGTGGTGCCAGAAGAGAGGGCAGCCAGCTCACCGCCAGAGCAGCCAGCTGGGGATAGGAAGCAGGTGCTCTGGCCTTGGGAAGAGGGGGCCCCCCCACTTCTACAGCGCCCTTGGCTGGTATTCCCCTTGCCCTGATACTTACCCGTCGGTGTACGCCGCTGCCGTTGCCGCTGCCCCAGGGGGTTGTGCCACACGGTAAGCTGCATAGCCCTGAAACAGCCAGGAGGGGGGGTGAACACGCAGACAGCCCCTGCATCCTACACGCCCCCGCCCCCCACGATACCCTTTGTGGGCAGATCATGGGGGGGGCAGCTTCCCGAATCGCTCCTGTTCCACAATGAAGGACCAGGGCTCATTCCCAGGGAGCGGACGTCTCCGTGCGCGCTCAAGGGAGGAAAGGGGCACCGAGGGCACTAATGGGGTGGGGGGGGGGGTCCAGTCTCAGGCTGTCATCCCCTTCTTTCCTCCCTCTGAGGCTGAGACACGCAGACGCTCACAGGGCAGGGGAGAAACGCTTTGATCCCCAGGCCTCCTCTGCCCCGGCCCCTGCAGATTCCTAAACCCCAGCCCCATATGCTGGCACAACCCAAGCCCCACACACACACACACCCCCACACACATACACACAGCTCCCCAGAGTGTGGGGCAGGGATTCAGGAGCCCAGGATGCTCCCGCAGCAGCCCAGAGAGACAGGGACCCAGCGGGTAGGGGAGACGTTACACGCACTGGAGGAGACCAGGTATTACCCCACACACACACACACACACAACACACCCACCGGAGCGCCAGAGACTTACATAGATGTCAGTGCCATATAGCCCATCCGGGTACACCACACTGTGGAGAAAGGAGAAGGATCAGCTCCGGCCATCAGATCTCACCAGCACTGATACCCCCCCCCCCCCCGCCCCATCCACATCCCTGCCCCAGATCCAGCTACTCCGGCCGTGGGGTGCAAAGAAAGTGCCCCTCCAAAAGCGTCCCCTCTGCCCTCCTGACCACCAGGATCGACGCCCAGCTCCCCCACACACACACTCCCCACACCCCCACTCCCACCCCCCACGGGCTCACCTCCCGTAGGCAGGGACGGGCGACGGGGCAGGAGCTGCCCGGATCGGGCTGTAGATGGCTCGGCCACGGCCCCGCAGGCCCCCACGATAGGCCAGCGCCGCCGGGGCCACCATCGGGTAGGGGATGGTGGCCACTGGGAACAGAGCAGACGGTCAGGACCACAGGGTGTGAGTGGGGGCGAATGGGGGATGAGAAAGGAACGGGGCATGGGCAGTCGGTATAATAGGCCAGGGGAGGGTTGGGGCCCCACCCACGCTCTGCCCTGAGCCCCTACCCTCGCTCCCCTCTCCCCCCAGATTGGCGGGGGCTCAGGGGTCGGGCTGGTGCTCAGGATAGCCACCGGCCGTGGTGGAAGGCTCCGGCCGGGGGGGCGGGGTAGGATGTAGGGGCAGGGCTTCTGGCTTAAAGGGGAGCCGAGGGGGGCTAGCCTCCCTGAAAGAGGGTTCACCCGCCACCCCGAAGGGGGATTCACCCGCCGCCCGTGATGGGGGGTGACGGCGAAGCAGCAGACATGGTGGGGGCAGGAACAGGAGAAGATCCTCGTGGGGCCGGACAGGAGAGGGGGATGGAGATGCTGGGGTGGGGACAGGCCTGGGGAGACACAACGGCAGGAGAGAGGAAGGGAAAGTCCCACCTGTGTAGAGGTCGGGGGCGTAGACAGCACCAACCAAGGGATTGATCTTCCAACCTAGCCGCCGAGAGAGAAAGGGGGGCATCAGACCGGACGGGGGGGCCCAGCCCCACTTCCCTCCCTGCCCTCCCCAGCTCAGCCCAGGGCACCGGTCTCTCCCCACAGACCCGGCCTGGGGCACATCAGAGACAGCTCCCTGCCCGGATGCCGGGGGACGGGGTGTCCCTGTCCCCTGGCGCCAGCAGCAGGAGGGGCCTGCACCGTGGCCAAGTGGGGGCCCTGCCGGGGGGGGGGGGGGGACACACCTCACCTCCCGCCCCAGCCCCCTTGTACCGTTCACCGCAGGCGCTGCTGGAGGCTTCTTGGTGACCACACGGGCCGTGGCGTTGTTCACCTGCCGGGGGGGAGGGAGAGATGAGCGAGTCTGGGGTCACGGCAAAGCCAGCCCCTGCCCCACACACACACAACCATGGGGCTCAGAGCCAAGACACTGGACCCTGCCCCTGTGCCAGCTCCCCACGCACATCCCCCCACCAGCCAGGCACAGAGCAAAGCTACCCGCCCCCACAGTGAAACCACCTGGGTCCCCCCCGGTCCCGCCATGGGGCACTGACCTCAATTTTCCTGCCCTCCACAACGGTGCTGTTCAGCTTGTCTCGCGCCCGGTCCGCATCCTGGCTGCTGTCGAAGGTCACAAAGCCAAAACCCTGCAGGACGGGGAGAGGCCGGGGAAGGATGAGGCTGCGGCTGGCTGGGGAGAGAGGGCAGCTATGGGGTGTGTTTGTCGGGAGGAGTCCACACAAGGGATCATGCAGCTGCCCTGGCCAGGCCCCGCTGGGGGCTTTTAAACCCCAGCATATGCCCCATTTTTGTCCCCCTCGGGCTCTAGGGGCTCCCCCCCACATGGCTCTTCCTCCGCCCCAGTGTGTCCCGTCTCAGCCCCGGGTTCTGTCTAGTCCCCAGCATTCACACACATACACACATGCACACACAGACACACACTCTCACACAAACACACACACACTCACACTCACACAAACACACACACTCCCTCACACACGTGCGCACACACACTCACACAAACACACGCTCATGCACACACACGCACACACTCAGGCTCACATTCTCTCAAACACACGCATGCTCACACACATGCACACACTCAAGCACACACACAAGCTCACACGCTCACACACACTCACATGCACACATGCTCACACACACAAGCATAAACACACACTCACAAAAACACACATGCACACACATACACGCACACAGCGTCCCTCCCTGCCCCACGTCCCAGTTCATGCCCCTCTGGACCTTCCCACATGGGGGTCAGTGCCATGGGCAAAGCCTTGGCTGCAGAAAACCCAGCGAGGCCCCGAGCCGTGGGGGGCAGGTGCTGCCCACTGGGTGGGCTCCACTTCCAGGCAATCCAGCAGCTGCCACCTTTCAGCCAGGCCAGGAACCTCCCCTGCCACCAGCAGCCCCTGCTGGGACCCCCCGGCTCCCCCCTCCCCCCGGCGCCCCCGCACCTTGGAGCCGCGTTCATTGAAGATGATTTCCACGTCTAGGATCTTCCCGAATTGCTTGAAAAGGGCGGGAGGGGGGGACAAGACAGGAATCAGTGACTGACCCTCCAGAACCCAGTGGGGTCCTGACCAATCACAGGGCCCTAGAAGGGCCCTCGGTGACACACACACATCATGTGTGCTACACAACACCCCACCCCCAGGCCATCTGGGCTACAGGTTGTACCTTGTCCTCCCTTCACCACGGGGCACACACACACACACAAAGCCCTGGGCTGTGGGACTCACCCCAAACATCTGCCGCAGGTCGGGGTCACGGAAGCGGAAGGGGATATTGGAGACGTGCAGCCGCTTGGGCTGGGATTTGCTGTCTTCGCTCTCTGCCTCCCGGCTGTCTGGGCTGAGCGCGGCCGCGGGACTCTCCTCGGCTGGCTGGAGGGAACCCCAAGAGATAAACCGGACAGAGCTGGGGCAAAGAGACACTGGGATCCCCTGCATACCCCCACTGGATCCCCAGGATCCCATTACAACCCCCCCACCAAGATTCCCTGCTATCCCCCTCCCCCGGAATTCCCCGTCAACCCCCACAATGGGATCCCATAAGAACGACCACACTGGGTCAGACCAAGGGTCCATCTAGCCCAGGGTCCTGTCTTCCAACAGTGGCCAGTGCTAGGTGCCCCAGAGGGAATGAACAGAACAGGGAATCGTCAAGTGATCCATCCCCTGTCGCCCGTTCCCAGCTCCTGGCAGTCAGAGGTTTAGGGACACCCAGAGCATGGGGTTGCATCTCTGACCTTGGCTAATAGCTATTAACAGACCAATCCCCCATGAATTTATCTCGGTCTCTTTTTTTTTAACCCCGTTCTACTTTTGGCCTTCACAACATCCCCTGGCGAGGAGTTCTACAGGTTGACAGTGCACTGTGTGAAGAAACACTTCCTTGGGTTTATTATAAACCTGCTGCTTATGAATTACACTGGGTGACCCCTGGCTCTTGTGTAATAACGCTTCTCTACTCCCTTTCTGCAGGCCGTTCGTGATGTTATCCCCTCCTTAGGCATCTATTTTCTATGTTGAACAGTTGCAGACTTTTTTGTCTCTCCTCTTATGGAAGCAGCCCTGTACCCTTAGTCATTTTTGTTGCCCTTTGCTATACTTTTTCCAATTCT
This sequence comes from Aldabrachelys gigantea, assembly GCA_026122505.1. NCBI lineage: Eukaryota > Metazoa > Chordata > Testudines > Testudinidae > Aldabrachelys > Aldabrachelys gigantea. Next base: position 20,853,661 of record CM047489.1, on the reverse strand, counting down.
AATTTATCTTTTTTCGAGATGAGGTGACCAGAACTGTACGTAGTATTCAAGGAGTGGGCGTAGCATGGCTTTATATGGTGGCATTATGATTTTTTCTGCCTTTTTCTCTATCCGTCTCCATCTGGTTTCAAACATCGTTCCCCTTTTTCAACTGCCGCTGTGCATCGAGTGGATGTTTTCAGAGAACTCCTCTGCAATGGCTCCGAAATCTTTCTTGAGTGGCAACAGCTAATTTAGACCCCATCATTTTGGATGAGGAGTTGGGATTATACTTCCATTTACAAAAGCCGCGTTGAGTCTTCCCCACCGTATCATGTTCATCTGTGTGTCTGATCATTCTGTTCTTTACTAGAGTTTCTACCAATTTGCTCCCGACGTCAGGTTTAACAACCTTTAATTGCCAGGTTTCAGAGTAACAGCCGTGTTAGTCTGTATCCGCAAAAAGAACAGGAGGACTTGTGGCACCTTAGAGACTAACACATTTATTTCAGCACGAGCTCTCATGGGCTACTGCTCACTTCTTCGGATGCATCTCTAAGGTGTCTCTAAGGCGTCACAGGTACTCCTGTTCTTTCTTTAATTGCCAGGATCGCCTCTGGAGCCTTTTTAAAAAAACAGTGCTACATCAGTCATGCGCCAGTCACCTGGTCCAGAGGCTGATTTAAGCGATAGGTTACACACTACACTTAGTCATGCTGCAATTTCACATTTGAGTTCCTTCTGAACTCTTGGGTGAATCTCATCTGGTCCCGGTGACCTATTACTGTTTAGTTTAACATTTTTTTCCAAAACCTCCTCTAATGACACCTCAATCTGGGACAATTCCTCAGATCTGTCACCTAAAAAGAACGGCTCAGATATGGGAATCTCCCTCCCACTCTCTGCCATGAAGACCGATGCAAAGAATTCATTTAGCTTCTCCGCAACAGCCTTATCGTCCTTGAGTGCTCCCTTGACCGGCCAGTGGCTCCACTGATTATTTGTCAGGCTTCCTGCTGCTGACGTATTTAAAAAAAAAAATTTGCTGTTAGTTTTTGTGTCTTTTGCTAGCTGCTCTTCAAATTCTTTTTTGGCCGCCCGAACCATACTTCTGCGGCTGACTCGCCAGAGTCGATGCTCCTTTCTAGTTTCCTCAGTAGACTTTGACTTCTAATTTTTAAAAGATGTCCTCTCGTCTCTAACCACACCTCAGTTGTTTAGCTATGGGCACAGGTTTTGGGGGAGGGGGATTGTGGTTCTTACTTCTTTTTTCTTAATTTGGGGCATACGTATAGTTGGAGCCTTTCTTACGGTGACTTTAAAACGTGTCCATGCAGTTTGCAGGCATTTCATTTTTGTGACGCCTCTTCTCCCTTTGCCAGCACACCGGGATCTCCTGCTATCTCCCTTTTACAGCTCTCCCCAATGATATTCCTGTTTCCCCTCCCACCTTTGTTCTGTAGCACCTCTGCGCCAGGGAGCTGTGGAGGGAACAGCCTTGACCATCTCACTTGCAGGTTCAGTGATTCATGCCCATGTCCCTTCAGAGTCAGTTCTGGAGGGAACAACCCCCCCCATCACCACCCCATTCAGTGGGCGCTGCAAGCGCCGTCCCCCCTCCCTCCTGCAGCACTGCCTGGGAGACGGGCCCCTGGTGCCCCGGCACCAGGATTGACACCGGCCGGGACCGAGACAGCAGCTCTGGCTCCTGATTCCCCGTTCAGGGCCGAGGATCAGGGGGTCTCCGGCCCTGTCAGCGGACAAGCCGGGGCAGGGGATCCAGGGAGATTCAGTGCCGGGACCACTGGCTCCCAGCCAAGAACCAGGTGTGAGCCGTTGCTGGGAGCAAGATGCTGAGCCGTCGCGGAGCAGGCACGAACGCACCCAGAGGTCCTGGGCCATTGGGTTAGCACACGCTGGCACAAGCAAGGCAGTTAGTGACGAGAAGCAAGGGGGGATTAGTGGGGGAGAGAGGGCTGGGACGGGCTTTTCCACCACGCTAGGAGCTGAAGGAATCCCACCCCTCCCACAGGGACGGACACTTCTTTCCGCTGCCCATGCAGACGACTCAGCTCAGCCCAAGGCCTCAGATCTCAGACATCCTCCAATGCACGGGCCAAGATGCCGCATCCGGGGTGTCGCCCGCCGCACGGAGCGCAGCCACCAGGTCAGAAGGCGTGAAACCGGTTAACCCAGCTAGAGAGACGGGGTTGAACTTGTCTTTAACCTTTTCCCTGTGGCCTCTCAGGAGGGTCGGGGCATGTGCATTCATGTGTGTGTGTGTGTGCGGGCGCACACATGGGGAGAGTGCGCACACGCCCATGTACCAGCCCAGGCGTGGGGCTGCGTGCAAACTGTGTGGGTGCCTGTGAGGAACGTGTGCCCCTGCAGGGTGTGTGGGGGTGAACATGTGTGCACACGAAGGGCGTGTGCAGGTGTGGGGGGGTTGAATGCTCACGCAGCAGGGGTGTGTGCAGTGCAAACGCCCCCATGCATAGGAGTGAAGAGTGGTCGTGCGGCCTCAGCGCACGCGTATGGGGGGGGAGGGGCGTGCATGCGTGGCGTGACTATCTGTGAAGTGTCAGTGCGTGCGTGTGCCGGACTGGCGTGTGCAGCCTCCGTGCAGTGGGGGGGGGTGCAATACACCTGGTGGAGGTGCGACGGGGGGTGTGTGTGATATGCTCACGCCAGCGTGCGTGTGCACGATTGTTTGAAACGTCCCTTTCCCTCGGCCGTGTGAACAGTCCAATGCGCTGCAGCCACACCCAATGCTCTGCCCTGGGCTTCCCAGTGGCTCAGAACAAGGGGGTTCACCCAAGCAGCTTCCCTCTCTCTAGCTATGTCCTCCCCCCGCCCCCCACCTCCAGCCCTCCCCCAACTCTCCATGGACCGGTCACCTAGCCCTGGAGCTGCTCCACCCTTAAAGACAAGTTCAACCAGGATCGCCCCTGCCGAAGCCCAGGGACGGTATCCAGCCGGGGGGTGGGGGGGGGGGGTGTGCAGAGAGAAACTGAGGCAGGCAGGTGCGGCGCCGGGGGGGTGAGTAGGGATGATCGAGGCGGATCACGGATTAATGCTACTAGGATCGAGAAACGTGATGGATTCCAAGATGCCTGGGACAAAAACCTGCTTTTGCCGGGAGATCCGCCAGCGCCGCTGCCAACGCCCCAGGGGGGCCCTAGCCGGAGAAGGGGGGAAGAGACAGAGTCATTCGCCACATCGCTAGGAGCCAAGAGGTGTCTGATCCAGCAGCGGCCATGGCCGGTGGGAGGAGAGGCTCTCAGAGAAGAAACCCCCCTGCCAGCCACCCCCGGCCAGGCCTTGCACGGACACCCCGGTGATTGTATCCCACACACGCTCCTCCAGCATTCGCCGCAATCTCTCTTCGCCGGGCTAGGAGTTTGGCAGGCGTGGCTTGGGGGGAGGTCACAGGTCTCGAGGGGACCCATTTCCCAGTGGGCAGGAGGGGAACGCTTGGCTGCAGAGTTACATCGATGTCCACTTTCCAGACTTGGTCCCACCGAGGGCCCTGGAGAGCCTTCCCAAAAGTGAGGGGGCCGGGGGTCCCCCTGAGGCCCTGCCCCTCAAGACTCCTTCCTCCCAAGGGCCTGCCCCCACCCCTCTTCTTTTCCCACAGGCCCCAGCCAAGCCGGAAGCCAGAGTGGGGCTGGGGAGAAAGCAGCCCCCTGCCTGTGTCTCCGACCCCCAGGACCCCCACCCAGGGCAGGTGAGGGGACCCAGCCTCCCCACAGCTGCCCGCGCAGGTCTCCCCGACCCGGCTCTGGCAGGGGGGCCTCAGAGATGCAGCCCGGCCATGATAGGAGCCAGGCGGGGAGCTGTGGGGAACCCGCGTAGCGTTGCAGACCTTCCACCTGCCCTGGGCCAGGCAGGGAGCCCGGCGGGTGGAGCCCCAGGTCGGGGGCTCTCAGGCCCCCTGCACCATGGACAGGGGGAGGGTCCGCATGGTCCCACAACTGCCCCGGCTCCATGCCGGCGGCCGGGGCCTGAGTGGGGGAGAGATGGAGAAAGAGGTGTGGTCCGCCCTAGTGAAAGGTGGACGGGCCATGGCCCCCCCTCCCAGCCCCCCGGTTCCAGCCCTCCTGGTCCCGCTAATGTATGTTCCCTATTACACCAATATAACACCATCCCGGGGGCTCCCCACTCGCAGCTGGGAGTCCAGCTGCAGGGAGGCTCCCAGCAGGGAGGCAGGAACCTCGGGCGGCTGAATTTTCTCGCGTACACGTGCCCTGCCTAGTCACCCCGCACCTCAGCGCTGAAGCCCCCAGACCGAGTCTGTTTGCAGTCCCTAGAGGATTCAAGCGCATTGTTGCAAACTCTCCCACGGTTTGGTCAGCCGCTTCAATCCCCAGCTCTCAGAGTCACGTGATTATGAGACAATCTCACCTAGCACTGACAATAAAAAAAAAAAACCACAACCCCAAAAAACTGGATGCTTCTCGCCCACCTGGCTGAGGTGGGAAACGGGACGTGAGGCCGAGTGCGCAGAACCCGCAATGGGCTGTTTCGCTCACCTCACGATTTTGGGGGCCGCATTGTGGGTTTTGGACACGGGGGGAGGGGGCTGAAATGCTGAAGTCACAGGTCTAAAGCAACCATCCCGGCCTGGCAAGGGCACAAAAGCATCTGCCTTTTGTGGGGGGGACACAGCACTCTCTGCTGGCTCCACGAGGTGCTCCAAACACAGAGCGCCTCAGCAACAAACCCAGAACTCTGGGGCAGCCCAGAGCCCCTTGGGGATCCCAGCCTGAGCCCGCGGTTTGTTCTCACCAAACCCCAAAGCAGGCCCGCGTCTGGGTGATGGAAGCTCCTTGCAGGGCATCCGGAAATGCAGCCTCCCTCTCTGACAATCTGAGACTCAAACTACCAGCACCGGGGGGCGCAGAGGGGAACCACAGGGCCGTGCCCCCCGCCCTTTTAGCACAAGAAACATAAGAGCAGAATTCACGTTCCCCGCAGATTTTTCTTCCCCTCCCGCAGAATAATCAGTTGGGCTGGGGAGGCGCCGCAATGACACATTTTGCCCACCAGGGAAGCTGCGGCGCCAGAAGAGAGCAGCTGGCAGAGGGAGGGGCCGCTTTGACCTTGGCTTGCCCCCCCTCGCCCCCACCACACACACACTCACATACACACTTCTACAAAGGTCCCTTCACAATCTGCTGCCCCCAAACTCCTTCCAGACTCAAGCCGGACCTCCTGAAATCCTGCTCCACAAACACCAGCCTGGGGGCAGCTGTCCAACCCCCATCTCCGGCATGCAGCTCTCCTGCCCCCACCCCCCAGCCCCTTCCTGGGCTACTGGTACCGCGCTGCCGGCTGCTGCATCATTTACCGTCCCTGGTTGCTCAGTGTCGCTTTCACCCCGGGGCTGGAAGACTCTCATCTTGCAAAGGGCAGCACAACAGGTTCAGGGTGGCGGGGGGGACGCAGGGTCGGTTGCCACTGAGCAGAGCAGATGGGGGTGGGGGGCTTTTTCTAGGGCACAAAGGAATCTGAAATCTGGAGAGGGGGACTGCTGAGCAGGGGGGGAAGTGGAGGGCTAGTTCTGAGCACCCACCTCAGTGCTCCAGCCCCGAACTGGCATCCCCAGGATTGATGAGCAGCCCAGACGACAGCGGTGTGGGGGGGGGGCAGATTCTCGGGGGTGATGGGGGCTCCCTGGGGCAGGGAAGTGTCTCACTGGGGTCCCCCAGGGAGGTGGGGGGGCATGGCCCCTGTTTCCCAGGGGTTCAGAGGACACCGTGTCCTTCCCGGAGCTGTTTGTGCATTTGTGGCTGGGGGGGGCGGTGTGGGGAGGGGACCAGGAATGCACCATTTGTTCCATGCGGAGATAAACAGCTGCCGGCGTTGGGGGGAGGGAGGAATCCGATCCCGAGGGGGCAGGCGACACCATGACCCGATATGGGCAGAGAGCTCCAGAGCCCAGGGAAGGGGACGCCCAGCTGCCCAGAGACGGGGGGCGGGAATCACCTTAGCCCCCATCACCGGGCGTGAGGGGGGTGTCCAGTCCTGCCCCCCAACAGGGGCCTGTGTCACATCGAACCTGGGGCCTCCGGGGCCGAGGGCAGGAGCCCTCAGAGCGACTGGCTGTTAGCTGAGTCTGTAGGGCAGATGCATTTTCTCCCCAAGGAGATCTCAGTGCCCCGGCGTGTGGGTTACATGTGCCCCCACTTCCCCCCCCAAACACACAGATCTGGGCAGCCGAGGGTCAAGGCATGAGGGGCGGAGCTTGGGATCGAGGGGAAAGTGAGGGAGAGTTAGGATCCAAACACCCATGAGCCTCACCACTCCATGCCGGGGAGATCAGCTCCTTCCCTAGCCCGGCGCTGGCCGAGCGGGGGCACTGATACCCGAGGGGGGGCTGCAGAGGGATCTGCACTCAGGCGACGCGGCCACGTTCCTCCTGGCCCCTGTGGGCCCACATCCCAGCCCCCCCGCCACTACGGAGACGTCACCGGTGCCCTCTAGCCATGACCCCAATCCGCCTCCGATGAGGGATACTGGGGGGCAGAGAATAGACACAACACAGTGCACCCCGATTCTGCCCCCTATGGGCCCTGGTGGGCAGAGAACAGCCACAGCACAGTGCACCCCGATCCGCCCCCTATGGGCCTTGGGGGTTAGAGAACAACCACAGTACAGTGCACTCAACCATGCCCCCGATCCACCCTCTGTGGGGTCCACCTTGGCTACAAAGGCCCCATGCCAACATCTCTGCCCACTTGGCACCGGAGTGGGATGGATTCCTGTAGGAGGGGTTGCTGGAGGGAGCAGGAAGGGGGTGCAGGGAAGGAGGCCTGGGGGGCCCCTGAGACACACAGCAGAAGGAAGGGGCAGGAAGGCATCTCCCGGGCGAAGGAGGCCAGGCACTCACCGCGGGGGGAGGAGGCAGGGCTGGCACCAGGGGCTCCGGCGGGGCGGCGTGCTCTGGGTGGTGCTGGCCAGCCGGGTAGAGGCACAGACCGTGCTCAGTGGGGGTCTGCGGTGGGTAGTCCTGCAGGGCGCCGGGCGGGCGGAAGGGTGGGGGCAGCCGGGCCGGAGCCGGGGGGTACGGAGTGGGGTACGTCTGAGTCATGGGGTCGGCGGGGGCAGCGGCATCCTGGCTACCCTGCTAGGGAAAGAAGAGGAAAAGTGAGAGTGGGAGCAGGAGCCAGGCCCTCCCCCATCCCCACTTAGCACCGGGGAAAGGGGCCCCCCTGCCCGGAGTAACACACGACATATAGCTGAGAATAGAACCCAGGAGTCCTAGCTCCCAGACCCCGCTGCTCTAACCCACCAGCTCCCCTCCCCTCCCAGAGCCGGGGAGAGAACCCAGGAGTCCTGGCTCCCAGACCCCCCTGCTCTAACCCACCAGAGCCCCCTCCCCTCCCAGAGCCGGGGAGAGAACCCAGGAGTCCTGGCTCCCAGACCCCACCCTGGATCTAACTCACTAGACCTCCCAGAGCTGGGGAGAGAACCCAGGAGTCCGGGCTCCCAGACCCCCTGTCACAGGGAAACCCACCCACCTACACTGAGCACCAGCCCCATCCCAGCAGCTGCCTGGGGCGCCCGGCCTGGCTGGGGGATGCTGCCTTTGGCCCCCGGCCCAGGGGCTATAAGGCCAGCGGGGGGGGGGGGGTCCTGCATCCTAGCAGCAGCCAATGGGGAGTGGGACAGGGTGAGGGGGGCCGTCCCATTGGCCACCCCTTATCAACCCTCCCTCCGCCCCCCAGGCCCTATTTGGGCTGTCGCCTGTTTCAGCTGTTTGAGGATTTTCTAACCCTGCCAGGGAGCAGCCCGACAGCTGCAGGGTCTGCCGCCCCCTTCCCCCCCGGGACACCCCCCAGCCCAGGGAGAACCTGCCCCCTCGGACACCCCCCAGCAGCCCCCAGCCCAGGGAGAACCTGTCCCCCCGGGACACCCCCCAGCAGCCCCCAGCCCAGGGAGAACCTGCCCCCCCAGGACGCCCCCCCCAGCAGCCCCCAGCCCAGATAGAACCTGTCCCCCCAGGACACGCCCCAGCAGCCCCCAGCCCAGGGAGAACCTGCCCCCCCCGGGACACCCCCCAGCCACCCCTTTGAGAGCTGAACCTCTCCCGGGTTCGGCCTGGTCTGTGCCCGGCCTTTGCCCCGCTGGGCCCTGGGGAATCCATTTCCTTTTTTAACCACTGGCGCTGGATAGGACCAGCCCTGGCGCTGAGGTCCCCGTCCAGCAGGGTAAGGGGGCTTCACCCCCCAGCGCCGCTCTGCCCCTCACTTCCTTCACCCCACTGCAGCTGCTGCAACCCCAGGCTCCGGCCGCAGCTCTGCGCCCCATTCACTGGCTTTCGGGGCCTGCGAAAGGCTGAAAGGCCCGGACTCGATTTCTCCGGCCGGCGCGTTGAGACTTCAGGTCTCCTGGAGTTCAGATTGGGGGGATGACTGCGTAATATCAGGGCAGGAGAACGCCCAGTGACCCAAAAATCAGCTGGGGTCACGTCGGAGCTGAGGGTTTAAATGGGGGGGGGGGATCCGCAGGTCGCAAGCCACATGGTGGCTCTTTAACTGTTCAAGGGTGACCCATGGAGCCTCCCCCCCCGGCCCCCATCTACCCGACTGGAGGGGGGACTTGGGGTTTCTGGCCTGCAGCAGGCTGGGGGGGATTCTGTCCAGGGGGGAGAGGGGGCTGGGGGGGTCAGCCTCATGATCCCCCTCCTCTCAGCCCTGGCGGATGCCTCCCATGGGGAAAAGCCTGAGCCCCCTTTCCCCGCAGGGCAGAAGCCCCGAGCTCCATCAGCCTGATTTTGAATCGTCCAAAGGGCAGCGTAGGCGGCTCAGAGGGCAGGAGGTGGGGCCACACCGGCTTTAGGCAGCGCCAGCACCTTGTTCTTAAACCCACTGGGCGTTTCCCCAGTCCTGCGATGACCGTCGCTGCCTCTCTGCCCTTTGCCACGGCTTTCGGCCGCCACCAAGCGGACGGGGCGAGCGGCAGTGGGAAGGTTTTGGGTAGACAATAGCCCCTGGGGGGGCCTCCTTGTGGGGGGGGAAGCAGGGGGTCCCCGAGAAGTGGTTGGGGCCTGACATCGAGCTCTGATGGGGGGGTGGTTATTGCACGTGGGTCACCCCGAATGCTGGGAGCAGGGGGAATATAATCAGAGCCGGTGCTGGCCCCATGCGGGCCCAGAGCAGGAATATCCCCCCTTCCACAATCCTAAACCAGGCTGGTTCTTACAATAAAAAGTGAAGGGGGGGGGGAACTTGCTGCTCCAGGCTGTCTGCCAACCCCACCCCCATGTGGGGCCCAGCCTCTCATACTAGATAAGACCTCTCATCGCCCCCCAGCTCCCCCTGCCCCCACAGCTGCTTTCAGAAGCTGCTATCAAGGCATCTGGCTGGATATAAATAGCAACACCTTCCCCAATCACTCAAGGCATGGGGGTGGGGGAGGCGAGGGGAGATGAGGGGGAGACAAAGGCCCGTTGGTCCTGCCCCTCTGCCTTCTGGACCCATGGAGGAGGGGGAGAGACAGGGAGTGGGATACAGGCACCTCAAACCCCCATCACCACCCCCCAGGGTGTCTCTAATCCAGGGGTGGGGGCAGGGCTGTATAAACACAGTGTCCCCACTTCCCCCCAATCCCGAGGGGCTGGGTCCCCACTTCATGCTGCACTTGACAACGCCCCCCTCCCACATAGGACAGGCTCCAAAATGGAGCTACCATGGCCGAGGGCCAGGGATCGGCGATGGGTCTCAGGAGAGGCACCCGCGGGGGGAGACAGGTGCAGCGAGGGGACAGAGATTGGGAGGGAGGGGGGGTGCCACTACCTGCCCCTACCTGCCCCTTCCTGCAAAGCCACATCCAGGGGGAAAGTTGGCAAAACGCCATGGCTGCAGATTCAGACCGGACCTGAGAAAAATGCTTGGCCAGGGGAACTCCCTGCTACATGATCTCGCTGAGAGCACAAGTTTAGCATGGGCTGGCCGAAAGCAGAAAGGACCACGCCCCTGCTTCCTGTTGCTTTGGGGGCAAACCCTGACATGAAGGAGGCTGGTTATCTCCCCTCCCTCCCAGCTGTGGGTTTCTGGCCCCTTCCTTTGTAGGGAGCTGGTGCTGGGCCAGACGGGTCCCCGATCCAGCAGGCGCTGGCCTGGGGCCCCTTCATCCGGTCCCCACCGTGCAGCCCCAAGGCACAGCGGCACTGCGGTGCCAGAGACAGGGGGTGATGTGGGCTGGGACCCTTGGACACAACTTACACCAGGGCTCACCAGGCCGAGGGGGGAGCACAGACCAGCAAGGGCCCCCCTCCCCCCCACTGCAGAGATGGGCGAACCCCCCAGGGTAAGGGCAGAAGACGTGAATCCTGCCACCCCTGGGGTAACTCTCAGACCCGGAGAAGCTGAATTCACTGGGCCCCCAGCCTCTCCAGCCTTCCCCGAGAGCTACAAATAGCACTTCCCATACATGGCCGCCCGTCTCCGCTATCTGACCTCCCAGGAGACGGGGGCCCCCCGAAAGGAGACGAGGAATCCAGGGAGCAAGGGGTTATCTCCCCGCAGCGCTGACAGGCCTGAGGTGTTACAGGGGCTCCTGACTCCCCAGCATGGCCGGTCTCCGCAGGGGGCCACAGACACACACACACACACACACACAGAGGGGAAGCGTGTACCTGAACCAGGCCCGGAAAGCACTGGGGCACCTGCGGGTACACAGGCAGGCTGTACGGGTGGAGCACCACAGCCGGAGAGGACAGCATGGCTCGTAGGCCCCAGCCCCACAGGGCGGCGCGGCAAGGGTCCCGCAGCCCCGGCAGCCAGCTACGCGGGGTCCGTCTCTCCGCCCCGAGCTGCACGTTGGGCACTTGGTGGAGGGGAGGGAGCCGGGGGCTGAGTGGCAGCTGGGACAGTGCCACTGAGAAACACCAACAGCTGCTGGGACTTGGTGACGCTGCCACAGGTGGGGGGGGGGGCCCTCCTCCCTAGCTCAGCAGAGCCCTCCTCGGAAACAGGGATGGACTGACCCCAAAAACAGCTCCCGCTCCCAGCTGTTCCCAAGCACCTGCGCGCGCAGAGAGGTGAGAGACAAGGACCGGGCACACGCAACTGGCTCTCCACAGCCGGTGCCCGCACCCAGCCCCCAAACATGCACCTTCCACTCCCAAACAGCCGGGCGCACGCTGCACCCAGCCAGCGCCCATGAAAACCTGTCGCCAGTGTGCATGCCCATATCCCCCCATGCCCAGCCAGTGCCCACACCACCCAGTCACGTAACCCCCAAGCCCAGGCACGAAGCACCCACAGACCACATAGGCAGCTACGTGGCGCTTAATCTGTGCCAGGGCCGAGCCCTGGCACCTCCGGGCCTGGCCGTTCCGAGCCCCCCAGCACCTCTGGGCCTGGGCGTGGGAGTTATGAAAGTAAAAAAAAAAAAAAAAAAAAAAAAATTTGCTTGACCCCTGGAACCGCTTCCATTACAAATGAAGCCTTGCAGCCAAGATAATGCCCCGGGGTCCCCAGCCAGTGACAGGCCCCAGCCCCCAACAGAGCCCAGCACCAATTCCCTCCCCACACACAAAGACACCTCCCCAGTGGTGAAAGCATAATGGCCAAGAGGCTTCAACCGGCAACGCAGGCACCATCTCCCCCCTCCAGGGTCCACTGAGTAAGGGAGAGGGCAGGGAGCTGGGACCCTTCCCCAGGGCTGGAAGCGGATGTGTGCGTGGAGCCGACAGGACCTGTCTGCACCTGAGCCGAATAGAACCCAGGCATCCCAAAGTCTCAGCTGGATGCCCCCCAAACTCCCAGCCCTCTCCCCGCGCTGCCCTCAGTTCCCTCCCCTCAAAGAAACCCGGCCCTGGCCCCACCCCAGACAATCACTCCAAGGCAGAGTTAGCGTAGTGTCCTTTATCATAAACTTCGCAAGCACTTGCAGCTGAGCCAGGTTCCCTTGTGGCCCCCCGGTGCCATCTCTGGCTCCAGGGGCTGTGGGGTGAAGGGACCCCCTAGTGGAGAGAGAGCAGCATGCCCGGAGCCATGCACTCCTCAGGGCAGACGGGATGGGGTATCTGATGCCAGCACCAGGAAGGGGGCTGTGACTAAGCCAGATTCAGCGTGTGGGTCCTGCCCCCCCGGCGAGGCTGCTACGAACAGTCAAAATCTTTGGTATCTGCGGCATCACTCTGGGTTCAACCAGCCGCCGGATTCCTCCACGGCCCGGGACACGACCAGCAGCACTTCACAGGGACCCTGGGACAGGAAATCCTGCAGGAAAGCCCTGCGGGGAGGGGCAAGGAGATGGAGGGGGGGTCAGAGCAGCCCGTTTTGCACCTCCTGTCTTACGCATCTCGCCGCGCTCCCGCCCTGACAGGCCCCTGCTTCATATACCCCTCCAGCCCCCTGGTCCATACACTCCCAGGGCCCCCTCGTCCATACATCCCTCCGGCCCACCCCCTGTTCAAGCCCCCTCCAATCCCCTGCACCTCAGCTCTGCCCTCTGTACTCCGGGCACCCCTGCCCATGTCCCAGACCTGAGCTCCCCACACACACACACTCACTGCCCCCTATATACCAGCTCTCCAAGCCCTGCCCCCCTCTTCCCCCCACATAGCACCATAGGGCTGGAAGGGACCTCACGAGGTCTCCAGTCCAGTCCCCTGCACTCACAACAGGACTAAATATTATCTAGACCGTCCCTGACAGGGGTTTGTCCAACCTGCTCTTAACAATCCCCAATGATGGAGATTCCACCACCTCCCTCGGTAATTTATTCCAGCACTTAACCAGCCTGACAGGACATTTTTCCTAATGTCCCAACCTAAACTGCCCTGGCTGCAATTTAAGCCCGTTGCTTCGTGTCGGATCCTCAGAGGTTAAGAACAGGTTTTCTCCCTCCTCCTTGTAACACCTTTTTCTGTACTTGCAAATTGTTCTCCTGTCCCCTCTCCAGCTTCTCTTCTCCAGACTCAACAACCCCCCTTGTTTCAATCTTCCCCCAAAGCTCATGTTTTCTAGACTTTTCATCGTGTTTGCTGCTCTTCTCTGGACTTTCTCCAATCTGTCCCCATCTCTCCTGCACCCAGAACAGGACCCAGTCCTCCAGTTGAGACCGTATCAGGGCAGAGCAGAGCGGGAGAATTACTTCTTGTGTCTGGCTTACAACGCTCCTGCTGATACAGCCCAGGAGGAGGTTTGGTTTTCTCGCAACAGTGTTAAACTGTTCATTCACCCCCAACCTCTCACCCACCCGAGCGCTCCTCCCCACCCCTTGCCCGTCCCCCACACCTGAGCTCCCCCTCTCCGCCGACACAGGCCGGGGCCTTCAGCTTGGAGTCCAGGTTGTAGTAGGTGCCTCCCACCTGGCGCACAGCAATCCAGTGCTTACGCCGCACAGGCAACGACACGAAGCCCAGGGACACGTTGGAGGGCACGTTCACGATGAAGCCGTGCACCCGGCTCAGTGCCAGCTGCTCCAGGGGCCTGCCGGCGGGGGGGTAGAACCAGGGGTTACACCAAGACCGATGGGCTGGAGGGGTGGCTCCAGAGAAACAGCCAGAGGGGGACACGACGGGTGGATATGCAGCAGGGAGGGGAAGGCAGATGGACAAAGAGAGGCATCGGGGCAGCAGGGAGCATCCTCCAGGCCCAGGGTATTTCAGGGCATGAGAACATAAGAACGGCCAGACTGGGTCAGACCAAAGGTCCATCCAGCCCAGTATCCTGTCTACCCACAGTGGCCAATGCCAGGTGCCCCAGAGGGGGTGAACCCAACAGGCAATGATCAAGTGATCTCTCTCCTGCCATCCATCTCCACCCTCTGACAAACAGAGACTAGGGACACCGTTCCTTACCCAGCCTGGCTAATAGCCATTAATGGACTTAACCTCCGTAAATTTACCCAGTTCTCTTTTAAACCCTGTTACAGTCCCAGCCTTCACAAACTCCTCAGGCAAGGAGCTCCACAGGCTGCCTGTGCGCTGTGTGAAGAACTTCCTTTTATTTATTTTAAACCTGCTGCCCTCTAATTTCATTTGGTGACCCCCAGTTCTTATATTATGGGAACAAGTAAATAACTTTTCCTTATTCACTTTCTCCACGTCACTCATGATTTTATAGACCTCTGTCATATCCCCCCTTCGTCTCTTCTTTTCCATGCTGAACAGTCCCAGCCTCTTTAATCTCTTCTCCTATGGGACCCTCTCCAAACCCCGAATCATTTTAGTTGCCCTTCTCCGAACCTTTTCTAGTGCCAGTAGATCTTTTTTCAAGATGAGGAGACCACATCTGTACGCAGTATTCAAGGGGTGAGCGTACCATGGATTTCTCTAAGGGCAATGAGATATTATCCGTCTTATTCGCTGCCCCAGTCTGCCCGCCCCCGCCGCCTCCCTCTCACCGGCGCTTGTCCCACCAGATGGCCGCGAAGTCCAGGCTCTGCAGGGCTGCCATGATCACATTGACGTCGTAGTTGCCCGTGCCCAGGACGCTGCGATGCGGATTCAGCCGGGCATCCGGTGCCAGCCTGGAGGAGAGAGACGGGTGCCAGTGAGTGACCCAGGGTGGGGTGGGCGCGTCGGGTGCTGGGTGGGGCTAGCACCGGGGGAGACGTGGGGTGGCAGGAGGCACGCAGGGTGGGGGGTCCTTTGTGGGGGGGTCCGCCTGCCCCCTACCTCTTGCAGATCTCGTCGGCCGCCTCCTGGGTGAAGCGTCGCTCCTGCAGGACGTTGTTCAGGGCGTGGACGGCGCAGAGCTCCAGGCGCTGGCGTTCGTGGTAGACCCCCGGCCCCGGCCCCCCGGACATCGCGCCCCCCAGCCCGGGGGGGGCGGGGGCGGCCTCACGGCGCGGCCCCGAGCCCGGCTGCCTGCAGAGGAGAGGAGAGAGGCGGGGCTAGGCCCTGGGGGCGGGGCTAGGCCCTGGGGGGGACCCCTCCCCCCAGGCGTGAGACCCCGCCCCAGTGACCCCCCCAGGGCAGCCCCACCCCCTCCCGCCCCCCCGGACCCACCCTGGGGCTCCTGCTGCAGCCGGGGGGGCCCTTCATCCCCCGGGCCGGGCCGGGGAGCCTGAGACCAGCCCGCAGCCAGCGGGACCGAGCAGCGGGGCCAGGGCACCGCCGCTCCCGGCATGCACCGCGCACCGCCGCTCCCGGCATGCCTTGCGCCAACACGAACTACAGCTCCCGGCATGCAGCGGGGCCAGGCCAGCTCCCCCATGGCTCCCAGCATGCATAGGGGCAGATCAGCGCGCTCCCAGCAGTCACCGGCACCAGAGCCTCACAGCTCCCATCCGGCCTCTCCGAACTACAGCTCCCAGCATGCCCCAGGGCCAGAACATCCCATCTCCCGGCATGCATCGCGCCAATATAAACTACAACTCCCAGCATGCACCGAGCCCCATGGCCCCCAGCTCCCGGCATGCACCGTGCTATGAGTGACAGCTACAGTTACAGTCCCCCCCCCATGACCGTTCCCAGCATGCACCACTGACCTTAGTGACCTGGCCTGTGCCTGGCACGACAGGTCCCCTGCCCCCCCCTTTCCCAGCCCTGCGGGGCCAGGAGGAGCGGGGGTGGGGGGGTGTTTCGGTCCCTCGCTGCGCCCCCTCTCCAGGCTCCTCCCAGTCGGGGGTCGCTGCTCGGTGCCCCCCAGCTGGAACCTCTGGCCCCCACTCTTGTGCCTTGTCAGTATCTAGTGATTGTACTTGCTGCCCCGAATGAAGTGGGGGTGGAGCCGCGCTTGGTGGGCCTCCCCCTTTCGTTTTGGCCTAGGGACCGACGTCCCGGTTTTATAGGGACAGGCCCGATACTTGGGGCTTTTTCATATAGGGGCCCTTACCACCCCTCACCCCCTGTCCCGAATTTTCACACTTTCTATCTGGTCACTCTATTTTGGCCAGGCCTTGGCCCGTCCATCCCATTACCCACAATCAGGCGAGGAATGGGGGAGCCAGGGGGCCGTGGCTTTGCCCTCCCATTTTTTTTACTGTCCATAAAGGGCGAGCGGCACAGGGGGGAGGGCGGAGAGGAGCGGGTGGGGGCAGAGTCTTGGGGG
This sequence comes from Aldabrachelys gigantea, assembly GCA_026122505.1. Classification (NCBI taxonomy): domain Eukaryota; kingdom Metazoa; phylum Chordata; order Testudines; family Testudinidae; genus Aldabrachelys; species Aldabrachelys gigantea. Next base: position 20,837,666 of record CM047489.1, on the reverse strand, counting down.
GTGCACCAGCATGCATCAGGCCCCACGCATGGAAAGCTTACAGGACACAGTGAATTTTATCTCCCAGCATGCAACAGAGGTGGAGCGTAACTCTAAAATGGCCGTAACTCTGTACAGGTGCTTCTTTCTGAAGTTTACAACTGACCATTGACCCCCTAGTGCTTTGAAACATTCCTCTGCGGAAGGAAAAAACACTGCTTTTAACTCTGTTAATTTAAATGAAACAAGCCCAGAAACAGTTTTCTTGCCTCGTCAAATCTTTTTTTTTTTAAACTTTCCCTTTATTTGTTGTTGTCGTTTACATTGAACACAGGACTGTACTGGCTTTGTGGGTTTGTCTCTGCAGCTGTTGCATGACTGCGTACATCCGGTTCACAAGACGGGGTGTGCTTAGAGTGACCAGATGTCCTGATTTTATAGGGGCAGTCCAGATTTTGGGGTCTCTCTCTTATATAGACTCCTTTTACCCCCCACCCCTGTCCCAATTTTTCACACTTGCTGTCTGGTCCCCCTAGGTGTTGTTGACCGGTCAGTTCATCACGCGGGTGTTCATAACACTGAGGTTCTACTGAACCGTTCCCGTCATAACCCAAAAGCAACAGCCGACATCAGTCTCTGCAGGAGGGGGTTACATACCCTGTGACTCCCACTCAGTTCCAGGGAGCAAGAACTAAACATCTGATCATGCCTCTGGGACCAAGTACGAAAGATTTCCCACCATTCCTCCCTGCCACACTGCCATTTAATGATCTCTCAGTCAGAGGGGACACCCCCTAACCCCCAGCAACACACACTACCAGCCCCACTGGCTTCAGCCAGGTCCCTCCGGCCCCGAACCAGCATCAGCACAAAACGACATGCCCTTGGTGGCCCTGGCAGGCTGCAGGGGAAATGAGAAGGGGAGGTCAGAGGGGCTGATCTGTGGGGCACAGGCCCCCCTACCCACCTTCTTCAGGAGAGCCCCCAGCCTGCAATCCAGATACCCCATGGAGAGCTCCCAGCCCAGGGTACCTCACTCCCCCCACAGAAGACACCTTGGCTCAGGCGTTAGTCAGTCCCTGCAGCCCCTAGTGGCAGCTGCAATCCCCAGGTCTGGGGGACCCCCCCCCCCCGCAGTGGTGGCCCCCAGGAGTCGGTCTCCCCCCAGGAGTCGCCCGGGGCTCAGTCTGTCCCAGCAGGCAGATTCCCGCCCCCCCCCCATACACACCCAAGAGGGCCCCCACCCTCACTTACCCAGCAGGCTGCTCCAGAAAGAAGGGAAGGTAGCTGCGCCGGTGACAGCTCCGGGGGAGGCTGGGTTCCTGCGGCTGGTGGTGACCGTGAAGGCCTGGTCCCTGCGCTCGCTGGACGGGCCGGTCACCTCCACCTCCACGACGTGCCAGTCAGGGAGGCTGTGGGGACGGGAGGGCAGGGAGGTCAGTGGGGGGGACCAAGCTGGGAGAAAGAGAAATGGAGGCGGGGAGTGGCACTGGCCTGGCTGGAGCGGACTAGAGAACTCGGGGGGATGGGCGGTCAGGGAGCAGGGGACTGGGGGGATGCATGGAGCAGGGATCAGGGTGGTCAGTGGGGGGGTCCAGGGAACTGGGGGGGGTCAGGGAACTGGGAGGTGCACAGAGCAGGGAACTAGGGATTGGAGGGAGCAGGGATCCGGGGCTGCAGGGAGCAGGGATGGGGGGGTGCAGGGAGCAGGGAACCGGGAGGGGTGCAGGGTTCAGAGGGAGCAGGAAACTGGGGGGTGCAGGGAACTAGCGGGGTGCAGAGAGCAGGGATGTGGGGAGCAGGGAACTGGGAGGGGTGCAGGGACTGGAGGGAGCATGGAACTGGGGGATGCAGGGAGCAGGGATGCGGGTGCAGGGAGCAGGGAACTGGGAGGGGTGCAGGGATTGGAGGAAGCAGGGAACTGGGGGATGCAGGGAGCAGGGATGGGAGGATGCAGGGAGCAGGGAACTGTGGGGGTGCACTAACCCTGGGTCAGCAATGAGGCACCCCTGGACCCCGTCGAAACCCAGGCTGGGGGCGGCCATGCAAGCGGCCGCCATGGTGTTAACATTGTTGGGGGCCAGGGGGCAGAGACCCCGCACGGGCCCCTCGTACAGCACGGCCCGCATGGCCCCCAGCCGCTCCCTCAGCGCCCCCTCCAGCCGGAAGCTGTCGGGGTGCTTGATCATGGTCACCTTCAGGCCCTGGAAAGCGACGTCAGAAAGTCAGCCCTAGGGTGGGGGGCAGGGACAGTCCCCCCTCCCCTCCCACCCCCACTTCCCCAGGAGAGCAGAGGCAGTTCCTTGTCACTGTCCCTCGCCTCACACCAGGGTCCACGTGCCACCCCCCCGCCCCAGGCAGGCCCGAGACCCCCACCTGCAGCATGCCCCTGTCATCCATCCGCTGGATGTCCTCGCCGCCCCACAGAGCCCCCCGGGGCACGTACAGCGTGTGCCCCCCATGCCGGGCAGCTTCCCGCAGCCGCATCTCTGTGGCCTGGTCGGCCAGGGCCGTGGGGGAACCCACCTGGGGGGGAAGGGGAAGAAACCTGGTCACTGGGAAGCTGCAGGCTCTAAACCAGGACCCCCACACACATATACACCGCAGCCCCCCACACACCCCTTGGCATCCGCCTCCCTGCAGAGTACGTCCCTGCCCACTGCCACCCCATACCCCAAGCCATCCCCTACACGGCACCCTCACAGCCCCAGGACTTCCCCCAAGCCCTGCCCCCTCGGGCTCCCGCATCCCCGGCAGGGCCCCATGCTGTGCCCGCTCCATGCCACCTCGCCCCTGGGTACCCCGCTGCCAGCCAGGGATGGTGCCGCTCCGACCCCTCACCATGAAGTCTGCCCCGGACAGGAAGGAGGCGCCGTGGTCCCGGACCACGCAGGGATGAGCCACTTCGACCACCAGATCCACCTCGCTGCAGGGACACGAGACAGCGACGGGGGGGGGGGGGCACATTAACCCTGGCACTGCCCGTGCTGGGCTGGGCTCAGGCAGGAGCCACAGGATCCCAGGGGCCAGGTTCTGCAGCTGAGTTGGGGATCGGGAATCACTCACTGCTTGGGGAACCGGCCAGGTCCTGCAGCTGGGGGTGGAGGGGGGGAATCACTCACTGCTTGGGGAACCGGCCAGGTCCTGCAGCTGGGGGTGGGGGGGGAATCAGTCACTGCTTGGGGAACCAGCCAGGTCCTGCAGCTGGGGGAGGGGGGAGGGGAATCACTCATTGCTTGGGGAACCGGCCAGGTCCTGCAGCTGGGGGTTCGGGGGGTGGGGAATCAGTCACTGCTTGGGGAACCAGCCAGGTCCTGCAGCTGGGGGTGGCGGGGGGGGGGAAATCATTCACCACTTGGGGAATCGGGCCAGGTCCTGCAGCTGGGGGCGGGGCGGTGGAATCACTCACCGCTTAGGGAACTGGCCCAGGTCCTGCAGCTGGGGGTGGGGGGTGGGGGAATCAGTCACTGCTTGGGGAACTAGCCAGGTCCTGCAGCTGGCGGGGGGTGGGGGGGAATCACTCATTGCTTGAGGAACCAGCCAGGTCCTGCAGCTGGGGGTGGGGGGAATCACTCACCACTTGGAGAACTGGCCCAGGTCCTGCAGCTGGAGGGAAACCGGCACCTTCCCCTGCAGTTTCCCCGCGTCCCGGTTCCAGACGAAGGCGAGTTCCAGGCCGTGCCGGGGCCCCTCGTCCTGGAGTCTCTGCACCAGATACTGGCCTAGGGCGAGGAGGGGGCTTGACTGACATGGCTGGGAACCCCAGACGTCCGTACACCCAACTCCCCCGCCCCCACCAGGACAAGGCCCCTTGGGTTGGGGGGGGGTGGAGCTGCCCCCCACCAGGCCCAAGATTCTTGCAGCAGGTGCTGTGGTTCTGCCCATAACACCACACCACACACCTGTCTTTCCCTCCCCACTCCCTATTTCAGCCCCCCAAGCCAGCCCCGCTCTGTCCAGCCCCCTGCCAGGGAAGCAGCAGCCCCCCAGCCCCGGGTGAGCCCCAGTCCCCCTGGGAAGCAACTGAGGGGGGTGTTTACGACTTACCCAAATGCCCAAAGCCCACAATCCCAACCTTCCGCCTGGCCAGCCCGTCGCACATCCTGGCCCGCTCGCCCCTGGGCCGAGACACAAGGACAAGCGGGGGAGCGTCACGCCGGCCCCACGGAGCAGGGGGGTGGGAGGCTGTCACTGTTTGGGGAGGGGAAGGGATGTTGGGGCCCAATGCACGGCCCTTGTGCGCCAGTCCCAGCAGAGGAGAGCACGCGACACAATCAGGGTGGGGCTGGCTCGGGGTGCGGGGGGGATGACAGGTCCCAATGCCAGGCTGGCAGGACAGGGTCCTTTCCCCACCCCTGCAGGGCTGCAGTGTCCCGGCACCAACACGGCTACCTTAATATCTGTCTAGCCCCAGGCACACCCGGCGCCCTGGCCCTCCCGCCCTCGCCCCCACCCCCGTCCCATCCAGCCGGCTGTCCGTCTGGTGCAGGTCAGTGGTGCTGTGCTGGCAGGATCGGGACTGCCCCCCCTCCTCACCCGAAGCCAGAGTGGATCCTGGACCCCAGCGACCTTCGGTCCCACTCGCCCTTGGGAGAAGTTAATGGTCAACCTGGAGCGTTTAACCCTTTGTGGGGTGCAGGTGCCTTTGGTGTCCTGGTTCCTGCGACTCCTTCCAGTGGCTCAGTGGGACGGGGGTGCTTCGGAAGACCAGGGCAGCGCGCACGCACACACGCACATAGTCCCTGCTAGCACACAATCACACACACACACCCATCCCTGCCAGCACACAATCACACACACACACACACACACACACTGTGCCTGCCAGCACACAATCACACACACACGCCCTGTCCCTGCCAGCACACAATCACACACACACTCGCCCTGCCAGCGCACAACCTCACACCCACACCCCGTCCCTGCCAGCACACAATCACACACACACTTGCCCTGCCAGCACACAACCTCATACCCACACCCCGTCCCTGCCAGCACACAATCACACACACACACACACCGTCCCTGCCAGCACACAATTACACACACACTCGCCCTGCCAGCGCACAATCTCACACACACACACACATTGTGCCTGCCAGCACACAATCTCACACACACACACCCCGTCCCTGCCAGCACACAGTGACACACACACACACACACCTTATTCCTGCCAGCACACAATCACACACACACCCCCCGTCCCTGCTAGCACACAATCACACACACACACACTGTGCCTGCCAGCACACAATCACACACACACTGGCCCAGCCAGCTCACAATCTCACACACACACACACACTGTGCCTGCCAGGCAGTGCTTGGGAATATTGGCATCTGACCCAGCCTCAGCCAGTGCCCAAGTTCCCATGGGCCCTGGTGTCTGGGGCGGGGGTGGGGGGCAGAGAATGGGGCCTTTGGCTTTTCTGCCCCCAGCTCCGGACGCTGTTAATTGGGAACTGACGAGGCCCTGACGTGAGCCCAGACCAAGGGTCCTTTGGTGCCCCCCCGGCAAGAAGCCGAGTCAGGCTAGACTGGGGGGGCAGGGGGCTGCGGGCCCAGGTAGCCCCATGGCAAGGCGCAGTGTGCCTGGCCCAGCTGCAGGTGGCGCTGTAGGCCTGGCATGGGGCAGTGCAGGCCCAGCTGCTGCCAGGAGGCAGGACCTCTGCTCACAGCTGGGTTCTGCGGGGGGGGGCGGGGCTGAGCCAGGACTCCTGGGTTCTCTCCCCAGTTCCAAGAAGGATGGTGTCTCCCACCCCCGCCCCATATCAGCATCTGTGTTCCCTAAGTCCCCCGTCCCAGGCAGGTGGCTGCGTCCTCCTAGCGCCAATGGAGTCCCTGGTGCTCACAGGATCCTGGGCACCATCAGGGTGGTCACGTGCCCCCTGTCCACACGGGATCCGTGGCTCAGGCTGCACCGACAGAGACTCAGCCGTTGGCCCACAGCCAAAGCCGGAGGTTGCCTGACCCCTGCCAGGCACGGGCGGCTGGTGGCCCTTCAAACGTTTCTCCCTCCCCGGGTTCACTGCCGATCCAGGCCAGACAGATTGCAGGTCGCCCCCCAGCCCTGGGACAGGTGGGATCTCATTGAGCAAATGCCCCCCCCCCCCCCACTCAACCTGCAGCATCCGGTTAAACAGGCAGAAAGTAGGAACAGAGGGAGCTGCCCGGGGGAAGTGGGGGGGGGCATTTCTGCTGGAGGTGCCCAGAGCTTTTCCAAGGTGGGGGGGGGCATGCAGGCAGCTGGCCACAGGTGTGTTATGCCAGGTGGTGCATAGACGTCGACTGGGATTTGCCCCGCCCCCTCGCACTGTGCCAAGCCCCTGATGGCGATGCCCACCCCCCGTCATGTCAGGTGCTACAGAGCCCCCCCCCCTCCAAAATGAGATAAGGAGCATCCTACGCCAGCCACGGGGATCCACTGGCATCTCTGTTCCCACCCCCCAGTGTTGGCATGGCAACCAGAGAGGGAGTGTCAGAGAGAGAGATGGTTCCCCCAACTCCCATTTCCCCCCCACCCCAAGCACTCAGTGGTCCAAACACAGAGCTCTAGCAAGGCGGGTGTGGGACAGTCCACATAGGGGCACAAGCGTGGAGGGGGGAGGTCACGTGCATGGTGCTTATGGTGACACGCATGTGCAATTACACGGGTTGGCCTATGATTCTGGTGGATCTCTTGTGGGGTCAGCGTGGGTGGGTGCATGTTAGTGTGGGTGGGTGCAGACAATTCAGTGTTATGTGGGTCTGTGTCAGGATGGGCACGTCTGCCTGCATCCGTGTGATTCTGTACGCGTCTGCCAGCGGGTCTGTGTGTGCAATCTGTGTGCATGAGCTAACTCTGGGGGTGGGAGATAGATAGATAGATAGAGGGGCTGGCTGGGGACAGACAGATAGAGAGGGTGCCTGGGGATGGATAGATAGATAGATAGAGGGGGTGGATGGGGATGGATAGATAGATAGAGTGGGTGGACGGGGAATGATAGATAGATAGATAGGTAGATGATATTGCGATATATGGGGATAGCTAGAGAGAGATGGCGGGGGGGGGCGCACGAAGCAGGGCTACCCACTGGCTACAGCCCAGGCTTGGAAGTCAAGACTCCTGGGACCTGATCCCCACTCCCCTCCTAGAGCCGGGGAGAGAACCCAGGAGTCCTGGCTCCCAGCCCCCCCTGCTCTAACCCACTAGACCCCACTCCCCTCCCAGAGCCAGGGAGAGAACCCAGGAGTCCTGGCTCCCAGTTTTCCCTGCTCTAACCACCAGCCCCCACTGCCCTCCCAGAGCCAGGGAGAGAACTCAGGAGTCCTGGCTCCCAGCCCCCACTCCCCTCCCCCAGCTGAGGAGAGAACCCAGGAGTCCTGGCTCCCACTCCAGTGCTCTGTCCCCAGGCCAGTATGCTGGAGGGTTGCCGGTGCCCAGGTTTAACCCAGTCGGTGCCCATTTCATGAGTGCCAAGGGGAAAAGTCTGGAGCTGCTGAGTGACAGCCCCACTACAATGAATCTCCTGTGTCCCAGGAAGGGCAAGACGCCCTGGCTGAGATCCAGGGGCAATTTCCTGGCTCTGCTGCAGATTCCCCCAGGAGCTTGGCCCAGACACGCACCCCCTGGGCCCCAGTGCCCATCTGGAACATGGAGGGGGGGGTGCCCCGCTGTGGGATGGAGGGGTCGCTACAGAGGGGACCCAGAGGCAGGGCTGGGGCCAGGTAAATACCTTGTCTATAGCTAGCAGGATGGCAGGGCTGGAAACACCCAGCTCAAGGGCTGTGTATCAGGACGGCCAGACACCCAGAGATTGGGAGGAAGCTGTTGCATGCTCCTTGCTTTGCTTTAGCAAGGTTTGCGACCCCCCCTTCCCGCAGCACACACACCCCCTACCCCCACATCTTGCACCAGAGGGTCCCTTCCCGACTTCTGCTGCTGCTGGAGGGGTGGCGGGGGGGCTACTGCAGCTCCCCCTCTCCCCACACACAGGCTCATGTTTCTGTCCAAGTTGACACCTGCCAGCCCCCCCCCCCCGCCCCCTCCAGCGGCGTGGGCAGGGATGGGGGCGCCTGTCAGGCTGTCTCCTCCCGCCTTGTTGCATGGTTCAGCCCAGCGATGGCAGCCTGTAATTCATCCAGGCACGTTCAGGTCTGGGGGGGGGGCTACGGGGGGGTCCGCCCTGGGGAAGGGACCACGTGGCTGTGAAGAACAGGGAGCGGACAGAGAGGCTGGGAACCAAGGAAAGAGAATTCCCTGCAGCAAACACCCCGTAGCCTGAGCCACAGGCGCTGCTGACAGCAAGGCTGGGGAGAGGGGGGCCGGTATGTCCCGCAACCAGGGCTTCCTTTGGGCCCCGGGCTGGCCAGGGCTGAGCCCCGGCACTTGTGGGCCTGGCCGGTCCGAGCCCCCTAGCACCTTCGGGCCTGGCTGCTCCGAGCCCCTCAGCACTCCGGACCTGGCAGTCCAGAGCCCCGGCACCTTCGGGCCTGGCCAGTCCGAGCCCCCCGGCACCTCTGGGCCTGGCCGTTCCTAGCCCCCCAGCACCTCTGGGCCTGGCCAGTCTGAGCCTCCCGGCACCTCTGGGCCTGGCTGGTCCGAGCCCCCTGGCACCTCTGGGCCTGGCCGTTCCTAGCCCCCCGGCACCTCCGGGCCTGGCCGGTCCGAGCCCCCCAGCACCTCCGGGCCTGGCTAGTCCTAGCCCCCCGGCACCTCTGGGCCTGGCCAGTCTGAGCCCCCCGGCACCTCCAGGCCTGGCCATTCCTAGCCCCCCGGCACCTCCGGGCCTGGTCGGTCCGAACCCCCGGCACCTCCTGGCCTGGCCGTTTCGAGCCCCCTGGCACCTCTGGGCCTGGCCACTCCGAGCCGCCCCAGCACCTCCGGGCCTGGCCAGTCCAAACCCCCCGGCACCTCTGGGTTTGCTGTCTCGGTTAGGAAAGTAACCAAATAAAAATTGCTTGAGCTGCGGCCCTGCTTTCCTTGCAAATCAACCTCTGCCCAGCTCCAGCAGACGGGAAGCGGCTGTGGGGGGAGGAGGGGGCTGCTGAGCCCAGCACATTCGGGGGGTGGGGGACTGGGGTGCCCCATTCCCGCTTCTACAGGCAGGCGGCTGAGCCCACTCCCCACTTCCCACTTTCCCGAAAGGCAGGTGGTGCCTCTGCAGCCCACAAGGTCGCAGGGAGGACACAGCCCAGCTGGTCACTGGAGCATGGGGTGGGGGGTGCAAAAGGATGGAGCAGGCCCCTGGGGTGGGAGCAAAGTGGGGAGCTGCCCGGTGGAGATGCCAGAGATGCTGAGACTTCCCTTCCTCCCCCCACCTCAGAGCAGTCTGGTGCCGGGGGCACTCAGGGCCTATTCTGGAGCCCTGGGTCTGGGGCGGGGAGGGGGCGTAGCTCTGACTCAGTCTCCCCCAGGCCCAAGTATCCTGCTCCCTGTGCATCTGTCTGTCCTCCAGACACAGGCACCCACTGAAGAATTTCCCCCCCAACACACACACACACAGAAACACACTGCTGCACTCAGCACTCACACAGACACATACACACACACACACACACACACTGCTGCGCTCAGCACTCAGACACACACACACACAGACATACACACAGAAACACACTGCTGCACTCAGCACTGACACACACACACACAGACACATACACAGACACACACACTGCTGCGCTCAGCACTCAGACACACACACACACAGACATACACACAGAAACACACTGCTGCACTCAGCACTCACACACACACACACAGACACATACACAAACACACACACTGCTGCGCTCAGCACTCACAGACACACACACACACACAGACATACACACAGAAACACATTGCATACACACAGAAACACATTGCTGCACTCAGCACTCACACACACACACACACAGTGCTGCGCTTAGCACTCACGCACACACACACACACTGCTGTGCTCAGTGCAAGCTCACACACACACGCAGTCCACACACAGAGACACACACACACACACACCCCACACACACAACAACCAAAGGGACACACATGCACACACACACACACCCCTCTCCCCTACACCCCAGCTGGGTTTTGCAGACAACAGGGCCTGCCCCTGGCTGCAGTGTTGCTACCACCTGGAGCCTGTGGCGTTTCCATGGTGATAAGGATCTGCAGCCGCAGTTGCCATGGCAACGGGGATCTGCAGCAAAGGGTTACCCTGGTGACCGGGATCCACAGTGCTGTCCCCTGCCCCCGGAGTTACCACGGCAACTGGGATCCACAGTGAGGTTGAGCATCACGGCCCCCTGGCTGGGGGGGACATGTGTGTGTGTAGGGAGGTGTCTTGGCATGGAGAGACACTTACCTCCTGTTACAGCTGGGGCTGTGCCGGCGGGGAGGGGCAGGGGATCTGCAGAGGGGCCCCAGGGCCCTGAGGGGCAGGCAGAGAGCAGAGCCTGGGGGTCCCACGCTCCCCCGGGAGAAGCCGGTTCCCACACACACGGCACCGGCTGCCTGCCAGTGGGAAACACCTGGCTCCCCGCTGGGGGCCTGCCAGCAGGGATTTAAACATTGTGTGTGTCCCTCCCCTCAGGGGGAACCTCTCCCCAGGAGACACAGAAACGCACTCCCCAGCCCCTGACCTCCTGCTTCTCCCAGCCCTGGGAATCGCCAGGCCGGCGGGACCGCCCCCAGGCGCTGGGCTGAGATCACTGGGGGGGCTTGTTCCCTTTTGACCTACACCAGTTTGGGAAGCCAGAGGCCGGAGAACAAGAGCCCCCTTTGTGCTTCCCTCTCCCTGTGCCCCCTGGCCAATTCCTGGCCTGACTCCACAGGGACAGACGGGCCTTGAGGCGGTGCCTGGCGGGAGCCAGCAGAGGGGGAGTCATGGGTCAGCATGGGAGGGGCTCTGCCCCCCTGCTCCCAGAGCCAGAGATAGAACCCAGGCGTCCTGGCTCCCAGCCTCCCCTGCTCTAACCACTAGACCCCACTACCCTGCCAGAGCCAGAGATAGAACCCAGGAGTCCTGGCTCCAAGCCCCCCCCCCGAGCTCACTGTCTCCCATTTGACTCTTGCAGGGCTGCGGCACTCATTGCCAGGCTGCAGGCAGTTCCTGGCCGCGCTGCCAGGCCATCGCTTTCCCTCTGCTGGGTTTATGCGACGAGGAGGACCTCAGAGGGAAAGGAGCTGCACCCGCCGCACGGCAGCCCAGCCTGGGAGCGGGAGGCCGCGACGCAGCTCGCTGTGCCAGGCTGCAGAGAAGCAAAAGAGACAGTAATAGAGGAAAACATCTGCCACAGAGGAAAACCTCATACCCCCAAAAATCTACTCCTGGCAGCCCAGTGCCCACCTCGCACCATGCTAGGGCATCGGGGCCTGGCCTGACTGCCAGGGACCCCCGAACCTGCAGCCCAGCACCCCCTAGCATTGCCTATGGGCATCGGGGCCTGGCCTGACCGCCAGGGACCCCTGAACCTGCAGCCCAGCACCCCCTAGCATTGCCTATGGGCATCAGGGCCTGGCCTGACCCCAAGGCCCCCGACCTGCAGCCCAGCACCCCCTAGCGTTGCCTATGGGCATCGTGGCCTGGCCTGACCCCCAGGGACCCCCAACCAGCAGCCCAGTGCCCCCTAGCGTTGCCTTAGGGCATCGGGGTCAGTCCTGGCTGCCAGCGAAGACCCCCAGCCATGCTCCCTGCAGCACAGCACCCCCTGGTGTCTCAGTGACGGTGGGAGCGTGGGGAGGGGGCTGTTAGTGATGCTGGTGGGGGGATCTTTGGGGCTTTGCAAATCCCCTTCCAAGGCGCGAATCCCAGCCTGGCCCAGGGGACTGACATTCCCTGTTCTCCGCTCCTGGCCCACAGCCCCCCGCCCCGCCCACCAAGCACACCCCTCCCCACGCCCCCCCCCAAAAAGCCCTCACTTTGCCAGCCACAGAAAGAGGGCGGCGTATGGGAAGATTCTCCATAGCAACGCCGCTCACCATGGCGACAGGGGGATGCTGCTGTCTGGCTAAAATACATATATTCTACAAAGGAAACAGGAGTGTGTGGGTATCCCATAATACTCAGCTCCCCTTCTCTGGGATCCCACCCCACCGACTGGAGAGAGAGATGGGGGGATGGGATAGATAGATAGAGGGGGTGGATGGGGATAGACAGACATCAGGAAATAGGTGGGGGGGGGACTGGAGAAACACAGAGCTCCCCCCATGGCCAGTGCTCCTGCCCCACTCCCCACAGCGCCCCCTGCTGGGAGAGGCCGGGGCTGGCATAGGCGGGAGCTCCCCCAAACGGCGATTTCTCCCACTCGCCGGCAGGCAGCACCTCTGAGGCTATTTTCCTTTAGTCCCAAATTCCCCTTCCCTCCCCCCGCCCCCGGCCTGTGACAAGTGGAAAACCCAGTTTCACTCCACAAAGTCTAAATGCAGCCCCAGCCCGTAGCCTGGTGTCACAACTTGTGGTGCAGGATGGGGGATGGGGCAAGGCTGGGGGAGGGTCTCAGGTGGGGGCTGGGTCTGACTGTCCCCTTCCGCCCTAGGTGTATATTGCAAAGGTCACCCCTAGAGCCTGCCCCCCCCGCCCCCGGACAGCATCTCCACAGCTCCCTGCCCTAATCCATCCCCCACCCCCTGGCCCTGGGGAGGGGGCAGCAGACCCACTGCGTCCCAGCACAGACCCCCACCCTGCCCTGAGCAGAGCAGACCCAACCGCCTTGGACACCCCCCGCTCTGCGAGCCCCAAACTTCCAGCAAGGCACGTACAGAACAGCCTCTCTGGGTGTGTCATACTAGCCAAGCAGCTGGGAGCCCCAGGACTCCTGGGTTCTCTCCCCAGCTCTGGGAAGGGAGGAGGGTCTAGTGGTTAGAGCAGGGGGGGGCTGGGAGCCAGGACTCCTGGGTTCTCTCCTTGCACCTGAGTAGTAAAGGAGATGGGGGGGCTAGTCCAGTGGCAGGTCCCTGGGGTCAAACCTGCAGCACAATTGGGGGCTGGGAAATTGCTAATAACCCCACACACACTGGGCACCACCCCACATCCTGCACAGCCCTCCCTGTCTCTCCCTGACCTCCCCCCCACACACACACACACACTTTGCAGGTCTTTCCCCCAGCCGCTTCGAGAGGGTTGTTTTGCCTCCAGTGGCTGGGACTCCCCGAAGGCAGCTCCCTGGCCGAAGTGTGTACGCTTCCCCTCTCACCGGGGGGGCGTCGAGAGAGAAGAGACACCCAGCCTAGGCAGACCCTCTCCTCCACCCCTTGTCTGCTGGCCCCATGGGGAGCGGAGCATTTCCCACTGCAGGCCTCCGTGTGAGAGGGCAGCTGTGGGCACATGCATCCGGTGCAGTGGGGGGGGTGCTGAGGGAGGGAGGTGTGAGGGTGGGCGTGTAAGCTGGTGCATGTGAGAGTGGGCGTGCGAGCTGGTGCATGTGAGGGAGAGCATACGAGCTGGTGCATGTGAGGGTGGGCGTGCGAACGGCTGCGTGTGAGGGTGGGCATGCGAGGGTGGGTCTGTGAGCTGCTGCGTGAGGGTGAGCGTGCAAACGGCTGTGTGTGAGGGTGAGCGTGCAAACGGCTGCATGTGAGGGTGAGCATGCGAATGGCTGCATGTGACGGTGGGCATACGAGCTGGTGCATGTGAGGCTGTGAGGGTGGGCGTGCGAGCTGGTGCATGTGAGGCTGTGAGGGTGGGTGTGCAAGCCAGTGCATGCAGCTGGTGCACACTCCCTCCTGCCCCCATCCTCCCTCCCCCCGCCAGCTCTCGGAGAGACGCTTGTAAACACCTTTATGGATTTTATTAAAATAGGAAACTCGGACGAGACCCAGAAATGGTTGGGATCACAGGCTCCAGGGGAGGGAGGCAGGAGTGCACTCCCTGCAACCCCCCCCTTCCCGGCTCCCCCCCTCCCAAACCCCGCCCCTCCCCAGATTATTACAAATTAAAAAATACCTCTGCTCTGCGTTTCACGCGGGGAGCAAGGGCTGGGGTGCCCGGAGTCACATAGTCATTAAAAAACCCCACAGCCTGTCCCAGCCATGGCCCCATGGCTGAAAATAGACTCTCGACCGAAACAGCCGCTACCACAAAATAATATTTTGTCCTCCCCCTCTCCCCCACCACCTCTTTCTCTGGGTGCCGGGTTTTTTTCCACCCTCCCACCCCACCCTGTTTAATCCCACGACCACCAAAAAAAAAAAAATTATTCCAGGGTTGGTTGGGTTCCTTTTTTTCGCTTTTAGTAACCTGGCACCCCAGGCGGGGCTGGGAATGCCCAGCGGTATCAAAAGAGTTTCAAGTTTCGGGGAGCGGGGCGGGCAGGGGGGACACAACTTCCTGGCCTTTGATTGAGGCGGGGGGCGGGGAACGCAGACATCTCGGTCAACTGGGCACTGAGAAAACTGCCAAAATAAAAGCCAAAGGGTAAACCAGAGAGAGGTGGAAATCTCAGGGCAAGGGAGGGACAGACAGGTAGGGAGGGGGACAGGGACGGGGCAGGGGGGACACAGAGGCAGTTGGGGTGGGAGCCAGGAATTAGGGGGACCTTCCAGCAGGGAGGGGACATGGCATCCAACGGGAGCCGATCCGTCGTGGGCGGGTTGGGGGGGGGTCTCTCTCCCCGGAGGCATTTCCCCGCTCCCCCTCCCGTGGCAGGCCGCCGGGGGGCGGGCGGGCAGGCCGCGTGGTCGGGGTGGGCGGAGGGGGGAAGGCAGGCCGCGAGGGGCGTCCCCGTCCTCAGATCTGCGTCTCCTGCACGTTCTCCTTTGAGCTGCTCTTGAACAGCAGAGGTTCGTGGATGGAGTTCAGCAGCGGGTTCTTGGCGCACGCCAGAGCCCCCGCGTTGTTGTTGTAGTGGGCCTTGAAGGCCGCGTAGTGGTTGAGGTGGTCATGCTCCAGGGCCGGCAGGGCCAGGTGGCTGTCGCCGGGGGCGCCAGCCGCAGCCGGCAGCTCGTCCTCCACGTTGATGATCTCGATGGTGCGGGTGGGGCCGTGGTGCTTGTGGAACTGGTGCTGCTTGCGCAGCTTGTAGAAGACAATCAGCATGACGGCCGCCATGAAGGTGATGGCCACGAAGCAGCCGATGATGATCTTGGTGGTCTTCATCACGTCGTCCAGGTCCTTCATGCCGCCCTCGGCCGCGTCGGTGATGGGCACAGTGTAGGGCTTCTCCGTGGAGTGGGTGGAGCGGGGCGTCAGGGAGGTGGTGGAGTAGGTCACGTCCCAGCCCACGGCGGGCGTGGGGCCCGGCTCCTTCTTGGTGGGTAGCGCATCCTCCTGGGCCGTCTCCAGCGTCTCCACGGTGACGGTGGTGAAGTAGGTGTAGCCGGTGGCGGCCGGGTCCATGGCCGAGACGTTGAGGGTGGCTGAGGCCGTGGTGTTGCCCGCTGAGTTGGTCACCATGCAGGTGTACTGCCCCGTGTCCTGCACCGTCACATTGGTGAAGTTGAGCGTGCCGTCATGCAAGACGGAAATCCTCACCCGGTACGAGCCGTGCGTCATCAGCGTCCCATTGGGCGTCAGCCAGTTGACCGAGGTCATGGAGGTGCCCGTCCGGCACTTCAGCTCTGCCGCCATCCCCTCCGTCACGTTGAGGTCGGTGGGCGGCTCGACGATGACCGGAGCATAGCAGGTGAAGTGGCTCTGGTCCAGCTCACCGATATAACGCCCCTTGAGGTTGGCCGGGGCGTGGCAGCGGGCGCAGCAGGTGGTGTTGTTGGGCACCGTCTCCTTCAGCCACCAGCTGAGCCAGAGGACGTCACAGTTGCAATGCCAGGGGTTGTGGTTCAGGTGCACCCGCTCCAGCCGGTGCAAGGGGGTGAAGAGGTCGTGGGGCAGCGACATGAGGTTGTTGTGGGACAGGTTCAGCTCCTCCAGCGACTTGAGGTCATCGAAGGCATTGCGCTCGATGGTGGACACCTGGGCGTGCATCAGCCACAGCTTGCGCAGGCTGGTGAGGCCCTGGAAGGAGCCGGGACGGATCATGTCCAGCCGGTTACCCGACAGCTCCAGCTCCTCCAGCCGCACCAGCGCCGTCAGGTTGGGGATGTCCTTGAGGTTGCACATCCCCAGATTCAGGTACCGCAGGTTCACCAGCCCTTCGAAGGCCGCCTCGGAGATGTACTCCAGCTTCTTGAGCTCGCCCAGGTCCAGGCGGCGCAGGGAGGGCACCCGGTTGAAGGCGTAGGACGGGATGCTCTCGATGGGGTTGTTGCGCAGCCACAGCTCCCGCAGCTTGGAGAGGTACTCGAAGGCCTGGGTGGGCACCGTGGCCAGGCGGTTGTCGAAGAGCTCCAGCGTGTTGAGGTTGGGCAGGCCGTTGAAGGCGCCCACCTCGATCTTGCGGATCAGGTTCTTGCTCAGCTGCAGGATCTCCAGGTGCCGCAGGTGCTTGAAGGTGTCGGTCTTGATGAGCTGGATGTTGTTCTCCTGCAGGTTGAGGTACCGGGTGTTGATGGAGATGCTTTCCGGCACCTCCACCAGCTCCCGGCGCGTGCAGATCACCCGGCTGGCCTGGTTGCTGCAGGAGCAGGCGGCTGGGCAGGAAGTAGGTGAAGCTCCGGCCCACGCCAGCGAAGGCAGCCACAGGGCCAGCAGCAGGACCAGCTTCCAGAGCATCCTAGAGGGACGGGGAGGCGGCGGCCCCCTCCGGGAGCAGCAACGGGGGGCAGCCATGTCCAACATTCATGCTTTAATGGGCAAAAACTTCCTCTGGGCAGGCTCTTGAATACCTAGAGACTGGAGACACAACGGAAGAGAGAGACTCGTTAGCATCATCCCTGCACCACGGGGACCATCCCCACGTGGAGATAGACCAGGTAACATCGTCCCTGGGCCCCGGGGCCTGACCCCAGGAGGAGAGGGACCAGGTAGCATCATCCAGGGCCCTGGTTGAATTTCTCCTTCCATCATATATGCCCTGTGGATCCCAGGCCCGTCTTTCTGTGCCCCAGTTTCTAGTTGAAGTGCAGGGACCATGCTGGGTTCTGAGGCTGGCGGGGCGGTACATGAAAGGCCCAGTTATTCTGGCAGGGGGGTCACATAAGGAGCAAGCTATAGTTAGCCTGAGATGTGGGGTGATGGCCGCACCACATCCCTCAACGGCCCAGTGACCTTTCTCCCCCACTCGCCACAATGCTGAGGTCAATATCGCAACAGGATCCACAATTCCCTTGGGGCTAAAATCGCCTGCAACAATATTTCCTCCCTCTGCCATCCCCTTTGTTAAAAAACAAACACAGAATTTCCCTCCGTGAACAGTTTGCAAAGGCCCCAAACTTTCCCCCCCTAAATCCTTATGGAAACCCAAATACCCCCACCCCCAATACAGTTTTGGAATCTCAATGTTTCTTGTTTCCGCATTTAAAAAAATGGAAAATTTTCGATGGAACTAGGAAGAAACCAAACCTGAAGTGTTTTGAATTTCCCAGAACGAGTAACTGGCCTGTCGTGGGCAGCTGCGTTGCACAGAGGAACCAGGACTGCGACAGGGGCTAATCCAACGCCCAGGACGGTCACGTCCCAAGCCGGAAAACGCCTGGCTTCCCCCCTAGGACCAGGGCGGCATCCCTCTTTGAACCCCCAGCGCTAACTGGTTTGCCTCTGAACATCCCTGTGACTCTTGCTGAATTCTTGGCTTCAAATGCCTCCAGCCCCGCAGATGACCCATAGCTTCATAGCGTTGAGGGCCACAAGGAATCGTCCAACCATCCAGGAGGTCTTGGATATCATAGACCATGAGATCTCGCCCGGTTCCCTCCTACTGAGCCCAAAGTCTTGACCTGCGGTTCACAAATGGTGGGTCGTGACTCCATTTCAAGCAGGGGGCTGAAGCCCCGAGCCCCCAGATGAGTGAGACCAAAGCAACTCACTCCCCAAGGGACTACACTATTGTGCGCCACAGGGCCCCATCTCCTCCTCTCACCCTCCCCAGCCCCTACTGAGATACAGACAAGACACACGGGATAGCAACCTACCAGACCAACCAGACCAACCCACGGTAGAGCAGCAACCCTTCAGTAACAACCAGCTCTGCACAGGGTATATCGCAACAACGACTCCAACACGCAGTGTATATATACCTGCAAACCGACATTATCCACCATTCCTGCACCCAGCGCACAGCAACACCCCCCCACGGGAACAATCGTGCTCACGCAGGAGATATATAGGGTGACCAGACAGCAAATGTGAAAAATCAGGACAGGGGGTGGGGGATAATAGGAGCCTATATAAGAAAAAGACCCTATGAAATCGGTACATCTGGTCACCCTAGAGGTATAGCAACACCCCAATATTAACACCTGTCCCCAGGCAGGATGTAGAGTAACAACCGTGGAGTAAAAATCATCCCCCCACACGCAGTAGACCATCGACCCTCAGACTTCCCCCAGCAACACTCCATAACCAACCGTACACACACACACACACACACACACACACACACACTATAGCAACATCTTACATTAACAACCATCCCCACGAACAGCATTTAGCAACAATCCTACATTAACAACCATCACTGCAGTATGTAGCAACACCTCTACAGCAGCAAACATACACACACATACACACACACAGAGGGCATATAGGCCGCACACAGTGCATATTGACTTCTTAACAATATAAGCCATCTCTATATACTGGGTTACAGCAACAATCTGTCCTTAAATACCATCATGGGGGGGACGCGAGTGTAGCAACATTCCTACAATATCAACAGTTCCCCCGGATATTGCATAGAAGCAACCACACGTTAACCACCACCACACCTACAGTGTGGAGCAGCAATCCGGCATTAAAAACTATCCTCACGCACAGAGGATAGCAACATCCGTCCCATAGCAACCCTCCCCACGTGGACTGCAGAAAACCAACCCTATGCTACTAACCAGCCCCTTGCACAGTGTTTAGCAACAGCTCTACAGTAACCGCACATTTGCACACACAGTACAACAACCCAACATTAACAACCATACACACGCGGTGTAGAGCAGCAAACCTACATTAACAACCAACCTCACATGCCACATGGTAACAACACTACCTTAACAGCCGTCTCCACATACAATGTGTCACAACAACCCTACGTTAACCAATACACTACAGGTGTCAATGGTGCAACAGCCACACAACAACCCCCCACACACACACACACACATGATCTAGCAACATTCTTGCAGGAACAACCTTCCCCACACAGTGTGTAGACCAACCATTGTTCATTAACAAATCTCTTCACACACAACACATAGCTACAACCCTATATCACAGCCACTAGTTGACACCGTTTATTGCAATACTCTTCCAAGAATAACGGTCCCCACAGTGCATTGTAGCAACCCCTATATAAACAACCATCCACATTCAGTGTGCAGTGACCATTTTAATTCACAACCCATTGCACATCGTCCCTGGGCCCCGGGGCCCATCCCCTCAATCGGACAGTAACAACCCTCTCCACGGTGTACTGCAACAACCCTGTACATACGGAGCCTGGTTGACACACACAGTGCAGATCAACATCCCGACCATAACAACCGTCTCCACACATGGGGTAGCATATGTGATGGAGTAGGGACTGTCTGTGTGGGGAACGGGAAAGCAGGGGATGTCTTTAGGTGCGGGACAGGTGATCAGCCTGTAACCTGAGCCCGGCAAGGGGGAGGGGAGAGCTCCTGGGGGAGAAGGAGGGAACAAAGGACCCCGGCGAGGGGGAGGAAAGGCAGGACAGTTTGGGTTTGGGGCTGTGGGGCGGAATTCAGGGTATCCTAGCTGGGATCCAAGCACCCTGAACCCCCAGAAGGACTGGATGGAGGAGTCCTGACTGTGCCTGCAAGCTCTGCTGTAACCTGTGTTCCTGTTGTCCAATAAACCTTCTGTTTTACTGGCTGGATAAAAGTCACTGTGGGGTCCAGGAAGAGGGGTGCAGGGCTGGAACCCCCCAGACTCCGTAACAGCATAGAAAACGTACGCTAATAACTATTCACACACACATGGCGTGTAGCAACCAGCCAACTGGTTAAGCAACCACCCACCATAAAAAAAATCCCCACGCAGTGTAAAGCAACAACCACTGTCACTAGCGACTATAATAACCGCACAATAAAAACCATCACCGCACACAGACTACAGCACCAACCTGACATTAACAACCATGTGTACACACACTATATAGCAGGCTGTATAGTGCCCGTCATCCACACCCACAGCATAGAGTTACAATCCTATATTAGCCACTGGTGACACATATAGTTTATTACAACCGTACCCACACACCATCTGTAGCGGCAACCCTACAGTCACAACCGTCCACAACGTGTACATGAGAACAGCCAGACTGGGTCAGACCAAAGGGCCATCTAGCCCACAGTGGCCAGTGCCAGGTGCCCCAGAGGGAACGAACAGAACAGGGAATCATCCAGTGATCCATCCCCTTTCGCCCGTTCCCAGCTCCTGGCAATCAGACACTAGTGACACCATCCCTGCCCATCCTGGCTAATAGCCATAGATGGACCTACCCTCCATGAATTTATCTAGTTCTTTTTTGACCCCTATTATAGTCCTGGCCTTTACAACATCCTCTGGCAAGGAGTTCCACAGGTAGTCAGTGTGTTGGGTGAAGAAATACTTCCTTTTATTTGTATTAAACCTGCTGCCTGTTCATTTCATTGGGTGACTCCTAGTTCTTGTTACGTCCTGATTTACTTTCTCAACAGCAGTCATGATTTTATAGACCTCTACCATGTCCCCACCTGAGTTATCTCTTTTCCAAGCCGAAAAGTCTCCGTCTTATTAATCTCCCCTCATACGGCCGCCGTTCCATCCCTCTCATCGTGTAGGGCAAAGACCTTACCATAAAAGGGGTGCAGACACATGGATACTGGGCATCAGGTTTGGATAATTTTTGCTGGTGCCCAGAACAGGTCCAAGCAGAGCCATCTTGTCCATAGGACGGAACAGGACAACCACCTCAGGTCCCACGCTTTGGGGGACATGGGGTCCAGGACGGCCTGGGGCTTAGTGGGGGGGCTGGCACTGGCACCAGCAAGCAAGCCAGCCCCAGCCCGCCCCTGCTCTGCCCTCTCCCCGCCCCCACTTTCCCCCTTCCCCCAAACCCCCGCCTCTTTCTGGCTTCCGCCTCGAGCGACACCAGGAGCCGGCAGGGCGGAGCGGGGCAGGCTGGGCCTGGGTCACTCACTTGCTGCTCCCAGCACCAGGCCCCCCGCTAGCCCCCCAGGCCAGAAGGGACCCACTAGATCGTCTCCTCTGACCTCCTGTCCCACCTCACAGACCCCACACGCTAAACCCAGCAACCAAATCGAGACCCAGGTGGTGTCCCAGGCCACAGGAGACTGGGCTATGAGGCGCCACAGGCAGAGACGGGGGGACCAAGGTGAACCAGTGTCCGAGGCAGGGAGACCCAGATAATCCTGGCACATGACCCCCACCCACACACTGCAGGGAAAGGCGAAAAGCCCTCGAGGTCACTTCCAATCTGACCTAGGGAGGGCACAGAGGAGGGGGGGTGAGTTAGACCCTGAGGGCCAGCAAGACCCACCCAAGAGGGAGAACGCGCTGGGCCATCCCGCCCAGCGTCCCATCTCCAGCCATGGGCATCCCTGAGGTTTCAGAGGAAGGCCATTTAAAAAAAAAATAAAAGTTACCCCTCTTCGACACCTCCACTGCCTCAGAAGGAAACTGAGGCAGCAGGGGAGGCCTGACACTGGATGAAGAGAGACCCTGCCCTGGACACAGTTCCAGGGCAGAGTGTCCCTCTGTCCCCTTGCAGGTTTCAGACCCTGCATCTTCACCACTTATGGAGACCATGCCCAGGACTACACCCCCCCAGGTACCAATGCTGCTGCTCCAGTGGGTCCAACCGGGACTGGCCCCCGTGGTTCTCCCCTCTGTGCCCACTAGGGAATCCAGTGCCCCGGGGCAGCCTGCTCCAACCAGAGCCTGGGCTACCCAGAACCTCCCCACCCTGCAAGGGGAGGACCCAGCCAGTCCAGCTGCATCGGCCCCACCAGCGGTGTCCGTGCGTCTGTTTGTTCCTCCCTCCCCGCCCCCAACCTCTGGACACACAGGGCCCTTTTAACGAGTTATCCGTCGGGTTCACAGCCTCACCAAGGCTGGAAGGCAGGGTCTTCCCAGCGGCGAGCTCCGGGCTCGCCTGTTCACCCACCTGCCCCAAAATCTTTCTGTTTGTTCCCCTGCCTCCCCCGCCCAGCCCTGGACATTTAACCCACTATAACCACTCAGCTGCCACTTGCCAGCTTCAGCCGTCCAGTGACCTGCGCCACTATCAGACCACCTAGCAAAATGCCCCGCTATTTAACCCGAAATCAAGCACCCCCAAAATTTTGCCCATGACAGCCCCCCCACACACACCCAGAGGGATTCGGTGACTGTTTCACACTGCAGTCCATCAACTTGCAGCAGCAGGAGCCCCGCAGCGGTTAGCGCGCGGCAAGCTAGCAGCGGGCCGTAGATTCGCTTGCTGTGCTCCGTCGACAGGGTCTGGAAGCCGTTTCCTCCCCGCTCGCCAGACCCAGGGTCTCCAAGAATACAGAATGGGAGGTGGGAGAATTTTCCATTTTGCCCCCGAGATTCGCATCCAAAGCCACAGGGGAGATTCTTCCTCTTTGCCAAAGAACAGGGGGAGGAGACCAGGGAAGACCCCTGTCCCTCTGGAAAAAAAATCTAAACTTTTTAGAAAGGGGGAGCTTCAAACCAGAAGGAAAAACTCTGCATAGCGTTTGCCCCCTTCTCCAGCGGCGAAAACAATGGAGGAAGTTTTCCTTTTGTTCTTCTTTTTGTTGGAAGTAGCCCCCTCTCATTTTAAAAAAGTTTTGATTCAAACTTTTTCCTTTCTTCTTTTACAACAAAGAAAATAAAAAACTTCTGGAGGGAAAAATGAATTTTCTTTGTTGACAATTGTGGGGGTTTTTTCCCAGCAGCCCCTGGGATAGCCATCAGCCCCTTTCACCGTTATCAGCTCATCTCACCATGTCTGGTTCGACTCCCATTAGATCCTCCTCCCTACCTCCGACCCGCTTCATTTTCAGCCCTTTTCAGCCCCTGGTAGCCACCAGAGCCAGGAGGGACCATTAGCTCAATCTAGTCTGATCCCCACTGCGTCACACAGGCCGGAGAGTTCCACCCAGTTACCCCTGTGCCGAGCCCAACGACTTCCCGAGAGGCCCCCAAGTCTGGAGCTGAAGATGCCAAGAACCGGAGAATCCTTAACAAGCTCACAGCCAAAGCTGCAACTTTAAACCCATTTTGTTCAGCCGCTGCCAACCCTGGGCGAACGCCACTTAATCCAATTGAAACCCGGCTCAGCCGTATCGATTTAATCCGATTTCTGCCAAGCCCGGTTGAGCCGGGTTTAAGGGATCTCAAAGCAGCTGCACTTTTCGCCGAGGGCTTTGTCGGCCCGCCATGCCCGCATCGCTTTGCCATGCAGCCCACCGGCATGAAAGGCGGCATTCTCGCGGTTCCAAGCTCAGGGGAGAGCGACACCACGTGCACGTGAACGCAACCCAGATCCACCAGCAGCACCCGCCACTGCTTCCCTCAAATTGGCTCAGAGGTGAAAATCTGCGCGTAGCTGATGCGCCGCTCAATTTCCAGCGATTCGCTGGTGCAAGGCGGGTGCTCTGGCAGCTCTCACGCAGTATCTGGTGCTCTTCCCGCCCAGCCCAGGGCTCCATATCCTTAGAGAGGCCTAGAGCCCAGAAGGAACCATTAGATTATCGAACCTCCTGTACATCTTAGGCCGTAAAATTCCTCCCATCTTCCACGTCGCTGCCAGACGGAGGAGTCCATCAATCCCCATGGGAGTTCAGTCCAGCGGTGAATCCCCACTGCCCTGCCCCATTTCAAAATTGCACCCAATTTCTTTTAATATATATATATATAAATCTTGTGATTTTTAACCCAACTTGTGGTTTTCAGGGATGTCATCATCGACGCGAGCTACCCCACCACTACAAACTGGATTCACACCGGTTTGCGAGTCCACACTCAAACCGGGGCCAGTGGCCACTGAGGCAAGGTGGGGATAGAGGGTTGGGGGTCCCCCTGGCAGCACCCCAGGGTAAGAGGCACCGGGGTCCGGCAGGGACACAGGGGCCTGAGGCAGGCGAGACGCCGGACAGCAGAGGGCCTGCCGAACCTGGTGAAAAGCTAATTTCCAAGATGACCAGCAGGAGGCACCACAGCAGTGAGTCTCACTTCGCCACAGGAAGACAAATCAGCCTCCTGAAAGAGGAACAGTGGTCTGGACAGGTTGAGAACCACTGTCCTATGGTCATACAAAGAGTTAAATAATAACAGTAAGGTAGAGAAACTGCAAACTTTAGCGCTACGAGCCCTTCATGCTGATATCAGCAAGCAAAGAGCTACATTTAAACAAAGTTAAGGTTGCAAAATCAAGCCCTGTAAAGTTAGGGGCTGCTAGCACCAAAGTGAGTACCCTTAACTCTGACCCCCAGAGCGTCTGCAAGATCATACAGTCAGTAATGCCACGGCCACGTACCATATTTTCCACAAGGCCCCTGCCCGATTCAGGGCACACGGGAGAGAGGCCTCGCGGAATGAGCAGCTATTCAATAGATCTTTTCATCTGCATTTCTCAAGACCAGATTTACCGCACACCATACCAATCCCATTCTGAGGACAGAATTATTCAGGGTCCGGCAGGTTTTTCAATGGCTCTCACCGCGCCCATCCCAGAGCGCTCCGCGAGCACGAATAAATGCACGCTGTGGAGCGAGGGGCGGCATTCACCCCATTTTGCAGACGGGGAGCAGCGAAACGCCAAAATCTGCCAAAGCACCCGCTGATTTCAGGTGCCTCATTTGTAAACCAGAAATTTCCTCATGTGTCGCCCCACAGACCATCTTCACAGGAGGCCACCAGCAGGGCTGGGACCTTCAGAGCCGCCCCGCATGCCTCTGCACTTGAGCTGACCAAGTGACAGGTAGCACTAGAAGGCTGTTATCCTCTCTGTGCGCCTAGTCACCAGAGGGTGACAGAGACACACACATGGTCAGTGGCATTCACAGCCACTTGGGAATGTGGGGACTCAGGACTAGGGGTGGTCGATTCCCAGTGCTGAAGGGGAGCATGCTCCAGTGGTTAAAAACCCTTCTGCCCAAGTTCCCCCCACCTCTCCCTGTTCCCTTCTGCTCCTAACCCATTGCCCAAAGTCCTGCCCCTGTTCCCTTCCCACTTGTATCCCTCTCCGCTCCCCTTATTCCAAAGCCCTCCCACAGACTTCTGACCCTTCTGCTCATCCCCTTGCTCCTCACCACGCCAGATTGGGCCAGGTTCTCACGGCAATGGCAAAAAGCACTTCCCTGGCCCTAGGGCAACTGCTTCCCCCACCCCAGCCAAATGCACCCAAGCATGGTGTTCCTGGCAAAATCCATCCAGCTTGGCCGAGTTATTAGGCTCTGAAAATCACTGTTCACACATAAGGACGGCCATAATGGATCCTACCTCTGGTCCACCTAGCCCAGTGTCCTGTCTTTTGACAGTGGCCAGTGCCAGGTGCCCCAGAGGGAATGAACAGAATAGGGCAACTATCAAGTAATCCATCCCCTGTCACCCGTTCCCAGCTTCTGGCAGTCAGCGGTCTAGAGAAACCCAGAGCATGGGGTCGCCTCCCTGCCTAATCGCCATGAATTTATCTAATTCTTTCTTGAACCCTGTTATACTTTTGGCCTTCACGTCTGCCAGCAACAAGTGCCACAGTTTGCCTGTGCACGGTGTGAAAAAATACTGCCTTCCGTTTGTTTTAAACCCGCTGCTTGTTCATTTCTTTGGCTGACGCTTGGTACTTGTGTTGTGGGAAGGCGTAAATAACACTTCCCGGTTCCCTCGTTCCACGCCAGTCATGGTTTTACAGATCTCGCTCATATCTCCCCCTTACCCGTCTCTATTCCAAGCTGAGCCGGCCCTGTCTTTTCAATCTCGCCTCACACGGAAGCCGTTCTGCACCCTTGATCATTTTTGTGGGGCTTCTCTGTACAATTTCCAATACTGATATATCCTTCTTCGAGATGGGGTGACCAGAACTGCACCCAGTGTTCAAGGTGTGGGCGTACCATGGATTTATAGGGGGGCAATATGACCTTTTCTGTCTTATTCTCTCTCCCTTTCTTAATGGTTCCCAACATTGTTTGCTGTTTTTGACGGCCGCACTGAGTGGATGTTTTGGATGTGGTGTTGGGATTCTGTTTTCCAACGTGGGTATTTTGCATTTATCAACACTGAATTTCATCTGCCATTGTCTTGCCCAGTCACCCAGCTTCGTACGATCCTTTTGCAGCTTTTCGCAGTCTGCCTGGGACTTAACTATCGTGAGTAGTTTTGTGTCATCTGCCAACTTTGCCATCCATTTTTCCTGTTCATTTATAAGTATGCAAAGCAGCGCTGGTCCCGGTACAGATCCTTGGAGGACTCCGCTGTTTACTTCTCTCCACTGTGAAAACTGACTATTCCTACCTCCTGTTTCACATCTTTTAACCAGTTACTGATCCGTGAGAGGACCTTCCTCTTACCCCCATTACAGCTCACTTTGTTTAAGAGCCTTTGGTGAGGGACCTTGTCAAAGGCTTTCTGACAGTCTAAGTCAGGGGTATGCAACCTATGGCACACGTGCCGAAGCTGGCACACAAGCTGATTTTCAGTGGCACTCACGCTGGCCACCGGTCTGGGGGGGCTCTGCATTTTAATTTAATTTTAAATGAAGCTTCTTAAACATTTTAAAAACCTTATTTACTTTATATACAACAATAGTTTAGTTCTATGTTATAGACTTCTAGAAAGAGACCTTCTAAAAACATTAAAATGTATCACTGACATGGGAAACCGTAAATTAGAGTGAATGAATGAACACTCGGCCCAGCACTTCTGAAAGGTTGCTGACCCCTGCTCTAAGTACACCATATTCACCAGATCACCCTGGTCCACATGGGTTGACCCCCCCCAAAGAATTCTAGTAGATTGGTGAGGCGTGATTTCCGCTTACAAAAGCGGTGTTGACTCTTCCCCAACATAACATGTTCATCCGTGTGTCTGGTAATTTTGTACTTTACTAGAGTTTTAATCAATTTGCCTGGTACTGAAGTGAGGCTTGTAATTGCCAGGATCGCCTCTGGAGCCACTCTTTAAAATCAGTGTTACAATAGCTATCTGCCAGTCATCTGGTACAGAGACTGATTTCACCCATAGGTTACATACCGCAGTTAGTACTTCTGCACTTTCCTATTTGACTTCCTGATGAACTCATGGGTGATACCATCCAGACCTACTGCTGTCTAATTTATTGAATTGTTCCAAAACCACCTCTATTGGTAGGTCAATCCGGTACAGTTCCTCAGGTCTGTCACCTTAAAAGAATGGCTCAGGTGTGGGAATCACCTCCAGACACTCTGCAGCAAAAACCGATGGAAAGAATTCATTGAGCTTTCCCATAACAGTCTCGTTTTCCTTGAGTGCTCCTTTAGCCCCTCGATTGTCCAAGCTTCCTCCTTCTGATGTACTTACAGCAAACATTTTTATTTTAGTTTTAGTTTTTGCGTCTTTTGCTAGTTGCTGTTCAAATTCTTTTTTGGCCTGCCTAATTATATTTTACACTTGACTTGACACCGAGTTTTTTATTTCTTTCTCTTTTCCTCAGGAGCATTTGACTTCCAATTTTTAAAAGATATCTCCTTGTTTCTAATTGCCTCTCTGACTGTTGTTTAACCGTGGCAGCATTTATTTATTTACTGTTTTGCTCCTCTGAGAGAGTGTGTTTAAATCTGAGATACATATACAGTTTAAGCCTCTTTTATGGTGGGTTGTTGGGGTTTTCCATGCAGCTTGCAGGCGTTTCACCCTGGCGACTGTCCCTTTTCATTTTCATTTAATTAGCCTCCTCACTTTTGCGTAATTCTCCTTTCTGAAGTTCAATACGACTGAGATGCTTTTTATTTTCATATTTTCCCCCCTACAAGGATGTGAAATTTAAGTCCATTTGGTCACTATTACTGAGTGGTTTAGCGACACTCACCTCTTGGACTAGATCCTGTGCACCACTTTGGACTAAATGAAGAATCACCTCTCCCCTGGTGGGTCGCCGGCCCAGCTGCTCCAAGAAGCTGTCATTTAGGGTGTCTAGAAATTTTCTCTCTGCCTCTCAGGCTGAGGGAGCATGTGCCCAGTCAGTCTGGGGCTAGCTGAAATCCTCCCCTCTAATCTCCCTGAGTCACTATCACCCTCCTGGTAGGTGGTCAGTTGAATAACGAGCGTTCAGCCGCAGGAATATACAAGCACAGAATTGCTATCGATATAGATTCAACGGGACTCTTTGATTCATTTACTACATGACTTGATGTTTTCTTTCACGTGTAGCGCCCGCCCCCGCCCCCCCACCAGCGCCACCCACTCTGTCATTCTGAGATACTTTTAATCGCTCTTCCCATGCTGCAGGGATTATCGTCAATCCACCAAGTTCCTGGTACATCAATCGCCTCACAGTGCCAACTTCATCCCGTTTAGTATTTAGACTCCTTGCATTGATCAGATGGGTCGATATTTACTTGCCTGCCTTCCTGTGGGATAATCAAAGGGGACACTCACGTTTGACAGTTTGTCTTCAGTTCCTACCTGTTCTTTATCGACTTCTCTCCTCTCCTCCTTACTAGGAATGAGAGATTCCCTTTTCATAGCTCATCCCCTAAGAGTGTGTCCATCCAAACCACATGCACCTCTGCACTTGTCGGCCCTTAGTGTCAAAACTCCTCTGGACTCATAGAACCTCAGGGTTGGAAGGGACCTCAGGAGGTTCTAGTCCAACCCCCTGCTCAAAGCACGACCAACCCCAACTAAACCATCCCAGCCAGGGCTTTGTCAGGCCGGGCCTTAAACACCTCTAAGGAAGGAGATTCCCCCACCTCCCTAGGGAACCCATTCCAGTGCTTCACCACCCTCCTAGGGAAATGGTGTTTACTAATATCCAACCTAGACCTCCCCCACTGCAACTTGAGCCATTGCTCCTTGTTCTGTCATCTGCTACCACTGAGAACAGTCTAGATCCATCCTCTTTAGAGCCCTCTCCAGGGAGTTTTTAATTTTACATGACAGGAATTTGGCTTCAGTTTGATTTAGGTGGAGTCCATCCTTCCTGTCAGCGGTGCTCCAAGCGCATGCCTGGGGTGGCAAGCCGTAGGGGGAGCCCTGCTGGTCACTGTGAGGGTGGCAGTGAAGCTGCCTTTGGTGGCTTGCCTGCGAGAGGTGCCCGGTCCCGCGGATTCGGCAGCTTGCCTGCAGGAGGTCCACTGGTCCCGTGGATCCAGTGGCAATTCGGTGGCGGGAACGCCGAAGCCGCAGGACCGGCGGACCTCCCACAGGCAAGCCACTGAAGCCACGGGACCAGGGACCTCCCACAGGTGCGCCGTTGAATCCGCAGGACCGCCGACCTCCCACAGGCGCGCCGCCGAAGCCGCAGGACCGGGGACCTCCCACAGGCGCGCCTCCGAATCCACAGGACCGCTGACCTCCCACAGGCGCGCTGCCGAAGCCGCAGGACCAGGGACCTCCCACAGGTGTGCCTCCGAATCCGCGGGACCGGGGACCTCCCACAGGCGCGCCTCCGAATCCGCAGGACCGGGGACCTCCCACAGGCAAGCCGTCGAATCCACAGGACCGGGGACCTCCCACAGGCGCGCCTCCGAATCCGCAGGACTGGGGACCTCCCGCAGGCGCGCCGCCGAAGCTGCGGAACCGGGGACCTCCTGCAGGCGTGCCGCTGAAGCTGCGGAACCGGGGACCTCCTGCAGGCGCGCCGCCGAAGCCGCAGAACCGGGGACCTCCTGCAGGCGTGCCGCTGAAGCTGCGGAACCGGGGACCTCCTGCAGGCGCGCCGCTGAAGCCGCGGGACCGGGGACCTCCTGCAGGCGCGCCTCCGAAGGCAGCCTGGCTGCTGTGCTTGAGGCAGTGAAAAAGCTAGAGCTGCCCCTGCTTCCTGTACAGGTGCCTCCTTTCACAAAAGTTCCCCAGTTCCCTAATATACCTAAACCCCTTCTCCCTACACCATCATCTCATCCACGCACTGAGACCCTGCAGGTCTGTCTAACTGGCCCTGCGCGTGGAACCGGGAGCATTTCAGAGAACGTGCCCGTGGAGGTCCTGGGCTTTGATCTCTCACCTAGCAGCCTACCTTTGGCCTCCAGGACGCCTCTCCTACCCTTCCCCATGTGGTTGGTACCTACATGTACCACGACCACCGGCTCCTCCCCAGCACTGCGCGTGAGTCCGTCCAGACGTCTCGAGAGGTCCGCAACCTTCACACCCAGCAGCCAATTCACCCTCCAGTTCTCCCAGTCATCGCAAACCCAACTCTCTATATTTCTGATGCTCGAATCGCTCATGAGTATTACCCGTCTCTTACCTAGCCTCAGCGTGAGAGGACACTGTGATCAGCTGGAAGGAGGGTCCCAGCTACTGGATCGCTTCCCTCTGCTCCAGCTAAATGTTCTCCTTCCCCGAGACTTTCATCCTCCTCCACAGCACAGAGGGTGTCAGACCAGGGGTGGGGGAAAGTCTGGGTCCCTCTCTGTCTCCCTCAGCTCCTCCAATGCAGCCACTCGGGTCTCCAGAGCCCGACCTCGGCCTCGGAGGGTCATGAGGGGCAGGCACCGAATGCCCAAGTCCGCCCCCTGCCCAGACGGTGGGTAAGCCAGCACTGCATTCAGTGCTGTAAACCGGATGGGCCCTGCACTACAGCTGGACAGCCGCCTGAGCTCATTTTACTCTTCCGGGGGTTTGTGTGTTTATGTTCTTTGTGGGGGGGGGGTTCTTTGCAGGGGCAGGAAGGCGGTCATTGGCCTAAATTTAAAGAATGTTTATTAGGTGTCTGGCTGGCATGCACCCTCTCTCAAGACCATGTCTGGCTGCTAAATTGTCCAAAAACGGTGTCTGCACGGAGCATGCTCCCGTCCCACAGAGCTCCAACAAGCACACGGAGCATGCTCCCGCCCCACAGAGCTCCAACAAGCACACGGAGCATGCTCCCGCCCCACAGAGCTCCAACAAGCACACGGAGCATGCTCCCGCCCCACAGAGCTCCAACAAGCACACGGAGCACACTCCTGCCCAGGGGTGAAAGTAACTTAAGGGACTTACTGGTCCGAAGGGCGGCCAGGGGTTCTGAGCAGGGGAGGGGGCTCAACAGAAGGGGCGGGGCTTCAGGCATAAGGGGCGGGGCTTCAGGCATAAGGGGCGGGGCTGGGGCCCTAGGCTGCCCAGCTGGTCTCACTACAGCTGCCCTTGCGGGTGGCACCAGGCACCAGGCACCAGAACTCAGAGCCCAGACGCCCTCGCCCCGGGGAGAGGAGCAGGGGGGCAGGAGAACAGGGCGCCCTCTCCAGAATCTGCAGCCGAACCCAGGAGCGGAGGTCAAAGGTCCCAGCCCACAGGATGAAATTTCTATTTCCCCCCACACACACCCCAGTTTATTTTTAACAACCTAGGAAATTAAAGGCAAAGAACCAGGTCGACGAGCATTACGGCGCCAAAGTCAAGCCCACAAAAGGTGGGCGAATTCCAGGGTTAATAACAGGGAGTTAACTCTGCTGCCCGCCGCCCCCTCGATCCGACCAGCACCGGGGCCTGCACTAGGATCTAGTCTCACATCCGACTTCTCTGCAGGATCCCAAACCGCGGCGAGCACACAGCGCCCCGAGATCAGGGTCCCCCAGCTGCTGCCCAGACGTGCCCCCCCATCCGAGATCAGGCACTCCGCCCCCCAAAATGAGATACCAGCCCCCAGCGAGCGCTCGGTGAAGCAACAAAGAATCTGACCCGCGCTCTGTGCTGCCAGCTAGCATCCCATGGAGCACAGGACAGAGCCCCCCTCCACCCATCCCCCCTCATCCCCCAGTGGGGGAACATCCCTGTCCCCCTCCCAATCCATTTTGAAAGGGCAGGAGCTCATGCGGGGCTGTGTTCCTGAGGGAGGGTTTTGTGGGGAAGCAACTGCCCCCCAGCAGCAAATCCATGCTTCCTGCACTCCCTCTGAACCCCCCAGATGTGCCCTGCCCCAAATATCCACCTGTCGTCCCCCCCACACAGGGGACCCTGATCCCAATACACATCCCCTCTTCCCCCCCATACAGGCCCCACACCCTCCACCCCCAATACATCCCCTCATCCACTGTACAGATGTGTCCCCTTCCCAACCAGCCTACACCTGCCCACCCCCATCCCCAATATACAGCCCCTCTCCTACCCCAGCCCACACCACCCAGCCCTGATGCACAGCTCCTCCCCCACCCCACACAGCCTACCCCCCAGCCCCAAGGCACAGCCCCTCCCCCACCCCACACAGCCTACACCCCCCAGCCCCAATGTACAGCTCCTCTCCCCACCCCACACAGCGTACCCCTCCAGCCCCAATGCACAGCTCCTCTCCTCACCCCACACAGCCTACACCCCCCAGCCCCAATGCACAGCTCCTCTCCTCACCCCACACAGCGTACCCCCCAGCCCCAATGCACAGCTCCTCTCCTCACCCCACACAGCGTACCCTCCAGCCCCAATGCACAGCTCCTCTCCTCACCCCACACAGCGTACCCCTCCAGCCCCAATGCACAGCTCCTCTCCTCACCCCACACAGCGTACCCCCCCAGCCCCAATGCACAGCTCCTCTCCTCACCCCACACAGCCTACACCCCCCAGCCCCAATGCACAGCTCCTCTCCTCACCCCACACAGCGTACCCCTCCAGCCCCAATGCACAGCTCCTCTCCTCACCCCACACAGCCTACACCCCCCAGCCCCAATGCACAGCTCCTCTCCCCACCCCACACAGCGTGCCCCCCCAGCCCCAATGCACAGCCCCTCCCCCACCCCACAGTGTACCCCCCAGCCCCAATGTGCACGCACACACACGCACACACACGCCAGAATAGTCTGACCGCAAACCCATTAATCTCTCTCTCACACACACACGTGCTATTCTGGGGCCTATCAGCCCCCCTCCCCTCAGCCCTGCCCCCCCCCCCCGAGAAGATACCAGCCTGGGAGGGGGAGGATTAGAAGCAGTTGGGGTGGGAGAGAGAAAGAGGAAACGGGGGGGACGGATCAGTGGGGGAAGGGGCTTCAGTGCAGGAAAAAGGGAAGGAGAAACCCCCCCTTGCCCCCGCAGCTCAATGGGTCGGCATGGGCCGCGCTCATCTGCCCCCACCAGCTCCTCGCATGGCTCGGGGGGCGGGAAGGGATGGAGGGATGCGGGGAAGGAAGGATGCAGGAAGGAGGGATGCGGGGAGGGAGGGATGCGGGGAGGGGGAATGCAGAAATCAGCACCTGGTTGGGGGGAGGCAGCGGAGTGGCCCCCCCAGCCCTGGTCCCTCGGATCCTGCTTCTTCCCCCC
The DNA here is from genome assembly GCA_026122505.1 of Aldabrachelys gigantea. Lineage (NCBI taxonomy): Eukaryota > Metazoa > Chordata > Testudines > Testudinidae > Aldabrachelys > Aldabrachelys gigantea. The sequence continues at coordinate 20,804,300 of CM047489.1, read as the reverse complement.
GCTCCGACCCCGGATCCTGCCCGTCTTCCGACGACACAACGCGCCTCCGTCCCCCCCCCCCGCCCGACGCGCTCCCTTCCCTCCTTCCGCCGCCCCCCCCCCCGCCAGGAGCCCGACCCCCCCCGAACCCCGCTCCCGCCCGGCCCCTGCTCCGGGCGCTAATCAGGGTTTCCAGTCACACTGCGGTGCAGGGGCCTGTGCGCTGCTCCCCGCCCCCCGGCCCAGGGCACGTCCCCCCACCCCCAGGCACTGCCCCTCCCCCCGGTTCTCCCCAGCCCAGGACACCTCCCCCCCAAACCCAAGCACTTCCCCCCCCCGTTCATCCGCCCCCCAGGCAGCTCCCCCCAAACCCAGGGCATCTCCCATCCATGCTTCCTCCCCCCAGCCCAGGGCACCCCCCCCCAAACCCAAGCACTTCCCCCCCGTTCATCCGCCCCCCCCAGGCAGCTCCCCCCAAACCCAGGGCATCTCCCATCCATGCTTCCTCCCCCCAGCCCAGGGCACCCCCACACAACCCAAGCACTTCCCCCCCGTTCATCCACCCCCCCCCAGGCAGCTCCCCCCAAACCCAGGGCACCTCGCCCCGCCCCAGGGCATCTCCCATCCATGCTTCCTCCCCCTAGCCCAGGGCACCCCCCACCCCACAGTTCCTCCTCAGCCCCAGGCACGTCCTCTGGCCCCTGCGGCACCTTCCCCCCAGCCCATGGCACCTCCCTCCCGCCAGCCCAGTGTGTCTCCCCTCCACCCACCCCCCCATGCCACAGGGCACCTCCCTCCCCTTCATTCCCTCAGGCTCCATCCCCCTCCCCAGCTCACTCTCCTGCCCCCCTCCCCCAGCTCCAGGTCCCTCTCCCCCCCCCTCCTGTCCCCTTCCCGCCAGCTCCAACCAGGACATTTCCAAGATTAAAATGCAGCACCCCGACCCCAGGCAGGGCCCGTCTCACCCAGCCCTTTGCCTCAAGCCCTCAGAGTAACTGGGCTGCTCCCCAGTCCTTCTCCCCAGCCCCAAGGGCAGATTAGTCACTGACACGGTCCCCATCCCCAGAGGAGCCGGGTGACTCATTCTCCTCACAACCCCACAGGAGGCAGGGCAGCACCACTAGCTCCATGTACAGGTGGGAAACTGAGGCAGGGGGAAGGCAAAAGGGGAGCCTAAGATCCCACCAGAAAAGCAGAGCCTGGCACCCGGCTCGCCCAAGCCCAAATCACTCGTCTCCACTTCCTCTGGCGACCTTGGGATTTTGAACCCAGGACCAGAAACAAGCCCCTAGTCCCATGCCAGCTCAGGCCTGGGTCCCGCTCTCTCAAAGTGCTCTCTAGCTCGACCGCCGGATATGGGCTGGAGGCAGGAGTCACCGGGCGACGTTCCCCGGCCGAGGGCTATGGAGGCAGCCAGACTGGATGACACTATTATCGCAGTGAGCTGGGTCAAATTTCCCAAAGCGCCCGCGCAGCTTCACAATTTTCTTTGATGCGGGCACCTGGAGTGGGACATGGGCCCCTAGGGGACGGGGTCACAACACTCTTCGGACACCGGCCTGCTGGCTGAAACAGGACGTCCCGCTCACTCAAAACCAGCAAGCCCAGGCTACCTATCTCCAGGAGAGCATCCCATCCCATCAACCAGGGGCCACCAGACCGTCCCTAGCTCTGCGTTTCACTCCAGCTCAGCTTGCTGGCTTTGGAGGAGCCATCTCCATACAGGACCATCCTGGGCCCTGTTCTCCCATAATCCCGCTCAGAAACGTCACCAACTCACTCTTAAAACAGCTCAGCGTCATGTCCCCACCCAGAACCTCCCCCAGCCCCGTCTGCGGGTTAGAAACCTGCTCATTTCCAGCCTAAACTTCCTCACGGCCGGTTCTTGTGCTAATGGAAAAGGCTCCTCCACTTCTCTGGTGTTTCCCCCACCTGATCCCCTTCCCGGGGCTGCTCTGCACTAGGAACTCACGTCCGTGCGGCTGCATCCCTCCGGTGCAAAAAATCCACAGCACCGAGAGACAGAGCTAGACCTACCGACCCCTCGGCCCTGGGTCCGACTTCTTCTGCCTCACCAGGGTAGGCTGAGGCTACACGGCACCAGGCGGAAGCGTTTTAAGTGTAGACACGCTGTTAGGTGTCTAACTCTCCCCATACCGGGGAGCTGAGGATCACACTAGGCCGTGAACTTGTCTGCACTCAAAACAGTGCAGAGCCACCATAGCCACGACCTATGCCAATTCTGCCCTCAGCAGAGGTAATCCATCACCCCAAAAGCCAGGAGCTAACTCGACTGAATGAGTCCAGCGGCGTAACACTGTCTACACCAGAGCTGCAGTGCGTCCAGCCCCATCTCTCAGAGGGGGGTGGGTTTTTCCCCGTAGCGCGCTGCTGTCAAACCCTCGTGCAGACCAAGGTGGCAAGTTGGGTAGCATCATGCCAAAGTACCTTTTGTGCAGCCAGCCCTTATCCGCCTTTGAAAGTTACTTCCCATGTGGACCCCACCCCAAAACAAGAGGAGACCCTCGCCGGACTCAGGAGATTCTCTTTGAATTGTTGTTGTTGTTGTAATCACGTCCCCAGCAGTGTTGGATGACTTTTTAAACACACACAGAATGGGTGCGTGGGAAGGGGGGGGAAATGAAACAGTTTTGCCACTTCTCACCCATCTCTGGAAACGGAGGCACCCTACCAAACCCATGTCCCCGAGGGGACCCCAAGCAGCCAGGAGGTGGGAACAGCTTTTAGCTTCTGCTTGACTGGGCAGGATTCAGACTGGGGCCCTGCCTGCTCCGGGTGTGTCCCCACCTGCAACCCCCCAGGAGAATGACAAAGTTCTTGGGATACAGGAGCAGCATCTTGCACACACTGACACCCCGCTCGCACCCCCAGGCCAGCTCCCCTTAGTCAAGCGCAATTCGTGGGAAAGCAGCCGCGAGAAGCCTAAGACCACAACATCCAAATCCAACCGTTTGCCACCCAAAAACCACTCCAGCTATTATGAATATGGATGAGGACTGCATAGTGGCTGGCACAGGACTGCCAGCTGATCGTATTTGGGGCTACCATAAAGACACACAACAGATTCAGACTCAACCTGATTCAGAGATAAGTTTGTTTATTTTTTTTTTCCTGGAGAGAATCCCAACCCGGTCTGGCGATCGGAGCTCAGGTGCTGGCATCTGGGGCCCCTTCCCGCTAGTTTCCTACAGAACCACGGTCAAGCTCCCACCCCCCAGCGCGGAAGGGACTGAACGAAGGGGGCATTGCCAAGAGCAAGTCTCACTCGCCCAGCGTCCGGTGTGTTTCGGAAAGCTCCAGCCCCTGGAGTCAGAGGATGACACGAGTTGCTCTGTGGCCACTTTTTTAAGCGAGAGTCATTTTCTCACACGCGCGGCTGCAGAAAGAGGCTTGGAAAGCTGACTAGAGCAGAGCCTAAAGCCTCAGAAACCACAAGGCACGGATAACACACTCAAAAATTGTAGTGCTTTTTAAAAAAATACTATTGGGCTTGTCAACACTGCATCCTCCTCGTTTCTTTTTCACCTTCTTTAAACCACAACCAAGCTGCTTGTCTGACTCCTCGGGAGCGGCACACCATGGCTGATGAGCCCTCGACCGACCCCCGTTTATCCCATCAGTGACGGCAGCCCACAGCACCTATCAGCCCACTTTCCCGCAAACACTTTGATGTTTCTCCCGTGGGGACACTTCAATCTCCTCAGCCTCCCCCTGCTCGTAAATCATGGGTCAGCCACAGAAATCAAGAGATTGGCTGACAAATCATGAGATTTGAAAAGAATTCAATAATACAAGAATGGCCAGACTGGGTCAGACCAACAGTCCATCTAGCCCAGGATCCTGTCTTCTGCCAGTGGCCAATGCCGGGTGCCCCAGAGGGAACGAATAGAACGGACTTGTCAAGTGATCCAGCCCAGGTCGCTCATTCTCAGCTTCTGGGAGACAGAGGTAGGGACCCATCCCTGGCCAGCCTGACTAGTAGCCATTGATGGACCTGTCCTCCGGGAACTTCTCTAGTTCTTTTCCGACCCCAGTTCTAGTCTTGGCCTTCACAACACTGACAAAGTTGGGGATTTGTGTGGTGTTGTACCTGAATCGCAGGTGCGCCCCAGTTTCCCTGCATGCTGCGTGTTTAACAAGGTGGTGGGAGAGGGTTTGCTGGTGCAGAGGACCAGGGGTGACCTCATCTGCTGGGACCCCCGGACAAGGGCCTGGAGATGGGGGACCCTAGCGACTGGTGACCAAGGGGCCCACCCCAGCTTGGAAGGCAGCGGAAGGACAAAGGGCTGAGGAGAGAGGACCCCGTGAGCTGTTTACCTGGGACAAAGACAAAGGACAGGGGAGGAGCTGTTAAGGCTGGGGGTATCAGATGCCCAGCTGGAAGCAGGGGGGCTTGGGGCTGGAGAGAGGGAGCAGGCAGAGCCCCCCTGGCTGCAGGGGGACTGTGATGTGCTAGGCTGAGGGAGGCCAGGCCTGAGGCCGGAGAGTTTCCTGTGCTGGGTTCAACTCTCAATAAACCCTCCTGTGTTACGCTGGCGGAGAGTCGCTCCAGGCTAGAGAACAGGGGGCATCGACCCCTTCGGGGGTGAGGAGGCCCCGGGGGGTCCAGAGCGAGGGGACTCCCTGAGGGGGCCTGCAGCAGCGACAGACGCGCTGAGGCTCAGAGAGGTGCAGCTCCAGGAGGAGAGAGGCCCAACTCCGAGAGAGAGTGGCCCCCCAAGAAGGGCTGTTGCTCTGAAGGGGGGTAGCCTCACAGACCGCACAGGGCCAAGAGTGGGCATAACCTGTGAGTCCGTGACAAGAACGTCCTCTGGCGAGGAGTTCCACAGGTTGACTGTGTGTTGGGTGAAGAAATACTGCCTTTTGTTTGTGTTAAACCTGCTGCCTGTTCATTTCATTGCGTGGCCCCAGTTCTTGTGTTCTGAGCAGGAGTAAATAACACGTCCTGATTTGCTTTCTCCGCACCAGTCATGATTTTATAGACCTCAACAATATCCCTCTTTAGTCGCCTCGTTTCCAAGCTTAAAAGCCCCAGTCTTCTTACTCTCTCCTCATCCAGAAGCAGTTCCAGACCCCTAATCATTTTTGTTGCCCTTTTCTGAACCTTTTCCAATTTCAATCTAGCTTTTTGGAGATGGGGCGACCACACCTGCACACAGTATTCAAGGTGTGGGCGAACCACAGATTGATATAGAGGCAACATGATAAACATTGGGCTCATTTAATTTGTCTTGTTTTCAGGTCCTGCTTGGGTCCTGTTTGTAAACGTCTCTCTCCCACCCCCTAATTCCTGATTCTCCTTAAATCCCAGGATTCCAGCATCTGGCACTTTTGGAAACTCAGAAGACCACACAGGGCTGCCCAGAGGATTCAGGGGGCCTGGGGCAAGGCGGGGGAGCGGACATAAAAAAAGGTGCCATCCACTGCGGTGCTTGTACTCACTGGGCGGCGCTCCAAGTCTGTGGCAGTGGCAGGTCCTTCACTCACTGCGTGTCTTCGGCAGCGCTGAAGGACCCACCACCGAAGTGCGGCCGAAGACCCGGACTGCCGCCAGGTGAGTAAAAATTAAAAAGGTGCCTCTAGCCAGGGAAGGGATTCTCGGCCAGTGTTCGCAGGGCCCCTGTGGGACCCGAGGCAAATTGCCCCACTTGCCCTCCACCCCGCCCAGGGCAGCTCTAAAACCACAAGACTCCCAAACAACCTGCACCCCTCCCCTCTAAAATCCCCTGCAGATTCACCTCCGCCTCGAGTCTCATTCCATGTCTTGCAGCTGCGCCTCGAGACCCTGACTGAGATCAGGGCCCCCGTCACACCAGCTGAGATCGGGAGCCCCACCATGCCGGGGGGGGTTGTTCTACTCCTTCCTCTCCCTGCCCCCTCTTATGTTTAAAAATACCATCCTCCTTTTTCGTCTGGCACCAGCTCCCATCCCTCGGTTCTCGTTCGGCATTCCCCCACCAGATTAAAGAGCCCCGTAGTGCCCCAGGAACGCACATCCTCAAAAATCTCCTTTGCCGGATACCGACGAAAACCCAGCAACGCGCAGCCTACATCACTACACACGATGTCAACCACCGTCATCTCACAGGGTGGGAAAGGACCTCGAAACGTCATCTAGTCCAGTCCCCCGCCCTCAAGGCAGGACTATGTATTCCAGTGGCTTTCAAGCAGGGGGACGCACCCAGGGGAAGACCTCTGCATACCCCCAAGTTCATAACAAGGGCGAGGTGATGAAGGCACTTGCCTCCGGTGCACTAAGCGGAGGGGCACAGCTCTATCGCGATTGGCGGTGCTTCGGCAGCAGCTCTCCCGCTGTCACTTCTTTGGCGGAAATTCAGCGGCGGGTCCCTGAGTCCCTCTCAGAAGGAAGGACCTGCCACTGAATTCCTGCCACAGCTTCATTCATTCTTTAGCGGCAATTCAGCGGCGGGTCCTCCTCTCTGAGAGGCACTCAGGGCCCCGCCGGCTCTTTGCCTCGGGCGCAAAAAATTCCTTGTTACGGCTCTGGCATCAAGTCCTCTAGATTTTAACCTAGTTTTACAACCAGCGACGCAAAAAGCTCTAGCGAAGTTTGCACAAACTAACCTTTCATCCAGGCCCTGGCTTGTTCGTACTGCTCTGTGCACTCGACACTGAAATGTCAGCCCGGTATTTCTGTTCCAAAGGATTTCTTTCACAATTTTACAGTAAAAATGAGGACATCAGACACTTTTCAGCACTAGGGTGGCTGGGACACGTGTGTATTTCGACGCCGGGTTTTGTAAGGAGGTCGTTTCTCAGGAAGGGGAAAGTTGGGGTTGAGAGCCACTGGTCTGGAAGCTCCCTGACAGGGGTTTGTCCAACCTGCTCTTAACAATCCCCAATGACGGTAATTCCACCACCTCCCTGGGTGATTTATTCCAGAGCTTCACCACCCGACAGCCAGGACGTTTCTCCTAATGTCCAACCTAAACTGGACCGGCTGCAATTTAAGCCCATTGCTTCTTGTCTGATCCTCAGACATTAACGAGAACAATTTTTCTCCTTCTCGTAACCACGTTTTCTGTTCTTGCAAACTGTTCTCCCATCCCGCCTCCAGCTTCTCGTCTGATATTTTGTTGGCAGGCTCCTTGGGGCAGGTTCTGTGTCTGAACGTGCCCAGCGCAAGGGGGTCTTGGCACGTGACCCGAGCGCCGAGCCCCAGGCACTGCCGGGAATACACAGAAACAACAATCCGCAACCCCCGAGCCCCGTCCCCATGGGCCCTGAGACTCACAGGCTCTGACTTCTAGTTTGCTCCACCCCAGCTGCAGCCTGAGGCTCCGCCCCTCACTCCGCCCATCTCCTGAGGCCCCACCCTCTTCCCCACACTTGTTCCAACCCTCTCCCTGGGGCGGGGGCAGGGTGGGGGGCGTTCAAATGGGAGAAGAGACATGCAAGTGCCCCCCCATTTTGCCCGGTTTGGGGGGGGTCTGACTCCCCCTTTTTGAATTGTTGGCAAGGGAAGAGAGGGTGCAGCTGATGGGTGGGAATGGGGGGCAGAAAGAGGGGATGGAGTGGAGGCGGTGGGGGGAGCCCATGTAGCCGGTTAGTGGTGGGGCCGGATCTGTTGTGGTTTGGGCACATACTCATCTGAGGGGGAGAAAAGGCGGGGAGAGGGGGGCAGAGGATCAAAATGTAAATGAGTTAATTAAACAGCCAATGAATTATCCAGCCAATTGGTTCTGGGGCCGGCCAATGAACCAGAGAGAAGCGGCTGGGAGGCTCGATATCAAAATAATCGATCAGTGGGGCTGGGGAGGGCATGTCTGGAGGGTGCGGGGGGGGCAGCGCTGGCACCGGTAGGGGAGGCTGCGGGTGAGGCAGATGTTTCCCCCAGGGTTTCTACCCTCACAGACGCTGTGGACCCAGCAGGACCCGGCCCGATCCACACGGGGTCACAACGCACCGAAACCCGGGGCCGCTGCAGGAGAGGATCAGGAGGATGAGCGCAGACCAGAACGTGGTCCCTGCCAGGGACCGGAGTCTGTCACACGTGCCCTCAGAGACCTCCCCCCCTTCCCCCCAGTCACCATGGACCCTCAGAGCTAAGGGTAGCTGCTCGGGGGATTTGGCGCAGGGCAGATAGTGGGTTTAGGGGGGATTAGGGTCAATGAATGTGGGGTTACAGGCATCAGGGCTGGGCACTGGGGGCTGGGAGTTCAAGGGTTTAAGGGTTTGGGGGGGTCAGACATTCGGGTTGGAGGTTAGGAGGGTGGGGGTCGGCGGGTATTCGGGTTATCAGCGGATGGTTGTGGGGTTTGGGATGCCCCCATAGGGCACCACGCGCTCCCTTCCACCTGTCCCCACATGCTGGTACACAGAGAACAACAGCGAGCACAGGTTCTGCCGGCGGGTGGCTTCATTACACACACACACGGCCATGGCCCAGGAGCTTACGGCGAGCCCACAGGACTCCCGGCAGGATCGCCTGGTTCCATGTTCTCTGCACAGCAATCCCATGAGGAGCGATCCGCACAAGACGTCATCCACATCGTCACCCGCAGCACGTTAACCACAGGGTAACCCAAAGTACACGTTAGCCACATGGTAACATGCAGCACACGTTAGCCACACGCAATTCCTTGGGCTCGATCTCAGATGCCTGTTAGCTGCAGGGTCACCCACAACATATTATCCACACAGTAACCTCAGTATGCATTATCCACACACAATACATTGGGACTGGTGTTAGCTACACAGTAACCACGGTACGCGTTATCCCCACACAATACATCGGGATTGGTGTTAGCTACACGGTAACCGCAGTACACGTTATCCACACACAATACATCGGGATTGGTGTTAGCTACACGGTAACGGCAGTACACGTTATCCACACACAATACATCGGGATTGGTGGTAGTTACACGGTAACGGCAGTACATGTTATCCACACACAATACATCGGGATTGGTGGTAGCTACACGGTAACGGCAGTACACGTTATCCACACACAGTGCATCGGGATCGGTGTTAGCTTCATAAGTAACCACAGTACACGTTATCCACACACAGTGCATCAGGATTGGTGCTGGCTACACGGTAACCGCAGTACACGTTATCCACACACAATACATCGGGATTGGTGTTAGCTGCACGGTAACCGCAGTACACGTTATCCACACACAATGCATCGGGATCGGTGTTAGCTGCACGGTAATGGCAGTACACGTTATCCACACACAATACATCGGGATCGGTGTTAGCTACACAGTAACCGCAGTACACGTTATCCACACACAATACATCGGGATCAGTGGTAGCTACACGGTAACCGCAGTACACGTTATCCACACACAATACATCAGGATTGGTGTCAGACACATGGGTTACTCACACACCCTCTGTTGCGCTCGATCGCAAACACGTGTTATCCACCCGCAAATCCCCAGCTCCCGTGTTCCCCGCACACCGATCCCCAGTGGTTCCCCACTCGGCGGCCACCTGCCAAGCAGGGTGGGGCACGTCCAACCCCATTGCGATACTCGCCCACCATCTCTCCCTCTCCTTTACTGCCAGGCTGGCTCCCCTGTACCAGCAACAACTCGCCAGGACACAGCGCATCCCGTGGCGGAGTGCGGAAACCTCGGCCCAGCACAGCCCTGGGAGAGGAGTGGGGTCTACTGGTTATAGCGGGGGCGGGCTGGGAGCCAGGACTCCTGGGTTCGATCCTGGCTCTCGAAGGGGAGGGGGTCTAGTGGTTAGAGCAGGGGGCTGGGAGTCAGGACTTCTGGGTTCTAGCCCTGGCCTGATCTCCTCGACCTCACACACCCAGGTCTGTGTGCAAGAGGACAAGACAACACCTGCGTGGAGGGGGAGTGCAGCAGTGCGCCTCCCCCCATTGCCAACCCCACCCTCCTTGAGGGGAGAGGGGAGTGGGGTGAGATGCCAGGGAGCAGGTTAGGCCCAGACCCAGGAATCAGCATCTCATCTGTGCCACGCGGAGGGCGGAGCGAGGGGGGGGATGAAGAACCATCAGAGAAGGGAAGGTGGGGGTGGCGGGGTCATCAGGATTTAGAGGGGGGCGGTTGGTGGAGCAGTTACTGAGCCCTGCCTGGGGGGAAGCGGGTTCTGTAACTCGGACCACAGCCAGGCCTCCCACTTCGTACCCTCCCCAAAGCTATGTGGCCAGACACGTGACAGGTTATACAGAGAGACCCTGACAAAGCTGGGGAGAGAACCCAGGAGTCCTGGCTCCCAGCCCCCACTCCTCTTCCAGAGCCAGGGAGAGAACCCAGGAGTCCTGGCTCTCAACCCCCCCTGCTTTAACCACCAGCCCCCACTCCCTTCCCAGAGTTGGGGAGAGAACCCAGGAATCCTGGCTCTCAGCCCATCTTCTCTAACCACCAGCCCCCACTTTCCTCCCAGAGCTGGGGAGAGAACCCAGGAGTCCTGGCTCCCAGCCCCTCTGCTCTAACCACCAGCCCCCACTCTCTTCCCAGAGCCGGGGAGAACCCAGGCGTCCGGGCCCCTCCGCCCCACTTCCCTCCCCTGGCAGTGGTGAGGCAGAACAGGAGGATTCCAGGCTGGCAGAGGGGGCTGGAGGGGCTGGGCAGGAGGCAGAGGGGAGGAGGTGTGTGGGGGGATTCCCTAGCTGTGAGGCCCATCCCCCCCTCGCCCCCCACCCCGTCTCAATGTCAGCGGCTGGAGCAGGGCTGCCTGGCAAACAGGACGTGAGGAGCCTGCAGATGCCGCACGATGCAGAGAAACTTCTCCCAGAACACGGCTCCCCCCGCCCCCCGCCGCCCAAGCCAGGCAGTGCGGGGGTGGGGGGGGGCAGGACGCCTGGGTTCCAAACCCCCTCCCCCAGTTCTTGTCGGATACCAAACACCCATGGCCAGTGGCCTTCTCACCTGAACCCCCTGCCCCACCACTTCCTCCCCCCAGAATTGGCAGCCCCCACCGGTTATGCCCCCCTATCAATCCCCCCCAGGCACTGTGCCAGGGTCAAGAGCATTTAAATTGTAGGGCCAAACCATAAATGGGCTCCAGCAGCCCCCATTCCCGATCCACAGTCCCCTGCTAGCCCAGCCCTGACCCCCACCCCAGCCCTGCCGGTGCCCCTTACTCCCGACCCGCAGCCCCCTGCTAGCCCAGCCCTGCCCCCCCAGCCCTGCAGGTGCCCCTCACTCCTGACCCGCAGCCCCCTGATAGCCTGGCCCTGCTCCCCCCTGCAGTCCTGCCAGTGCCCCTCACTCCCGACCTGTAGCCCCTGCCCCCCCCAGCTCTGCCGGTGCCCCCCACTCCCAACCCACAGTCTTTCTCCCCAGGCTGTTAGCCCCAGATTTGCCACTTCTCACACTCGTGTCTCTATGGACAGGTACATTCCCCCCTCCCCCCCCGCCACTCACAGCTGCCCCCTGCTGGAGTGTGAGGCCAGCTGGGGGCAGCTCCTGTGCTGGGCCCAGGGACTGTTCCCCAGAGCAGAAATCATCCCCCCTGCCCCCCCGGCAGGTCAGTCCCTGCCACCTCCCCAAGACCCCAATTCTCCCTTCCCCACTGCCCCTGGGACCCACCAGCCCTTTCCCCGCCCCCCCGCCTCTCTCCCCCATCTCCTCTTCCCCCGGCCAAGACCCTGAGCTCCCCCTCCCCCACTGCAACCCCCCCCCCCCCACCACAATCTGGTCCAAATGTCTCAGGCCTGCCTCATACAGCCTGTCCCCAACACACCCAGCTCCCTCCTGCCCCCCAGTCCCTCCCACTAACCCCGCAACAACCTCTGACCCCCCAACCCCTCCCTCCAGCTACTCCCCCCTAAACCTCCCCAGCCATCCTCAACAGCTGCCCCTCCCCCACCCACTGATCCTGGGGGGATTCCTGCCCCCCCGCCTGCTCTGTTCCCCAGCACCGCGGGTTGGTTGGGGGGGTCCTTGGGACTGGGGGAGGAGCATCTCCCATCTCAGCCAGATCCCTGGTGAAGGGGGTCTCAGAGGCGCTTGCCGGGGGGTGGGGAGTCGGGTTGTGACTGCAGCAGTCGGGGGGGGGGGGTTACTGTTTAACTAATGGGAGAGGAATGGGGGGCGTGGGGCCCGTTGCCCAGCAGCGAGGGGGGGAAGCCCAACTGTTTGGGGGGGCAGAGACAGGGCCCACTGCAGCATCGCCCCCCCACACACACCATGTTTCCATTTTCTGTCCCAGCCCCGTTTTCATGAGCTCCAGTTGCCGTGGAAACAGCTGCTGAGTAGCACATTGGTTTCTCCCTGGCGACTGCTGCATCCCCCCTGCCCCTCCACCCCGACCTGCCCCCCCTTCCTTCCCTGTGTACCCCTCCCCCAGGTACCCCCGACCTGACCCCCCTACCCATCCTCCCCTGTGTGCCTGTCCCTCATGTATCCCCAACCTGTCCCCCCCACCCATCCTGCCCTGTGTGCCCCTCCCCCAGGTACCCCCCGATCTGCCCCACACACACCTGCCAATCCATTGGATCCGAGACAGAAAATCTGCCCCCTCCATCTGAGGATGCACTTCCACTCAGCCCAGCCCCCCAGGCTCCCAGACACATGGACTCCCCCACCCTCAATCGAGCCTCTGAGACAGGGTCCCCCCACCAGAAGGCCCAGGAACCCCCAGCTGCCCTCCCAGTCCCCTGTCCCCCAGAACTGACTCAATTCCACCATCACCACCTGGACAGACCCCCCTCAGATGTCTCAGTGTCCCCCCAGCTCACCTCCCCTACAGGTCACCCCCCCAATAATAGGTCAGTCCTCCACTCCACCAACATGGCACCCCGCCAGCTGTCCTGGCACCCCTCAGCTCACGGGCCATACCCACAGTCCCTCCCCCATGTCCCAGCACCCCTCAGCTCATGGGCCGTACCCACAGTCCTCCCCCGTGTCCCAGCACCCCTCAGCTCATGGGCCATACCCGCAGTCTCTCCTCCATGTCCCAGCACCCCTCAGCTCATGGGTCGTACCCCCAATCCCCCAAACACAACCGATCACCGCCCGCAGCTGGCCCCGATCCCTCCCCAATGGGTCACACACACCCCTGGCATCCCACTACTCCCCCACGCCACCCCTACAGGACAATCCCACCCCCCCACACCCAGCTTCCACCCTCAGTGGGTCCCCTCGCAGCATCCCCCATCTCCCCACCATTGATCACTCCCCCACTACAGGCCAGATCCCTCCTCACCAGCAGGCTCAACACCCCTGGACGGATCACATTCCCCCACCATGTGTCCACAAGCCCTGATCCCCCTGCAACCCGCACATCCTGCCACCCCCACACACACATCCAGTTCCCTGCTGCTGCACCAATGAGAAGCAAGACCAGGCTGCTCCCTTCTGGAAGCCCAGGGAGCTGGGGCAAGAGGGGCCAGGACTCACTGGGGGGGGAGCGGGGGGGAGGGGTGCTGAGGCAGCAGGAAGGGGGAAGCAACTGGCAGGCTGGTGGGGGAGGGGGATGCTGAGGGTTGTGGGGGGGGTGTTGGGCCAGCAGGGGGTGCAACATAGAGATGCTCGATTGGGAGCAGGCGAGGAGGAGCCTGGGGATGCTGGGACAGGGCAGGGAGGCTTGGGGGGACAGGGGCCTGGTGGGGAGTCCGGGGATGCGGGGGGCGGGAGGGGGGTTAGGGATGCAGGTGCGGGGGCCTGGGGATGCAGGTGGAGGGGTAGGGGGCAGGGATGCAGGAGGCAGGGGGGCAAATGGGAGCCCCGGGGGTGCAGGGGGCGGAGAGGAGAAGGCAGGGGCTCCGGGGGTGCAGGAGGCGGGGAGGAGAAGAGAGGAGAGAAGGCGGGGGCTCCGGGGGTGCAGGGGACAGGGGGGAGAAGAGAGGGGAGAAGGCGGGGGCTCCGGGGGTGCAGGGGAGGGGGGGAGAAGAAAGGGGAGAAGGCGGGGGGTCCTGGGGTGCAGGAGGTGGGGGGGAAGAAGGCGGGGGCTCCGGGGGGGAGGGGCGGTGGGTAGAAGAGAGGGGAGAAGGCGGGGGCCCCAGGGATGCACGGGGAAGGGGGGAGAAGAGGGGGTAGAAGGCGGCGGCCCCGGGTGGGGAGAAGGCGGGGGCTCCGGGGGTGCGGGGGGGGGGAGAAGAGAGGGGAAAAGGCGGGGGCTCCGGGGGTGCAGGGGGGGAGAAGAGAGGGGAGAAGGCGGGGGCTCCGGGGGTGCAGGGGGGGAGAAGAGAGGGGAGAAGGCGGGGGGCCCCAGGGATGCACGGGGAAGGGGGGAGAAGAGGGGGTAGAAGGCAGCGGCCCCGGGGGGGGGAGAAGGCGGGGACTCCGGGGGGGCAGGCTGGGGTCCCGGGGGTGCAAGGAGAGGGGGGCGGGATGCGGGGCGGGGGCTGCCGGTCTCCGCTCCAGGCGCAGGAGCCGGGCACTCACCGGGGCGGCGGGGGGAGCATCCCCCTCCCCTGGGTCCGGCGTTGGGGGTCCCCGGCCCCGGCCACTCAGTGGGCGCTCGCCATGGGCCCGGGGACGGGGGGCGCGGAGCGAAGGCGGCGGAGCAGCTCCCCGGCCCCGCCGCGCAGCGCTGGATGCGGCAGAGTCTGGCAGGGCCGCGGGGACGGGAGGGGAATGTTAATGCGGGGGGGAGGAGAGCGAGAGAGACAGGGGGAGAGAGAAAGAGAGACCGAGGGAGGGGGAGAGAGAGACCGAGGAGAGAGAGGAGGAGAGAGAGGGAAGGGGGGGAGGAGAGAGACCGAGGAGAAGGGAGGGGAGAGAGAAGGAAGAAGAGAGACCGAGGGAGTGGGGAGAGAGAGAGAAGGAGAGAGACCAAGGGGGGGGGAGAGATGGGGGGGGAGAGGGAAGGGATGAGAACAAGGGAGAGAGAGGGGGAATGAGAGGGAACCGGGAAGGGGGAATGAGCGGGAACTGGGGAGGGGGGGAGAGAGAGAAGGAAGGAGAGAGAGGGGGGAATGAGAGGGAACCGGGGAGGGGGGGAGAGAGAGAGAGAAGGAGGGGGGGAATGAGAGGGAACCGGGAAGGGGGGGAGAGAGAGAGGGAAGGGGGGGAATGAGAGGGAACCGGAGGGGGGGGGAGAGAGGGAAGGAGAGAGAGGGGGGAATGAGAGGGAACCGGGGAGGGGGGGGAGAGAGGGGGGGAATGAGAGGGAACTGGGAAGGGGGGAGAGAGAGAGGGAAGGAGCGGGGGGGGAATGAGAGGGAATCGGGGAGGGGGGGAGAGAGAGAGGGAAGGGGGGGGAATGAGAGGGAACCGGAGAGGGGGGGGGAGAGAGAGGGAAGAAGAGAGAGGGGGGAATGAGAGGAAACCGGGGAGGGGGGGAGAGAGGGGGGGAATAAGAGGGAACTGGGAAGGGGGGAGAGAGAGAGGGAAGGAGCGGGGGGGGGAATGAGAGGGAATCGGGGGGGGGGAGAGAGAGAGGGAAGGGGAGGGGAATGAGAGGGAACCGGGGAGGGGGGGGAGAGAGAAGGAAGGAGAGAGAGGGGGGAATGAGAGGGAATGGAGAAGGGGAGGCGGGGCTTAGCACACGGAAGTTGGAGGGGGGACCAGAGAAGGGGTTGAGCCTGCAGGTCTGGGTCCCCCTCAGCCACAGACCCTCCCACCCCAAAGGCCATTAACTTCTGGTGGCGCTAGGAGAATGGGGGGAACCTGGCCTGTCAGACCCCTGGTTGCTGCCACCAGTAATCCCCCTCCCCAGCCCAGCGCCCCATTCCCTGTTACCCAAGATCCCCTGGGGCCCTACCCCAGTACCCCATTCCCTGTTACCCAGAATCCCCTGGGGCCCAGCCTGTGCCAGCGCCCCATCCCCTGTTACCCAGAATCCCCTGGGGCCCTGCCCCAATACCCTACTACCTTTTAGCCACAATCCTCTAGGGCCTGCACCAAGTGATCCATTTTCTGTTACCTAGAAGCTCTGGGGCTCTGCCAGCTGTAGTGGTCCATTCCCTGCTACCCAGAATCCCTCAGGACCCAGTGCCACATTCTCTGTTACCCAGAATCCCCTGGGGCACTCATTTTTTCTTACCTGAAATCCCCCAAATGACCTCCTCCATCCATGTGACCCCAGGCCAAGAGCCCCCCCTTCGCGGAGGGGACAGGGCTGCTCCGGATTTACACTGAGTCCCTGTCGCAGCCCCAGGCAGAGCTGCAAAGAGCAGCCACGCGCTGCAAGGTGTGAGCCAGAGCTGTTGTTGACGCAGAGCATAAATTAGCAGGGCCAGGTCCCGTGGTTGGGCCCAGCCCAGGGGCAGAGTCAAGCACAAGAGGGCAGCTGGCTCTGGGGTGGGGCACAATACAGCATGAAACCCTGGCACTGTGGGAGGAACGCCTGGGACCACCATAAACTGCAATAAACGAACAATGCAGGGTTCAACAGGGGGCACTCTCCCCTCGAAGTCACTGCTGACCCCAATGCCCCAGTGTGGCACTAGGGGGCGCTGTGCTGCAGGGAGCATGGGGAGGTTGCTCCAGGTGTAGGGGCTGCTCTGCTGTTGCTGTAGGAAAGGAAGTGGGGGGCTCAGTCTCCAGTGGGGAACCTGGACTGTCAGACCCTGGTTGGTGGCACCAATAAATCCCCCAGAACCCAACGCCCCAGTCCCTGTTACCCAGAAAGCCCTGGGGCCCACCCCATGCCAGCACCCCATTCCTTCTTACCCAGAATACCCCAGGGCCCAGCCTGCCCCAGCGCCCCGTTCCCTGTTACCCAGAATACCCCAGGGCCCAGTCTGTGCCAGCGCCCCGTTCCCTATTACCCAGAATCCCCCAGGGCCCCAGCCTGTGCCAGTGCCCCGTTCCCTGTTACACAGAATCCCCTGGGTCCCCAGCCTGCCCCAGCGCCCCGTTCCCTGTTACCCAGAATCCCCTTGGTCCCCAGCCTGCCCCAGCGCCCCGTTCCCTGTTACCCAGAATCCCCCAGGGCCCCAGCCTGTGCCAGTGCCCCGTTCCCTGTTACCCAGAATCCCCTTGGTCCCCAGCCTGCCCCAGCGCCCCGTTCCCTGTTACCCAGAATCCCCTTGGTCCCCAGCCTGCCCCAGCGCCCCGTTCCCTGTTACCCAGAATCCCCCAGGGCCCCAGCCTGTGCCAGTGCCCCGTTCCCTGTTACACAGAATCCCCTGGGTCCCCAGCCTGCCCCAGCGCCCCGTTCCCTGTTACCCAGAATCCCCCAGGGCCCCAGCCTGTGCCAGCGCCCCGTTCCCTATTACCCAGAATCCCCCAGGGCCCCAGCCTGTGCCAGTGCCCCGTTCCCTGTTACCCAGAATCCCCTGGGTCCCCAGCCTGCCCCAGCACCCCGTTCCCTGTGACCCAGAATCCCACAGGGTCCCCAGCCTGCCCCGGCGCCCCGTTCCCTGTTACCCAGAATTCCCTGGGTCCCAAGCCTGCGCCAGTGCCCCGTTCCCTGTTACCCAGAATCCCCTGGGTCCCCAGCCTGCCGCAGCGCCCCATTCCCTGTTACCCAGAATCCCCTGGGTCCCCAGCCTGCCCTAGCGCCCCGTTCCCTGTTACCCAGAATCCCCTGGGTCCCCAGCGCCCCATTCCCTGTTACCCAGAATCCCCCAGGGTCCCCAGCTTGCCCCAGCACCCCGTTCCCTGTTACCCAGAATTCCCTGGGTCCCCAGCCTGCCCCAGCACCCCGTTCCCTGTTACCCAGAATCCCCTGGGTCCCCAGCCTGCCCCAGCGCCCCGTTCCCTGTTACCCAGAATCCCCTGGGTCCCCAGCCTGCCGCAGCGCCCCATTCCCTGTTACCCAGAATCCTCCAGCACTTCTCCCAAAAGCCAAGGACAAAGTCCTGGCCAAACTCTGTCTAGTAAGAACAGGGCTGACCCAATCCACGCACGTCACAATTGTGTGGATGGGTAAGGGGGTGCCTCTGGCGGGAGGGGAGGGGGCTGCTTCCCACTTCGTAGAGGGGGCTGTGCACACTCCCTGCTGTGCAGCTGTGCTCTGGCTGTGTGTGTGGAGTGGTGTCTAGGGCTGTGTTGTGTATCCATTCATGCACGTGTGTTAGCAGGGGGGTCGCAAACTTCATTGCACCACGACTCCCTTCTGACCACAACGTTACTGCATGTCCTCGTATGGGGGGAGGGAGAGGGGGGCAAAGCCCGAGCCCCTCGGCACCAGGTCAGGGAGCAGCACACGCCCCAGCCCTGGGCCCCAGCACATCTAATGGTGGCCCTGGTGACCCCATGAAAACGGGGTCATGACCCACAGTTTGAGAGCTGCTGAGATAGTGTATGGCTGCTCAGGTTGTGCGGCCTTCAGTGTGTGTATACACACATGCTCTGTCCTCTGCACACTGCTCTGGGTGGGCCAAGGGGAGCTGGTGGGTGGGTGTTTGTGGGTGTGCTGTGAGCGTGTGCACTGGCACAGGACTGGGGAGGTGTGCAGGGGGGGGAACTCTCTTACTCTCTGCCCCTTCCCCCCGCCCTGCTGCCTCTGGCCCTTCCTCCATTACTCCCAGGCCCCATAACCCTCTGCCTCCCACCCTGTCCCCTGCACCTATTTACCCTTTGCCCTCACTCCACCCCTGCTCTGAGCTCAGAGACCCCCATTCCTGGGGCCCTTCGACCCCCTGCCGGTGGGTCGAGTTCGGTGCCAGCCCAGCCGAGGGCACCCTGGCCCCGGGACGCGATCACACCGTGACCCCCAGCCCCCCAAGGGGCCAGGCCCCTGGGTTAGGGTCTGCGCCCACGGCAGCCGCCCCATGGCTGAGGAAGCAGCGACACCTGGTGGGCAAAACGCTCCTCTGCAGCCACCACCAGGATCCCGCGTGCAGTGAGTGAACAGTGGCGCAGCGTCATAAGCCCCCGCTTCCCCCAGTGGGGCGCCAGGGGGCACTGCAAGGAAGTGGGGCAGGGCTTCCCTAGGGGGCGCTGGCCCCCAGTGCCCCACTGCGACGCTAGGGGGCACTGTGCTGCACTCCCTTCCCAGAGCTGGGGCTAGAACCCAGGCATCCTGGCTCCCAGACCCCCCTGCTGCTGTGCCCACACACACACACACAGTGACAGCAGCAGAGCCCCACGCTGAGCAATACGCGGGGGGGGGGGGGTGCATAGCCTCCCCCCCGTCCCCGCGTGGAGCTGGGGACAGAAAGCGGCGCCCCTCACCGCGGCGCCCAGAGAAGAAATGCGTGGCGGGGGGCAGGCTGGAGTCAGTGGGCCTGCCCGGAAGCCGAGGATTTGCCGGGGAAGGGGGAGCGGGGCACACAAGCGAAGCCCTCAGCCGGGGGCGGGCGGAATTGGGAACCCCCCCCACACACACACACCCCAACACACACATGGATTACCGCTGCGCCTCGTGGTGGGGGAGGGCTCGCTCCGGAGATCTGCATTGGGGGGGGGGGGGATACACAAAATAACCCCCCCCACACTTCGAGGGTGGGTGTCTTTCCTTTCTCCTCCCCCCTCCAGCGCCTGGGCTTTCCCCAGCGCGCAAGCAGCCAGCTCTGGGGAGGAGCGTGGGTTCCTCTCCGCCCACCCCTCGGAAGAGGGGGCAGGGCGAGTCCCAGCGGCGGAGGGGGCTGATGACAGGGGGGAGCGCAGGGGGCAGACGCAGGTCTCCTCATATAAGCTATAAACGCTGGGCCAGAGGAGACGCGGGGGTCCATGGGGGTCCCCTGCCCGGAGAACTAGGGAGGGACCTATGGGGCAGGTCTGGAGGGAGTCTCGCAGGAGGGGGGTGGTGCTGATCTCGGGGGGCAGGTCCTGAGTGTTGGGGCGGCGGGAATTCCGGACGCTACGGGGGTCGGGGGGGCGCTAGGGGGAAGCTGCTGGGTCACTTTTGGCGAGCAGGGCTTTCTGGGTCTGCTCACCCGCCGTGTTAGACACAGCCCCCGCCGACCCCCCCCCCAAAAAAACACTCGGAGTTGCGCGAGGACATCGCTGGAGCGGTGGCAGGGGGCGCCCACGACCCGCCCACCGGATGCTTGGAGGGGGACGAGTGGGGGGGTCCCGTCCCTCTATGGATCAGTGCTGGGGAAGCTTTGGTGGAGAGCGCGCTCCCTGGAGAGTCCCCCCCTTCCCCCCGCCGCTTGTCTGCGCGAGTTTTAGGGATGCCTACCCTGATCTCATCTGAAAATAGCTCACCCCCTTGTGCGCCTTTCCTGCGCTCCGGCTGCGCGCTATTTTCAGATGAGCCACCATCCCCCGGTGTTTGCGACGAAGGGGGTGTGTTTCCTGGATCTCTAGCCCGAGGCAAATTTTTTGGCCCAAAGGCCACCTGGTGTTGTGAAACTGTATGGAGGGCTGGGTGGGGAGGGCTGTGCCCCCCCAACAGCCTGTCCCCTGCCCCCTATCCACCCCTCCCTCTTGCCACTCCCGACTGACCCTCTCAGAACCCCCCACCCATCCAACCCCCCCTGCTCCTTGTCCTCTGACTGCCCCTCCTGGGACCGCTGCCCCAATTGCCCCCTCCCAGGAGCCCCAACCCATCCAACCCCTCCCTTGCTCCCCACCGCCTGACTGCCCTGACCCCTATCCACACCCCTGCCCCCAGGCCCCCCAGGACCCCACCCCCATCCAACTCCCCCCACTCCCCGCCCCCTTACCATGCCGCTCAGAGCAGCAGGAACTCACAGCCCCACTGACCAGAGCACTGACCAGGGGCGGGGGGGGCAAGCTGAGTCTGCGGGGGAGGGGGGACAGTGGGGGAGGGGCTGGGAGCTCAGGGGCCAGACAGGGCAGCCCCATGGGCCATAATGTACCCATCTCTGGTCCAGCCCCAGGATTCCAGATGCATCAGAGCCAACCCCCCCAGCCACCCCCACCTCCACCCCCCAGTGCCAAGACAGGTCTCACTGCAGCCTTGCACTGCGCTGGAGGGCACTGGAGATGGTTCTGCACCCCCTGCAATCCTGCCAGTGCCCCTCACTCCCGACCCACAGCCCTGCCAGCCCAGCTCTGCTTCCCCACCCCCAGCTCTGCCAGTGCCCCCCACTCCCAACCCGCAACCCCCTGCCAGCCCAGCCCTGCTCCCCGACCCCCAGCTCTGCCGGTGCCAACACACCAGAGCTCCAGGCCACAAGACACATGGGAGCCCAAAATAGCCCA
This sequence comes from Aldabrachelys gigantea, assembly GCA_026122505.1. Lineage (NCBI taxonomy): Eukaryota > Metazoa > Chordata > Testudines > Testudinidae > Aldabrachelys > Aldabrachelys gigantea. The sequence goes on along the minus strand of CM047489.1, from coordinate 20,783,340 downwards.
GCGCCCGCCCCTCCCCCACCTCCTGCCTGGTGGGGCTGAGGCCCAGGCACTAAAAATACCCACCAGGCCAGCAGCCCCCCTTACCCCCACACACACCAGGAATGGGGGGCACCAGCAGGGCTGGGGGGGCAGGGCTGGGCAAGCAGAGGCTGCGGGTCAGGAGGGGCACCAGCAGAGCTGGGGGGGGCAGGGCTGGGCAAGCAGGGGCTGCGAGTTGGGAGTGAGGGGCACCGGCAGGGCTTGCGGGGACAGGGCTGGGCGAACAGGTGGCTGCGGGTCGGGAGTGAGGGGCACTGGCAGAGCTGGGGGCGGGGGCAGGCCCGGGCTGGCAGGGGGCTGCGAGTCGGGAGTGAGGGGCACTGGGAGAGCAGTGGGACGGGGGCAGGGCCGGGCTGGCAGGGGGCTGCGGGTCAGGAGTGAGGGGCACCAGCAGAGCTGGGGGAGGCAGGGTTGGGCGAGCAGGGGCTGTGGGTCGGGAGTGAGGGGCACCGGCAGGGCTGGCCAGTAAAGCAGGCCCACAGTGCTGAGATCAGGCTGGGGGGCACGGCTCCCACCAAGCCCCACACAGTCGTCATCCTGGCTGGATCCGAGTCCCTGACTCTGGGGATGTATGTGTGCAAGGGTGGGGGTGCCCCGTGCAAGGCTGCGGAGCATTGGGGGGGCACTAGGGCGAGGTCTGGTACATAGACTCGTGGGGCAGGAAACGATGCGAGGGGTCACTGGGTGGGGTCCACCCCAGGCCTCCCTCTGTGCCGAAGCAGGACCAAGCAAACCTGGCCCAGCCCTGACAGGGGTGTGTCCGACCTGGTCGGGGACCCCAGAGCTCCCCCTCCCTTAGCATTTGCTGTTAGGAAAACTTGCCGACCAAACCTGCCCCGCTGCAGATTGCGGCCGTGGCATCTCATCCTGCCGTCAGTGGGCACCGAGACCCGCCGGTCACCAGTCCCCGCAGAGAACCTGCGAGAGATTCGCAGAACGGATCCGGATCCAGAGCCCTTCCCCTTTGTCCTCTCCATGTTACACCGCCAGGAGGGAGTTCGCCCATCGCCATAATCACTGTGCCCGAGTGCTTATGCCGGCAAAACTTATGTCGCTCAGGGTGGGGATGTTTTCTCTTCACGCCTCAGCAACAAAAGTTTTGCCGAGATAAGTGCAAGTGTCGGCGCAGGGCTGGGCAAGACCGTGGTGCCCTCCAGTCCTACACCCGCTCAGGGGGGTTCCCCCCTTGCCTCGGCAGGCAGGTTTGCTAAACCTTCGGTCAGTTTTGGTTGCTCTTCTCTGGACTCCCAAGGCCCGGTGCCCCGAACCGGACACGCTCCTCGACCCGAGCGGGACACGGAGCTCCCGTGTTTCGCAGCCACGCGCCGGGTACGACAGCCCAGCTTCCTGGCACCACGGTGACTCACTTCCAGCTGTGATTCGCCTGGACGCCGGGGTCCCGGTTCTGCTGCCCGGCTCCCTCCCCAGGCCTCCATTTGCAGGCGGGCACCGGATGCCTCCTTCCTTCCCCGTGGTGTTTGGCTGGATCGCGTCGATTTCACGCCTAGAGCTCCAGGATCCTTTCGAGGGCTCGGCCCAGACGCCAGAGCGTTTCTGGTCCCGGTGCTGCTAACCCCGCGGGCGCGCCAGGGCCAGCTGGGCGAGACGGGGGGTCTCCCCTCCACACAGGGCCTCCCCGGAGGGCTCATCATCTTACGGGGACAGAGCTGTGTGCTCCCAGCCTGGGGAGTCCCCACTCAATTCACGGCCAGAGATGGAGCAGGACCAGCCCCCCGGTCGCCAGCACCCCTCTCTGGTGAGGGTGGGGGTGAATCCTCCCCCCGGTAACCCACAGGCAGTGCAAAGTCTCCCCGCACCCCCCGGCACAGAACTGTCCCAGGGAAAGATGGAGCAACTCTGCCCCGGTGGTGAACCGCACCCAATGAAAGGGCCCTGCCATGAACCAGACACTCCTTCAAACCGCTCCCCCCAACAAATGAGTGTTAATTAAAGAATCCCCTCCCCCCGAGCCAGCATAGAACCCAGGAGTCCTGGCTCCCAGGCCCCCCTGCTCTAACCACTAGACCCCACTCCCCTCCCAGAGCTGGAGAGAGAACCCAGGAGTCCTGGCTCCCAGCCCCCACCCCCCGCTCTTTACAAGCCAGGGTGGGTGGGGCAGCAGGGGGCAGTGTCTTGCTGCGGGGGGGGGCAGGGGGAGGGGGGTCCGGGACACACCAGGCCCAGCCATCACCTCTCATCAGGTTTATTGTTAAGGTCACATTAGCAGCAGCTCTGAGTTCCCGGGAGGCTATTGCAGAATGTTATGGACAGAGCCCTGCCCGCCCCCCACCCGGGATGCTGGGTGCCCTGGCCCGGGGCAGGGGGGCAGGCGGGGGTCTACGGCTTTTCCAGGGCGGTTTCCACTTGGTCAGGTGGGCCGGGTTTTTTGTTTGTTTTCCCACACACACACAGGCCGGGTCATCGGGAGGGGGGGACGGACGGACAGAGAAACGCAGACGGACAAAGGTACAGACATGCAGGTGGGGGGGGACAGACCTGGACTGGGTGTCTGGGTTCTCCGAGACGGGTTCCCCCCACACCACCGTCCCTACACTCTCGGGGGGGTGGGGGGGGGAATTCAGATGCCAGGGATCTCCCCCCCCTCCACACCCACCCACCACGGCCGGGGGGGAACGGAGGGCAGACATCTTCATGCAAACCCCCAAGAAACAAGATGTGGGGGGAGAGACACATTCCTGCCCCCCCAAGTCCAGAGCAAGCGTGAAGTCCCCTGGGTGGGGGGCTGATCCCCGTTTAAGTCAGGGGAACCCAAGTGCTTTGGGGGTCACTGCAGACAGCCCTGCCCCCCCCCGATGAGCCAGTCTTTGGGGGGGTGACGCAGCCACCACACAGTGCAGGGGTCTCCTCTCAGCACTGGGGGGGCAGCAGGAGCCGACAGCCGGTGGAGCGCGGGGGAGGGGACCAGGCAACAGGCCCTTCCTCTTCAGGACGAGAGGCAGATCCCTGGACACCTGGGTTCACAGTGCGTGGGTGCGGCTAACGCCAGGCGACCGGGCCCCCCACGAGGGGCAGGGGGTGCGCCCCCCCCATCCCACAACATGCAGGTTACTGAGTAGAGGGGGGCCAGCCTGTGCCCTCCCCTGCAAACCAGCTCCAGGGAGGGAGGGGCGTTGGGAGACAGCTCAGTCCTGGCTTCTCCTATGGCTTAGAGAAAAGATGACACCCCCCCCCCCGCCACAGTCCCCCCCCAACACACACGCAGCTCCTGACAGCGCCTCCCCCTGGACATGGAGAAGAGAGCAGAGCCAGAGAGACCAGCCACAATCCTGGGGAGACAGAGAGAGAGAATCCACTCAGGTCTGCCGGTGCCCCTCACTCCCAACCCGCAACCCCCGCAGCTCTGCCGGTGCCCCTCACTCCCGACCCGCTGCGCCCCTCACTCCCAACCCACAACCCCCGCAGCTCTGCCAGTGCCCCTCACTCCCGACCCACAGCCCCTGCTCGCCCAACCCTGCCGCACCCAGCTCTGCAGGTGCCCCTCACTTCCGACCCGCAGCCCCCCCAGCCCTGCCGGTGCCCCTCACTCCCAACCCACAGCCCCTGCTAGCCCAGCCCTGGGACCCCCCAGCTCTGCCGGTGCCCCTCACTCCCAACCTGCAGCCCCCTGCTAGCCCAGCCCTGCCCCCCACAACCCTGCCGGTGCCCCTCACTCCTGACTCGCAGCCCCCACTAGCCTGGATACTCACGGCCCCTGGGGGTCTCGGGGGTAGCTAGTCCGATGGGACACTCTGCACTACGATGCTGGGCTTGTCGCGCTGGGCGCTCTTGGAGATGTAGCTGTTGAGGGTTTTCTCCTGGGGGGGGCACTGGGGTCAGAGATGGCACCCGCCCTGTCTCCCAAGCCCCCCTCCGAGCTCCACAGTCCCCACTAGCATCCCTCCCTGACCCCTTCCCCGTGGTACAGCCCTGCCTGTCCACCGCCCCTCTGCCCCATAGGTGACCCCTCCCCGACCCCAAAGCCTGCACCCTCCCGACACTCCTCCAACCCGTCTCCCCTGCACCCTCAGGGCCATCCCATGTGCCCCCAATGCTCCACAGCACAACCCACCTCTCCCCTGCCCCCTCTCCCACCCCATTACCTCCACCAACTGGTGCCAGTGCTCGATGGGTTTGCGGGGGTTGGCCAACATCTCAGCCCAGTGCTCCCGGCCTGGACCCTCGGCGTCGCTCCCCACCCGGCACATCCCGATCACCTCATTGTGCCCGATGCTGGGAGAGAGACCAACTGGTTAACGCTGGACCCCTCCCCTGCCATGGGGACCAGAGCCGGGGAGAGAACCCATAAGTCCTGGTTCCGAGACCCCCCTGCTCTAACCACTAGCCCCCCCACTCCCCTCCCACAGCCAGAGGTGGGACCCAGGAGTCCTGGCTCCCGGCCCCCCCAGCGAGTGGCCGTGCTCTGGGCTCACCAGTCGTAGTCCATGACGGTGATGGTGAGGCTGACGTGCTCGGCGCTCTCGTGCGGGATGTCGAAGACGAGGGCCTCGTTGTAGCTGGGGTTCAGGGTGTTCTTCTTGATGGACGTCTTGCGCTTCTTCAGCCGCCGCCCCTCGCACATGAGTGAAGCCTTGACGTAGGGGTCTGGGGTGGGGGGATCAGATATGGCCCGGATGGGGAGTGCCCAGCTCCACATCTCCCAGTGCCAGCAGCCCCCCTCCCCAGCCACTCCTTCAGTGCCTCCCCCAACTCAGAAGCAGCCCCATCTCCCACCTCCTGTAGCACCCACAGCCCCGCTCCAGCACAGCCCTGCCCTCCCATAGCCCCCCCACTCCCCCGAGCGCAGACCCCCGGCCCCTGACCTGAGAAGCCGGTCAGGTCCATGGCTTTGAGGTTGGAGGCCCGGATGATGGTCACGGTCAGGCGGCCGGCAGTGGGCAGGTAACAGAGGGAGAAATTCACCTCCCCCAGGTCGGCCTTCTCCTGTGTGTGGGGGGGGGGGGGGTGTCAGTGACCCCAGGAGCTGGCAGCCGCTGCTTTCCCCAGCCTGAATATTTCATGGCCTTTTACCAGGCTGGAGCCACTTCCTGCCCATGAATATTAATACTTGTCTGGCTCCGGGCACCGGCCCAGCCCGTGTGTTACAGCCCCTGGCGCCCGGCCACCACCAGCCCCCGGGAATGGGCCACGGAGCGAGAGGCAGAGAAATGACTGGCCAAATTTCCTGAGTCAGAGCTGACCCCAACGCGGTGCCCCTCACTCCCGAGCCGCAGACCCCTGCTAGCCTGGCCCTGCCGGTGCCCCTCACTCCCGACCTGCAGCCCCTGCCAGACCTGCCTGTGCCCCTCACTCCCGACCCGCAGACCCCTGCTAGCCCGGCCCTGCCAGTGCCCCTCACTCCTGACCTGCAGCCCCCTGCTAGCCCAGCTCTGCCCACCACCAGCCCTGCTGGTGCCCCTCACTCCTGACCCGCTGCCCCTTGCTAGCCTGGCCCTGCCCCCGCCCCCCAGCTCTGCTGGTGCCCCTCACTCCCGACCCGCAGACCCCTGCTAGCCCGATCCTGCCGGTGCCCCTCACTCCTGACCCGCAGACCCCTGCCAGCCCAGCTCTGCCCCCCACCAGCCCCGCTGGTGCCCCTCACTCCTGACCCGCAGCCTCCTGCTAGCCCGACCCTGCCGGCGCCCCTCACTCCCGACCTGCAGCCCACCTGCAGGGAATGGGGCAGGGACTCAGTAGGGGGTGGTCTCCCCTTAGCTTCTGCACTGGCTCAGCCCCCCCCAAGCGGCACTAGGGGGCGCTGTGCTGCAGGGGTGGATGCTGCCCCATGGGCTCCATGGGGGTTGTGGGGCCGGAGCTGTAGGGAGCAGGACTAGGGACTGTCTGGGGCTGGTTCCCAGCTCACCCTGTTTGGATGCTGGGGCCAGAGCTAGAGCAGTGAGTGGATTTTCTGGTGGGGAGGGCGTTGGGGAGGGGGAGATAGTAGGGGGCGCAGCTCCACCCACCACCACCCCAGGGACCAACACAGCACCACGGGGGAGGGGCAGGGCGCACACACATACCCAGACCTGCTCTTTACCCTCCCCCACCCTTTCCCTCACCTGAAAATCAGCTGACTTCCAGCAGCTCAAACCCCAAACAGCCTCCAGCTGATGACAATTGGATTTGATGAGATCGAGCGCATTATGGGACAATATAAAGGCAGGGTGGGGGCAGGGCTGGGCTAGGAGGGGGCTGCAGGTCAGGACTGAGGGGCACTGGCAGGGCTTGGGGGAGTCCAGGCCTGGGCTGCCAGGGGGCTGCGGGTCGGGAGTGAGGGGCACCGGCAGAGCAGGGGGGTGCCCAGGGCTGGGCTAGGAGGGGGCTGCGGGTCGGGAGTGAGGGGCATCGGCAGAGCAGGGGGGTGCCCAGGGCTGGGCTAGGAGGGGGCTGTGGGTCAGGAGTGTGGAGCAGCAGCTGCTCCGGGTGGGGGAGGGACGTGCACATACCTGGCTGCTCTAATTACCCGACAGTTTCATGAACAACAAATTCAGCTGAAATATTCAAAAACACCCAGGCCGGAAATCCAGGCAGAATTGGGTTGAAGGCACCAGGAGCTGGGGGGAGGGGCAGGGGTGGGTGCTGTGGGGGAAGGGCAAGGTCCAGGGGGGAGCTGGATGGAGTTGTTAGATACCACGGCCCCCACTCGAGGCAGCCTCCTACCCAATATTGCATCTCTCCCGCCCTGGCCTGGGCCCCATCCCATCTCCCTGGGGTCTCACCACACTGGCCTCCAGGGGTCCCTCCAGACTAGCCACCTGCTTCCGCTCCAGCAGCCCCAGCAGGATGGCTGGGTGTGCACACTGGGGGCTGGGCTGGGCAGGGGTGTGGGCTTGCGTAGAGGGGCTGGACTGGGGAGATGGATCAAGTCGAGTTGGTTTGAGCGTTGGACGTTGGGTTTGAGTTGAAGTGGCTTGACACGGGGTTGAGGTTGAGTTGGGTCAGTCTCCCCTATGCCCTCCTTTCCCCAAGGGATCTCACCCATCGAGGTGGCTTGCAGGATGCCCCTCCAGATGGGTTCTGCTGCTGCATCTGAAGCAGGTTGAGACTGGGGGTTGAGTTGAGAGTTGAGTGCAGCTTAGAGTGCAACTGAATTGAGTTGGGTTGGGCTGAGTTAAGGTTGGGTTGGGTAAGGGCTCAGGTTGAGTTTGGGTTGAGAACTGGAGTTGAATTGAGAGTTGAGTCTGGGCTGGATTGAGATGAGTTGGGATTGAATTTGGATTGGTTTGGTTTAAGGTTGAGTTGAACTGGGATGGGTTGGGTTTGAGTTGGGATAAGGTCCCGTTGGGACTGAATTTGGATTGGGCTGATTTAAGATTGAGTTGAACTGGGATGGGTTGGGTTTGCGTTGGGTTAAATTCAGGTTGGGGTGAAGAGTTGAGCTGAATTGAGACGGACGGGGCTGAGATAATGATTGGATCAGCCTCCCGCCGCTCACCCTTCCCACAACCCACCCGTGATCTCACTCACCGAGCTGCCCTCCAGGATATCCCTCCAGATGGGCGCCTCCTCATCCCGCTCAGCCATCTCCAGCAAGTTGTCCAGCACCACCTGCCCGATGAGGTCGTGGCGGGAGAAGCGGTCGAAGTCGTAGATGCTGAAGTGCAGCTTGCGTCCCGGCAGCTCGGCGAAGGGGACGTTGAAGTTGAAAGTCTCATTGAAGATGGGGTTGAGCGTCTTACGGTGCACCTTGGTCTGGAACTTCTTCTTGCGGTCGGGCAGCAAGTACATCTTGACATAGGGGTCGGAGAAGCCGTTGGCGTCCTTGGCCGGCAGGTCCAGCGCCCGCAGGATCTTCACCACCAGCTGCTCCGAGGCGTAGGCGTAGCGCAGGGCGAAGCAGATGCGCCCGCAGGGAGGACCCTCCGCCTTACGATGCTCCGCCTCGCCCGCCCGCTGCTTGTACAACTCTGGCTTGATCTGACCGATGCTGGTGGCCTGCTCTGGCTTGTCCTCCCCACCGTGGCCGACCACCTCCGGGCTGGAGAGCTGCTGGGTCAAGGGGCGCGGCAGGGTGTTGTACCTGCGAGGGGTCGGGAGTTGGGAGGGGTGTACCGAGACATGGGAACCCCCCAACCCACCTGGAACAGGAGCTATGGGGCTGGGAGAGGGGGCATTTCCCCTGAATGCTCTCCCCCAGGAGCCCCCACACCCCAGGGCTTCCCTTGTGAAACCCCAGCTACGCCACCGGCCCCCCTGAGACAGAGCCCCCTTCGGTTCCCCCTCCCATGCCAGGCCCTCTCCTGCTGCCCCCTAGTGGGAGACGAGAGCGACGCCAGGCCTCACCTGGGGGCGGGCGCCAGGGTGGCCACCTGCTGGTGGGAGTGTGCGTTGGGCAAACCGCCACCCTCCTTAGGGCCGACCTGCCCCTCCACCGGCAGGTCGGGCGAGGTCTGGCTCAGCTTGAGGGTGGCCTCGGGGTAGGAGTCCATGTCGAGGTAGGAGCGTTCGGGCATCTCGGGGCCCAGCTCGACCCGCTCCACCAGCAGGTCACCGTAGGGCGAGTGGTGCAGGTGGCCGTGGAGGCCATGGTCCTTGCGCGGTGCCGGCGAGGTCCCCTTGTCCCGCCAGGGGATCCAGCAGAGCTTCCAAGAGACGAAGAGCGAGACGCCGAGCAGCACAATGCCGCAGAAGGTGACGATGACGGAGAGCAGGCTGACGGAGATGTCTGTGTGGGGCAGAAGCTGTGAGCGGTGGGAGGGGACATGGGAGAGGCAGGCTGGAGACCCCGTCCTCCCACCGGTACCCCAGACCCCTGGGCACAAAGACAGAGCCATGCCCCCACCCCCAGTATTCTACCACCACCGCCTGGAACATGGACACAACCACGTCCCCCTGTAATATCCCATCACCGCCTGGAACATAGACACGACCACGTCGCTCTGTAATATCCCATCACCACCTGGAACATAGACACGACCACGTCGCTCTGTAATATCCCATCACCGCCTGGAACGTAGAAACGACCACGTCCCCTGTAATATCCCATCACCCTCTGGAACATAGACACGACCACGTCCCCCTGTAATATCCCATCACCTCCTGGAACGTAGACACGACCACGTCCCCTGTAATATCCCATCACCCTCTGGAACATAGACACGACCACGTCTCCTGTAATATCCCATCACCCCATGGAACATAGACACGACCACGTCCCCTGTAATATCCCATCACCGCCTGGAACATAGACACGACCACGTCCCCTGTAATATCCCATCACCCTCTGGAACATAGACACGACCACGTCTCCTGTAATATCCCATCACTGCCTCGAACGTAGACACGACCACGTCCCCTGTAATATCCCATCACCACCTGGAACATAGACACGACCACGTCCCCTATAATATCCCATCACCGCCTGGAACATAGACACGACCACGTCCCCTGTAATATCCCATCACCGCCTGGAACATAGACACGACCACGTCCCCTGTAATATCCCATCACCACCTGGAACATAGACACGATCACGTCCCCTGTAATATCCAATCACCACCTGGAACATAGACACGACCACGTCCCCTGTAATATCCCATCACCGCCTGGAACATAGACACGACCACGTCCCCTGTAATATCCAATCACCGCCTGGAACGTAGACACGACCATGTCGCCCTGTAATATCCCATCACCGCCTGGAACGTAGACACGACCACGTCCCCCTGTAATATCCCATCACCGCCTGGAACACGTAGACACGACCACGTCCCCTGTAATATCCCATCACCCTCTGGAACATAGACACGACCACGTCCCCTGTAATATCCCATCACTGCCTGGAACATAGACACGACCACGTCCCCTGTAATATCCCATCACCCTCTGGAACATAGACATGACCACGTCCCCTGTAATATCCCTTCACCCTCTGGAACATAGACACGACCACGTCCCCTGTAATATCCCATCACTGCCTGGAACGTAGACACGACCACGTCCCCTGTAATATCCCATCACTGCCTGGAAAGTAGACACGACCACGTCCCCTGTAATATCCCATCACTGCCTGGAACATAGACATGACTACGTCCCCTGTAATATCCAATAACCACCTGGAACGTAGAAACGACCACGTCCCCCTGTAATATCCCATCACCACCTGGAACGTAGACACGACTGCGTCCCCCTTTAATATCCCATCATCCCCTTGAACGTTGACATGAACAGGACCCTGGCACCTTCCCAGCCGTCACCGAATGCAGACGTAACCCCGCCCCCTGCAGCCTGCCCGTGCCCCCGTGCCCTTACCTGAGTCAGTGGGCGGGGGATGCCCCCGGTTACGCAGCAGGTCGGTGAACTCCAGGCATTTCTCGTGTTGCTCCAGCGCCCGCAGGGAGAAGCAGAGCTCCTTGAGCAGGGTGAGCGCACCGCGACACACGTCCTCCTCATAGTCACCTGACATGGTGCCGCACCATCTGGCCACCACAGGGAGAGAGCCGGTGAGCTGCCCCCGGGCTGGCCCCCACCAGCCCAGCCGAGAGCCCCAGACAGCACAGCCGGGGGGCGCACACCCACACCGCCTCACGGACTCGCACAGGCACAAACACAGGCACCTTTGCACACCCATGCCCACACAAACACATGTGCATTTGCACACTCACACCAACACATATGTTTGCACATGCACTCCCATGCAAACGTGTGTATCTACATGCCTATACCCTCACAAACACATGCATTTGCACACCCATGCACACACCATGTCTGTATTTGCACAAGTGTGCCCATGAATACATATGCACACCCATACTCACACAAACATGTGGGTATTTGCACACCCAAATATGTGTATTTGCACGCCCTCACCCACACAAACCCAAGTGCATTTGCACATCCATGTCAGCACACCCCCATGTGGATTTGCACACCATGAACATGTGTGCATTTGCACAAGCACACACACATACACACACAAACACCTGCCGACAAGTTTCCACCCACAGGACCATCGAGTCTCATGTGCGCTGGCACTTGGTCGCCCTCCCACAGTCTGAAGCAGCTACGCCCACGTGCGAAGCCTTGTACACTGACACACGGCTTGGGCTCAGCCACTCACTGCCACACACCAGCCAACCGGACACGCATTCACGCAGAGACACATGGGAACACTCCCCCTCGCCCGCAGACCAGCACATGCCCCCTCCCACCCATCCTCCCCAACCCACCCCACCCCCAGGCCGGGTCCCCTCCCCACTCACCTGCTCAGCAGCCTCCGTCTCCTGCTGGCTCGGGGTGCAAGTGGGGTGGCTGGTTCTGGCAGCACCAGATGCAGGGCACCGGCCCGGTGAGGGGCTGGGGGTCAGTACCAGTTCCGGGGAGTCTGTGCTAGACGGGGGCAGGCGCCCAGGTCTCCCATGCTGGACGCTGCCAAAGCCATGTGGGGTGGGGGACAGGCCCTCGAGGGTGCCCCCTCCAGGCGGCTCCAGGATCAGCGGTAAAAACCAGCCACCACCATGCTCCAGCGGGGGGGGGGGGGGGAGGGGGGGGGCCTCACAGGGCCTGGGGTGCAGGCGCCCAGCTGGGAAATCAGGGGCCAGGTGTTTCCATGGGGAGGAGGGGTGTGGCTCAGAGATTCTTCTGCGGGGGCAGGTGGTGTTGGTTGGAGCCTTGGTATGGGGGTGGATTGCCCCAGATTCACAGGCACCTGTTGGGGATGGGGGGAGATCATTAGATGGAAGCATCTGCACCCCACCCCCTCTCCAGACCCCAACCTTCCCACCCCCTCTTCCAGCCCCATGACTCCATCCTCCGGCCTGACCTCTCCTTTCCACCCATATCTTCTCTGCCCCATCCCACCCCTTTCTTCTATGCTTGGCCCTGGAGACCCTCCCCTCCCCAGAGCCCAAAATCACCCAGGGTTGGAGAGACAGGAGCTGGGAGCCAGGGCTCCTGGGTTGTCTCCCCGGCTCTGGGAGAGGAGTAGGAGCTGGTGGGTTACAGCAGGGGGAGACTGGGAGCCAGGACTCCTGGGTTCTCCCCCTGGCTCTGGGAAGGGAGTGGGGGCTGGTGGGTTAGAGCAGGGGGAGCTGGGAGCCAGGACTCCTGGGTTCTCCCCCTGGCTCTGGGAGGGGAGTGGGGGCTGGTGGGTTAGAGCAGGGGGAGCTGGCAGCCAGGACTCCTGGGTTCTCTCCCTGACTCTAGGAGGGGAGTGGGGGCTGGTGGGTTAGGGCAAAGGGGCTGGGAGCCAGGACTCCTGGGTTCTCTCCTGACTCCTGCTGTCAGGGGGACAGGCGCTGTCTGTGTCCCCAGAGAGAGATGCTCCCCCTACAGGGTCACTCCCACTGCTTCCCCCCCCCCACCCCCGCAGAAGCCTGGCCACCAACCAGCGCGGTGCCAGCGTAGGTGTCACTGCAGCAGCCACACTGGGCTCCGCTCAGGTTCTCGCCTGCCCTGAATACAGAGTACCAGGCCAGATTCCTCCCCGTCATCGCCCGCTCCCGCCAGCGCTCCCCAGTCCCCCCAGACAGCCTGAGCCCTCCCTGGCTCCAAAGATGGGGGCAAGACAGAGCTGTTGGGATCAATGGGGGGGGAGCCTGGCTGGCACAGAAGCACCAGGCCCGCCCGTATCACCATCTTTTCCCTGCCCCTGCCCCAAGGCCAGGCCAGGCCAGGCCAGGCAGCTGCTCCTTGTCACATCGAGTAGGGGCGCCTGGTCAGAGCCGCTCCCACCCGCCAGCGCACACGGCTTGGCCGCGCTCCCACACTTGTGTGCCGAGATGGGCCGGGAAAGGTGCAATGCACACACACCTACACATCACTCCAGGGCACGCACTTGTGTGACACGGGCCGGGAGCCGGGGGGCACCCGCTTGTGAACCCAGACCCGGCTCGCGAACGCCCTGGCCCCACCCCACGCCCCGGGCTGGGATTTCTCCGCTCCGGCTCCCCCTGTCAGTCCCACAGCTTCTGCCATTGCTCCCCCGCACGGTGAGTCACCAGCACCGCGGGGGGGGGGGGCTCGGCCAGGGAAACCCCTGTAGACAGATGTGGGCAGTCAGAGCAAAGCACAGACACCCTTCCTCCCCCCCCCCCCCCCCGCATCGCCCCCAGGGGTCAGGGTATTTAATGCTGCTGCGGATTCGCCTGAGCTGCCAGCGTGCCGGGGGTGGGGGAGTGCAGGGGGGACGCAGAGGGACAGGGCCATGTGCGGAGCGGGGCATGGACGCAGTTCTGCGAGAACCCAGGAGTCCCAGCTCCCAGCCAGCCCCGGCTCCAGTAACCGGAGCTGCCCGTGGGACACATCCAGCCATGCCCGGTCAATACGTCGCCCGGCGCTGCCAGGAGCCGTGATTACACACACACACACACACACACACACCCCACAGGGAGATCCTCCAGTGGCCCAGCAGTTGGGGGGGGCAGGGTAGGGGCCAACCCCTCCAGCAGCAGGGCCAGAACCGATTCAGGCCTGAGAGGTTCGTAGATAAGGAATGTCAGGAGGGCTGCTGAAAGGCAGCCAGGCCTGGTCATGGACAGAGTGGCAGGACTCCTGGGTTCTCTCCCCAACTCCAGGAGGGGAGTGGGGTCTAGTGGTTGGGGTGGGGGGGACTGGGAGCCAGGACACCTGGGTTCTATCCCTGGCGCCTGGAGGAGAGTGGGGTCTAGTGGAGGGGGGGCAAGACTCCTGGGTTCTCTCCCTGGCTCTGGGAGGGGATTAGGGGCTGGTGATTGGGGGACTGAGAGCCAGCACTCCTGGGTTCTCTCCCAGGCTCTGGGAGGGAAGTGGGGGCTAGGAGGTTAAAGCCGGGGGGAGTGCTCTATGCCTCCCCCACCCCCAGTACTGAACAGTTCCCCTGGCCTGGTGAGTCCCCAGCCCCAGCTCCATGAACAGGCCTCGACCCCTCACAACAGAGACCTAGGATGCGGCTGTGGGGCCCAGCACCCTCCTGCCATGAGCCGAGAGGGGCAGGGGAGTGCACCCCCCCAGGGCATGTCACCCACTATCCTGCCACACGCCAGCCCCAAGGGGGGTTTCTCTTGCAGGGACCCAACCGGGGAACCCCAGAAGGTCAGCAGCCGGGGGCATCACACACTCACCCCCTCCCTCTCGCACACCCAGCGTGAGCAGTGCTGGTGTCACGCACGCACACAGAGTCTTTGTCTTGCGTGCAGCCAGCTGGGCGGTGCTGGTGTCACACACTCACCGGGGCGCTCGCACACTCACGTCCGGGGCTGGCTCCAGTTCTGCTCCTAATCACATTAGTGTGTTGTTGGCACAACAGCCGCCGGGGAGGCTGTTCCCTTGTCTGAGAACCGCCCCCCCTTCCCCCCCCCCCCGACAGGCGACTGCCTCCTAATTACACCCTGCACTGGGGGGGGGGAAGGGAAGGGGAAGGGGAAGCCCCCTGCACGCAGCTACGTGGGGAGCGGCTCCCACAGCCCCCACTCCTGTACATCTGCCCCCCACCACGGGCCAGGAGACCTGAGCCCCTCTCCAGCCCCCCTAAGCATTCCCTTCCCCCCCCACAGCTCCCTCCCCCTGTTCCTGGAGACAAGCGGGAGCACACAGGGGACTAGGAGACCCTGCATCCCCCTCCCACACATTTCCCGGGTCTTGCCCGACCCCCCACCCAAACCTGCAGAGCCACCAGACCCCAGCACCCACTGTCCCAGGTCTAGAGAACCTCCAGCCCCTCCCATCACACTGCTCCTCACTCCTATCCACTAGAGACCTTGCACCCCTCATCCCCCCTCAATGCACCCCCAAATCCTCTCCCTCCTGCACCCGCAGCCCCCTCAATGCACCCCTGAATCGTCCGCCTCCTGCAGCCCAGCCCCCTCAATGCACCCCAAAATCCTCCCCTTCTGTATACCAGCCCCCCTCAATGCACCCCCCAAATGCTTCCCTTCCTGCATCCCCCAGCCCCCACCCCAATTCACCCCCTCCTGTAACCCCAACCCCTTTAATGCACCCCCAAATCCTCCCCCTCCTACACCCCATCTCCCCCTCCCAGTACCCCCAAATCCTTCCCTCCCTGCACCCCCAGCCCCCCTCAGTGTGCCCCCAAATCCTCCCCCTATCTCTCTCTGCCAGCCCAGCTCCCCCCTCAACCCTCTCCTGCACCCCCATCTTTCCCCTCAATGCACCCCAGTTCCCCTCTCCCTGCACCCCTGAAATCCTCCCCTCCTGCACCCCCAGCTCCCCCCCCCGCACCACACCTGTCTCTGAAAATCCAGCTCCCCCTTGAGCCCCCATCCCTGAGCCCCACGCTGCCCCTTCGCGCACCCCCAGTCCCCGGGCTGGATTCCCCACCCTCACCTCCGGTCCGCTCCGGTCCCTACCTGCCGGGGCCGCCAGCCCCGCCGACCGACCCGAGCCGGCTGCGCGGGGACGATGCGCCTCCGCCCGCCTCCCCCGCGCCTGGGAGCGCAGCAGAGCCGAGCAGGTGCCGGGTCCCCCCGCAAAGCCCGCGCAGGCCGCCAGGGGGCGCCCGCGCCCGGCCGGAGCCGCCGAGAGAAGTGGAGGGGGGGGGGGAGCTGCGGAATCCGTTCGCTCCAGCCAAGGGGAGGGGGGTGCAGGACAGGGGAATGACACGGAGTGGGGGGGTTCCCGTATGCCCGGCCCCCCCACATCCCACCCCAGAGGGGCCGTGTCCTAGCACTGGAATAGGGGTCCCCATATACCCAGCCCCCTGCGCCCCACCCCAGGGCCAGGCGAGGGGTCCCCGGATACCCAGCCCCCTGCGCCCCCACCCCAGGGCCAGGCGAGGGGTCCCCAGATACCCAGCCCCCTGCGCCCCCACCCCAGAGCCAGGCGAGGGGTCCGCGGATACCCAGCCCCCTGCGCCCCCACCCCAGAGCCAGGCGAGGGGTCCGCGGATACCCAGCCCCCTGCGCCCCACCCCAGAGCCAGGCGAGGGGTCCCTGGATACCCAGCCCCCTGCGCCCCACCCCAGGGCCAGGCGAGGGGTCCACGGATACCCAGCCCCCTGCGCCCCACCCCAGAGCCAGACGAGGGGTCCCTGGATACCCAGCCCCCTGCGCCCCACCCCAGAGCCAGGCGAGGGGTCCGCGGATACCCAGCCCCCTGCGCCCCACCCCAGGGCCAGGCGAGGGGTCCCTGGATACCCAGCCCCCTGCGCCCCGCCCCAGGGGTGGCTGCATGCTGGGCAAGGGATCTGTTTGAGGTTCCACAGTGGGGGGGGGGGGGAGGAAATCCTGACAAGGGTTGGGGAGAGGCCTCAGGTCTGTTACACGCACACGCATGTCCCAGGCATGTGTGTCCCTGCCTCTGGCACACACACCCTGTGGGGGACCCGCCCATCGCTATCTGAGCCACCAGGGGTCACGGGACCACAGTGCAAAATCCCTGGGGTGGGGGGAGTCTCTCCACCCTACGATCCCCATGGGGCCTGGGCAGCGCCAGACACGGGGTTCACCACAGCAGGATGGCAGCTGGGGGGTGGGGAGTGAACCATGGGGTGAGGCTGCAGGCCTTGCTTGTGTGACTAAGGGGCTGTGGGGGCCACATCTGACGGGGGGGCATCGGACTAAAGGGGGCCTCGTGCGCACACAATCACACCCACCCTCACACACGTGTGTGTTGCATGGCTGAGGATTCAGGACGGCGTGCATGGAGTGCGGGCACCCACACCGCTACACACCCCTGGGTGTGGCTCCCAAAGGCAGGGGAGAGGGGGGCACCCTCCAAGCCGGAGCAGGATCTGGGGCAGCCCAGGAATCTGGATGGAGGGGACCCAGACCGCCAGGGGAGGGGGGGATCTGACCTTGGCAGTGGCACAGGATGGGGACTTTACAGACAGGCAAGGGGGAGGTGCTAATGGAATGAACTGAGAGGAGGGACCCCCATAGGTGGGGACTTGGCCAGAGGAACCAGGTGAGTGTGCAAGTGATGGTGAACAACACACATGTGTGCGAGGCGGCCGTGTCGCTCCAGCAGAGTGGGGAGCCGCCGGCCTGGCAGATCACGGCCTGTCCCCGTCTCGGTACCAGACGCTGATGCCAAGCGACAGAAGGGCCTGAGGGGGCAGCCTGGATGAGAAAGAGCAATTACCCAGACCTGGGGCTCTGGGGGGCGGAATACCGGGGGGGCTGGCTGGGCGCAAGCTCAGATCCAACCCAACAGCCAGGACCAGATGGATCAAACCACCCCACCCCAATCCAACAGAGGACCCAGGTGTCCTGGCTCTAACCCCACTCTAACCCAGCAGACCCTAGTCCCCGCCTTCCCAGAGCCAGGGAGAGAACCCAGGAGTCCTGGCTCCCAGCCCCGCCCCCCTCCTCTAACCACTAGCTCCCCTCACCCCTCTCAGAGCCAGGGAGAGAACCCAGGAGTTCTGGCTCCCAGCCCTTCCCAACCTAACCCACTAGCCCCCTCTCCCCTCTCAGAGCCAGGGAGAGAACCCAGGAGTTCTGGCTCCCAGCCCTTCCCAACCTAACCCACTAGCCCCCTCTCCCCTCTCAGAGCCAGGGAGAGAACCCAGGAGTTCTGGCTCCCAGCCCTTCCCAACCTAACCCACTAGCCCCCTCTCCCCTCTCAGAGCCAGGGAGAGAACCCAGGAGTCCTGGCTCCCAGCTCCCCTGTTTTAACCCCCAGGAGTCCTGATTCATAGCCACACCCACTCTGCACCAGCAGCTGGGGAGAGAACCCAGGTGTCCTGGCTCCCAGCCCCCCTCCCCACTAGTCCCCACCTTTCCCGCGCCCCCTCCCACCCCCCAATTCAGCCCCAGATCCTCCAGGAAGATTGGCAGCAGGGGGGTGAGGGCCAGCCATCACCATGGAAACAGTCTCCGTGGCAATGGGCCTATTCAGCATCTTTCCCCATGCTGCACTAGGCAGCAGGGCCAGCGGATAGCGTGGGGGGGGACAGGGTCAAGGGGGGATAGGGAGGTGGGGGGGTTGGGAAGGTCAGGAGAGTTTGGGGGCCCAGGGGTAGGTGGCAGGGGCAGCAGGAAGATCTCACCTGTCTGGGGGGGGCGTCACTTCTCAATGTATCCCTCCCCCCTAGTCCCTGTCTGGATCACACCCCCACCCCCACTCCCTTGCCTGCGTCCCACCCCAGAGGTGGACGCAGCATCCTGGCCCTGGTCCCTGAAGATACATTAATGGGGTCCCAGCTACCCTGTGTCCCCGGCACCCAGCCAGACAGGCCATTTAATTAAAAGCAGACAACAGCGCAGAGCCCGGGGCTGCCGGGGCGGGGGGGGGGCAGCGCAGGCCCCATGAACCAACCCTGCCCCCCAGAATCCCAGCTGTAAGCAGCCTCCTCTGCACCCCATGGCACTACCTGAATGGGAGCCCCCAGCCACTAGGGGGCACCAGCCCCCCCCACCCCAGCCCCAGGGCAAGGACTGGCTGACTCAGGGGGGCAGGAGCCTGCCTCGGGGGGCACCAGCTCCCATCCAGCCCCAGGGGGGGACTGGCTGGCTCATGGGGGCAGGGAACGGGGCCCAGCATCTGTCCCCTCTAGGGAGCGCCGGGTCCCACCTGGCCCCAGGGCAGGGACTGGCTGGCTCAGGGGGTGGGGAATGGGGCTTGGGGCCTGTCTCCTCCATGGGGCCCTGGCTTAGATCTGGCCCCAGATACCCCCCAGCTGGCAGGGCCCCAGCCGTTCTGCGGTTCAGTCTCCTGCTTCAGCTTTTAACTTAATTAGCCAAGTCGCCAATTAATCTCCTGAGCTGCAGAGAGAATTAATGCGGGGGAGGGGGTTGGGGCGCCTGCCAGTTTGGGGAAGGGGGGGAGCTGGAATACGGAGGCTCTGGCAGCTGGAGGGGGGGTTGCGGGGCGCTTCGTGGCGGGGGTAGCTGCTCGCAGGGGTGCTGGAGGAGTTGGGGGGCACTGGGTGGTGGAGCTGCTGTAGACAGCTCTAGGGATGCAGGAGGTGAGTGGGGTGCACAGTGGGCACATGGAGATTTGGGGGGGCCGTGTATGCCTGGACCCTATGGACACCCATCCCATCCCATCCCTGACCCCCCCCCCCGAGAGTTTAAAACCCCCCCTCACTTTCCACCAGGCGGGCGCATTAAGGAGGAGGCGCCGACGCTAATTGCTCAGCTGTGAATATGGGTGTGAAGGGGGGTGGGGGGAGCGGTAACTCCATGAGTTCGAAATGCAGCAAACGCCTGGCTCCATGGAGCACAACGTTTGGAGCCAGGACTCCTGGGTTCTCTCCCTGGCTCTGGGAGGGGAGTGGGGTCTGGTGGTTAGAGCAGGGGGGGCTGAGAGGCAGGACTCCTGGGTTCTCTCCCCAGCTCTGGGAGGGGAGTGGGGTCCGGTGGTTAGAGCGGGGGGGGGGGGCCTGAGAGGCAGGACTCCTGGGTTCTCTCCCTGGCTCTGGGAGGGGAGTGGGGGCTGGTGGTTAGAGCAGGGGGGCTGAGAGGCAGGACTCCTGGGTTCTCTCCCCAGCTCTGGGAGGGGAGTGGGGTCCGGTGGTTAGAGCAGGGGGGGCTGAGAGGCAGGACTCCTGGGTTCTCTCCCCGGCTCTGGGAGGGGAGTGGGGTCCGGTGGTTAGAGCGGGGGGGGGGGCTGAGAGGCAGGACTCCTGGGTTCTCTCCCCAGCTCTGGGAGGGGAGTGGGGTCCGGTGGTTAGAGCGGGGGGGGGGGAGCTGAGAGGCAGGACTCCTGGGTTCTCTCCCCGGCTCTGGGAGGGGAGTGGGGTCCGGTGGTTAGAGCGGGGGGGGGGAGCTGAGAGGCAGGACTCCTGGGTTCTCTCCCTGGCTCTGGGAGGGGAGTGGGGGTGTCCCCCCCTTCTCTCCATGGCTCAGTGCTGGACGATGGGAGGGTGCCGGTTCGCGGTCGGTTTTCTCTCTGGTTACCCTGCCCCCTCCCCCAGGGCCCTAGTTCTTAACGTCACAGGACAGGTCTCATATTAACCGGGACCCCTTGCTGCTGGCTCCCCCCCGCCCCCGGCTACCCATCCATTGGCAGACCCCCTATCTAACAGGGGCCTAACCTGTGAAGCTCCCCTCCCCCATCCCTGGGCACCCCTCCAAGTTCCAGCCCTGCCCAGGGGTACCCTGAACTCAGCGCTCCTGCCCCAGGGTCTCCCCCTGCCAGCCCCAGGCGGGGTGGGGGGGGGAAGATTCAGGTGGGTTCCCGCCGTGGGAATTGGGGATGCTGCGTGAGCGGGGCAGGGGGAACCCCCCCCCCCAACTCTGGGAGGGAGGGACAGAGCCTCCCCCTCCGGGGCAGTGTGAATTGGGGGGCGGAGCCATATAGAAGTGAAGGGGTGGAAGTGGGTGTGGCCACGTGTGAGACTCCGCCCACCGTCTCGCTCGGGATAGGCTGGGCAAATCACATGGTGCTGACCCCGCCCCCCCCCCCCGCCAAGTCCTGATTGGATGGATTAATTTCCCACCAAAACATTCCTGCTGGTGGGTGGAATATGGGCGGGCGGGCGGGAAGGCTAGGGAAAGGCCCGGACACCTGGGTTCCATACGTAGATTGCCCCCTCCCACCCCCATGGTTGGGGAGGGGGCAATGTCCTGCGAGCCCCCAGCTGAGCAACATCCCCCTATCCTGCCGCAGGCAGCAGTATTAGGTTGTTACCCTCTCTGGCAGGGGGAAGACTGGGGCAGGCAGGAATGAGGGGCATTTCTGAGGGGGGAAGACACAGCACCATCCCGGTGGGTGGGGGACGGACAGACACGCTCTCCCGTGGTGCATAAACCCCACGTGCACGTGCAAAGCCACCTTGCACACATGCTCACAAACTCACGCTTGCCGTGAACCATATCCCCATAGAGTTATATTTGCAAATAAAATCAGTAAAATACATCGGTTCCTCTATACACAGGTCGGAGTCTGAGATGGGGGCCACCGGCTGGTGGGGGGGGGAAGTAACGACACTGTGGGGGGGATCAGCAGTGGGGTGGAAGAGGAGACAGCGGAAAGAGGATATTTGGCAGCCGAGGGGGGCAGACTAAGGATCAATTGGGGGACGGGGGGGCGAACGCATCGGTGGCAGGGGGGGACAGACAGGGTGATGGGGGGACAGATGACAGCAGGAGAATTTGGGGGGAGAGAGAGTTTAGGCAGCTGCTCCCATCTGGAAATTGGCACGTTTTATTACGTTCAGCCTCAGAGTCTCTGCTGGGGTGGGGGGGCTGGGAGCCAGGACTCCTGGGTTCTCTCCCTGGCTTTGGGATTGGGGGGTGGGGGTCTGGGAGCCAGGAGTCCTGGGTTCCCATTGTAGATAATTCCCTAGGCAAAGATCTGAAGAGGGAGGGGGGCAGAAGCCTGGCTTGTATTGGGGGTGGGCGGATGTAATCATACCTGACACCCAGGTGCTACAGGGCTGGGCGCTGGGGCAAAAAGAGCATGAGGATCCTGCTCCCCGCCCACAAGGGGGGATCCGGGAGGGAGCAGTGAGTGAGAGGTATCTTCCCCCAGCAGCCCCTTCCTGGGAATCAGCCCCCAAACCTGGAGCACAAGCTGGAGAATTCAGCACCCCAGGCCTCGTCCCCTCCTGCTCCAGGGCCACAAGGTGGTACAGTGAGCCCCACTCCCCGAGCTAGGACAAGAACCCAGGAGTCCTGGCTCCCGGCCCGCACTACTCTAACCACTAGAGCCCACTCCCCTCCCAGAGACGGGAGAGAACCCAGGAGTCCTGGCTCCCAGTCCCCCCTGCTCTCACCACTAGCGCCCCCCTGCCGCCCAGAGCTGGGGAGAGAACCCAGGCATCCTGCTGCACTGTCGGGGAGGCGCTGAGTCCCAGCACTGGGGGGGGTAGGGGAGGGGCAGTCGGGGGGGTCTGGAAGACATTCTAGTGTGTGTCGTTTCGCTCCCTCGTGGGGTTGAGGGGGGGGCCGGCGCAGAGAGTCCGACGAGATGAGACGAGACGAAAGCCCTTATTGGTGGCCAGGAGGCCATGGGGGGAGGGGAGAGCCAGGGAGCCACAGCAGGGCGGCCATGTGGGGGGGCCCCAGCAGGGAAGGACCCAGCTTTGCAATCCCTGAAGTGGTGAGAAGTGGAGGAGGAGGACCCCCCCTGGACGGAGCTTCACGCTGGGGATCACAGCAAAAAAAAAGAGCCCCCCCCCAGCAGTCACAAGAGCCGCCCTCAGTCCAGAGCAGTCGATCCCTGTGGTGCCAACCCAGCTGCAGGGCAGGTGTCTCGGGTCCCCAGCGACTCCCCAATTCTTTGGCAGCTGAGCATCGGCCGGGGGAGGGGAGCCCAGGGGCCCTGGTGTCCCCCACCCAATTCAGGGAGAACAGAACTTCAGAGACCACTGAGTGTGGGGGGGGGGGGTTAGAAACAGGTGAGGGTGCCCCTGGCCAACAGTTGGGATCACCCTCAGGAGCCCCCCCCATCTTGTGCCTGTTGCCCCCACCCTCAATCCTGCTGCTCCCCAATTCACCCCTCCCCTTTGGAGCACTAGGGAGGGGTGGTTCACCCCAAACCCAGAGACTGCCCAGCAAGGCACAGGCACATGCAGCCCGACACGTGAGAAAGCGTGACCCGGTCTATGTGGCAGGGGAGAGCAGGGGCTAGTGTGCAAGGTGGTGGGAGAGGGTACAGTGATGGTGCACATACAAGCAATGGCAACTGTCCTCATGTAGGCAATGGTGCAAGCCAATGCTCCAAATGTGCATGTGTGAGTGATGGTGCAAGTTGGGGCCCAGCTAAGTATGCTTGTGTGGGCAATGGTGCAAGCTGGTGCGTAGCTGAATGTGTCCGTGACTGATGGCACGAGCAGATGAGCACAAGGACAATGGTGCAAGCAGACATGAAGCTGAATATGCAGACAAGCATTGGTGCAACCCCATGTGCAACTAAGTGTCCACATGAGCAATGGTGTGATATGGCAAAGAGCGTGTGCACACAAGTGACAGTGTGCAAATGTGCACACTAGCGCATAGCTGAGTGTCCATGTGCAACAGATGGTACATAGAGCATGGGTGCACTAATCATGATGCAAGGGGTGCACAGGTGAGCATGCACATGAGCAATGGTGTAAGCCAGTGCATAGGCAAATGTACACGTGAGCAACAGTGTGAGATGGCAAGTGTGCATGCACAAGCAACAACGTCCGCTGATTTGCAGTGTGCTAATGGACAAGCTAACGCCTAGCAGAGGGTACACGTCACAACAGATGGCACGCAGAGTGCACACACACTAGTGATTATGCTGGTAGGTGCACAGGGGAGCGCGCACACGTGAGCAACGGTGCAAGCCGGTGCACAAGTGAATGTGCACACGTGAGCAATGGTGCAAGGTGGCATGGAGCCAAGCCATTACACAAAGTTCCCTCCCTCGCCTGCCAGCACCCTTTGCCCCCGCCCCAGGATCCAAGGTCCCTTTCTTTCCAAGGGGGGGGTATCGCTAGGGGTCCCCTCACTCTCTGGGGTTGGAGGGGGTATCGCCACCCGGCTTCTCCTTGCTCCTGGCGTCATCCATTCGGGCCTCCGTGTCCTCGGGGCGGCTGGGGTGGGCTCCCCTCTCTCCTGGGGGGGTGGGGGGGCTAGGGGCTCCCCTCTCCTGGGGCGGGGGATTCTCTCATCACCTCTCCAGGAAGAGCTTGAGGGCGCGGTCAATGTTCATGCGGTGCCCGACCCGGGTGACGCCCAGGTCGATGTAATCCTCCTTGGTGAGCGAGGGCAGGTGGGAGCCGTCGATCTCGTTGTCCAGGAAGCGCTCGCGGTGCTCGCCCAGCTTCAGGTACTCCAGCCAGTCGGCCACATCGAATTTGGTCCAGAAGGGCAGGGGCTTGGCGCCGAAGGGCTTGTCCGTGGCCGAGGGCAGGAAGTGGGTGGGCGAGAGGGAGCGGCTGCCGGAGGCGAAGTCGGGGAAGGGGCAGGGGCCGGAGGGGGGGGATCCGCGCAGGTCATAGATGCCGCCGTAGAGGGGGACGGAGGGCAGGATGGGCAGGGAGGAGGGCCGGGGGGCCAGGCTGATCTTGTGCTCGCTGGGCAGGGCGGCGGGGCTGGGGGCGCGGCGCAGCGCCGGGCGGATGTCGAACTCCACGCTCTTCGGGGGCTTGGCGCCCGGCCCCGCCTTGGGCCAGTTGTGGAACAGGCTGCCGGGCGGCTTGGAGGGGCCCGACACATCCTCAGGGAGCCTGGGTGGGAGAGGGGAAGAGATGGTCACGGGATGCTCCTCTCCCCCCAGCAGTCCTCCCCCCTCCTTCACTGTGCAGAGGCCAGGGTGGGACACCCCAATGCCCCCCAGCTTTGCATGAGCAGCCATGGGGCAAGCGGCACACTTGTGGCACACGATGACGGGGGCTCGTCTGCAGAGCAGAGAAATTCACCACCTCTTGCACTCACGTCAGGGAACGGGTCTGGCACGGGGATCTGCCTCGTCTACCCCCCCTCCCCGCCCCTGCTGGGATTCAGCCCCGGGCCCCTTCCAGCCCGGCTCTGGGAGGAGAGTAGGGCTGGAAGCCAGGACTCCTGGGTTTTCTCCCTGGCTCTGGGAGGGGAGCAGGGTCTAGTGGTTAGAGCAGGGGGGGCTGGGAGCCAGGATCCTGATTTGCCAATGTTTGTCATGTCTTCTCCCCAGGGTTACTCCCGTGGGGTTGGGGGGGTTGCACCCCCAATATCCTGCCCCACGGGTGGGGGAGGGTCCCCATCTCCCACAGGTGAATTCTCCCAGTGCAGACAAGCCCTCGGACACACAACACAATGGAGCAAATTAAAGGCAGCAGCGCAGCCCTGGTGAGCGGCTGGGGAGTTGGAGCAGGAGGGGGCCTCTGTGGGGGTGCAGCGGGGGGGGTTACAGACTCCTTCAGGGTGGGGGCTCAGTGGCATCCCACGGGGGGGGGTCTGGGACAGAAAGACCCCCTCTCAACCCAGGAATCACTAGGAAACTGGGCACGAGGAGTGGCAGGATGTGGGAGGGCACTGGGGGGGGCATATGTGCAGGACCTGATGCCCCCCGCCGAATCCCTGACCCACAGCAGCCTCCTGGGAACCCAGCCCTATGGGTGAGTGCGTGCGTAGGAGGGAAGGTGAAGGGGTGAACAGATGCAGCGCCTGGCACGAAAGGGTCCTGTCCCCTCCCCCGCCCCCCCCCACACACGTGTGCCGGGCATGGCGGAGCGAGAAACCAAAACAAACCCAAAGCAAACATGAGTGACGGGCACGGCGGCGTGAGGCATGCACGGGGCGCCCCCGGCGGGTGCTGCTGGCTTCCTCCATCCATCCATCCGGCCTCCTCCGGACGCTACCTTTGGCGCTGCAGGGAGCCGGGCCGGTCGGCGCCGAAGGGGCCTGCGCCGTCGGGGGGCCGGGCCCACGACACCCCGCTCATCTGCTGCAGCTTGGAGCTCAGCTCGCTGATGATGCTGGCTTTCATGGCCGAGACGGGCGAGGGCTTGGCCGCCCCGCCCTCCTCCCAGGGCAGGGTGGGCGAGCGGCGCTGCGGGGCAGGCGGCTCCTGGGCCGGGGCGGGCGTGAGGGCGAAGACGCTCTCGGCGCAGGCCGCCACCGAGATGGTGGAGCTGGTAGGGGTGGCGGGGTCGCGGCGGGCGGGGAAGGGCCGGGAACGCAGCTTGCTGGGCTTCTCCGCCGGGCCCCCGAAGGCTTGGCCGTCCAGGTAGGTGACGTAACTGTCCAGCAGCTCCACCCCCTCGCTGGACAGCCCCGACATGCTGGACAGGGTGGAGACGGAGCTGATGGTCTCCAGGTGGTGGTCGCTGCTGCTCCGGCTGTCGATCTCCTCGATGCCCGAGTCGGTCACCGCTTCGGGGGGCTCGGGCGCCGGGATCTGGATGGAGGACACAACCGAGGAGAAGTTGACGTGGGGGGCCTCCCGAGGCTCGGGCGCCCCACCCTGGGTCAGCGTGGCCACCTCACTGTCGTAGGAGGTCAGGCTGGAGGTGGTGGAGTCCAGGGCAGTGGTGGCAGGCGGCGGGGCGGGCGCCGGCTCCGGGGTGGGGATGGCGGGGGGCTCCCGGCCCGCCTTGGGGGAGTCAGGCTTCTCGAAGCTGTTGGAGAACTCCAGCGGCGGGGGCAGCGGCTCGGTGAAGAGGAACTCGTCATCCACGTCGACGGAGGGAGCCGGCGGCGGGAGGACCAACAGGGGCAGCCCGTTCTCCTCCATCCCCTGGACCGGCGCCGGCTCGCTCTCCTCCTGGGGCCGGCAGTTCTCCACAAAGCGCACATGCAGCTTCTCGCCCCCGGCCCCCTCCTCCCCCCGCTTCTCCCCCGCCCACGGGCCGCCCTTGGGCTCGGAGGGGGCCTGGCGCCGGGGGCTCTCCGGCCGCGGCTCGCCTGCCGGTGCCCCCCACAGGCGCAGGATGGAGCCGCTTCCTCCAGAGGGCTCCAGTGCCACCTCCCCAAACCGGGGCGAGGATGGGCGGGACCTTCGCTCCTCTGCCTCTGCCCGGCCTTGGTGCAGCTGCTGGGAGTGCGATTCCTGCAGCGCCCGCTCCCGTGCCACCAGCGCCAGGCCCAGGGGCGAGCCCGGGTCCAGGATCTTGCCCGTCAGGGGGTGGATGAGGGGCGGGGCATTCCCGCCACCCAGCCGGGGCTGAAGCTGGGGCAGGAAGCTGGAGCAGACGGTGGTGAAGGCGCTGGTGGTGCTGGTGCCCCCATAGCCCTTGGCAGGGCGTGGCTGGTAATAGGTGCCCGGCGGCAGGGGCTGGGCGTAATTCAACTGCAGGTAGGGCTCGGCCGAGAACATGCCCTCGTCGATGCTCTTCGAGTGCCGGAGCCGGGGCGCTGGAGCCGGCTCGGGCGCCTCGTCCTCTGGCACCTCGGTGGAGAGGAAGAGGGCGGAGCGGCGGCGGGCTTCGCTGTGCCACTCCCGGTCCCGCCGTGCCGCCCCCACCAGGGCCGCGCCGAACTGGCTGGTGAAGTCCATGCTGTTGTGGAGGGGCAGGGCGGGCACCGGGGCCGGCTCCGGCTGCCCCTCGGCCTCCATGCTGCTACCCTGGCTGCTGCGCCCGCTGCTGCTGGTGGAGGGGGCTTTGATGACGATGGTGGGGATGGCAATGGAGTTCTTCTCGGGGGCGGGCGGCGCCGGGGCGGGCGGCGTCGGGGGCGGCTGAGTCTGGGGGGCAGCCCCTTGCTGCCTCTGCTCATCCTCCACCTTGGTCTGCTTCACCAGTGGGCCTTTCCGGCGCAGCGGCTTGGCCGGGATGTACATGGCGGCACTGGCCGCCCGGGCCGGCAGGTTGTAGTAACGCAGCTCCGGGTGCGGATGGTGCCCGCGCCAGCCCCGGGCAGGCCCGACCTCGGCCCCACGCTCCAGCTCCTGGCGGTACATGGACAGCTTCTCGCGTCGGGCCGGGCCCTCGAAGGCAGGCGGCTCCTGCTGCAGCGAGGCCGGGTAGAGCTTGGCCTCAGCGGCCGGGTTGAAGGTAGAGCGCACGGCGGGGGTGAGGCGGCCAGTGGCGGAGGGGGGGGCACTGTAAGGGGGCTCAGGAGGGGAGGTGGTGGGGGGTGGAGGGATGTCCTCCGAGCCGGGGACGGACAAGCTGCGGCTGAATTTCATGGCTGGGGGAGCCAGGTAGGGCTTCTCGTCCTCCGCCGAGCCTGCGAATGGACAGACGGACAGTGGTCGGCCAGGGCTCCAGAGTCCCAGCTCCCAGCCCCACTTCTCTAACCCGCTGGGCCCCACTCCCCTGCTAGAGCCGGGGAGAGAAGAGGAGGTTACTCACCTTGTGCAGCAACTGACGTTCTTCGAGATGAGTGTCCCTGTGGGTGCTCCACTTCAGGTGTCGGTGCGCCCCTGCGAGATTTTTTGCAGCAGTACTCCTACCGGCCACACATGCTTAGAACCTGTCACTCATTCTGAGAGTGTTACTAGAGAGCATGCCCCGGAGGCTACCCCAACTCCGAAGTAGAGGGGAGGAGGATGGGTAGTGGAGCACCCACAGGGACACTCATCTCGAAGAACGTCAGTTACTGCACAAGGTGAGTAACCTCCTCTTCTTCTTCAAGAGATGTCCCTGTGGGTGCTCCACTTCAGGTGACTTCAAAGCAGTGTATCTCAAGGAGGTAGGGACTTCAGGTCTGGCAGGAATGCCGTAGACAACACTGCCCTGCCTAACTGAGTGTCAGAGAGGGGGCCTTGAGTAAGGGCATAGTGAGTTATGAATGTATGGTGGGAGGACCAGGTGGCCGCCCTACAGGTGTCTGACAAGGGTACTTTGCGTAGGAAGGCTAGAGAGGTAGATACAGATCTAGTGGAATGTGTCCTGATCACTTCCGGAGGTGTAACGTTCTTTATCTGATAACAGAGACGTATGCAGTCAGAGATCCATTTCGAGAGCCTCTGAGTAGAGATAGGCATGCCC
Source organism: Aldabrachelys gigantea (assembly GCA_026122505.1). Lineage (NCBI taxonomy): Eukaryota > Metazoa > Chordata > Testudines > Testudinidae > Aldabrachelys > Aldabrachelys gigantea. The sequence goes on along the minus strand of CM047489.1, from coordinate 20,755,097 downwards.
TTGGAGCGGTCCGCGATAGAGACAAAGAGTCTAGGAGAGTTTCAGAAGGGTTTTGTTCTGTCCAGATAAAAAGATAAGGCCCTTCAAACGTCAAGTATGTACATCGCAGCCTCAAAGGAGTTTGCGTGCGGTTTCGGGAAGAAAGTTGGTAAATGGATCGGTTCATTGAGGTGAAAGGGAGCATGCACTTTCGGTAGGAATTTAGGAACGTAGAGTAACTTTGTCTTTGAAGAAGAGGGTATATGATGGATCTGCCATAAGAGCTGCTATTTCGCCTGCCCGTCTGGCGGAGGTAATGGCTACCAAAAAGGCTGTTTTCATTGAGAGGTGCAAAAGGGAGCAGGTGGCTAAGGGCTCAAAGGGTTGGCATGTTAAACAGGACAATACCAGGTGAAGATCCCATGGAGGAGTAGGTGGCTGAACGTCTGGATACAGGGTTTGGAGACCCTTCAGAAAACGTTTGGTGATGGGATGAGCAAAAACCGAGGTATTGTCAACTGTACTGTGAAAGGTCGTGATGGCAGCTAAGTGGACCCTGATGGAGCTGGATGACAGGCCAGATTGCTTCATGTCCAATAAATAATCGAGTATACAGGGAAGAGGTGCAGAGGTCGGAGACAGCTGCTTGGTTGAGCACCATTTTGTAAATCTTTTCCACTTTCGGAGGTAGGTGGTGCGGGTGGATTGCGTTCTGCTGTGCAGGAGTACCCTCTGTACTTGGCCAGAGCAGTCTAGTTCTTGTTGGGAGAACCATGCAGGTATCAAGCTTTGAGGTGAAGCATGGAGAGATTGGGGTGAAGAATCCGGCCATGCTGCTGTGATAGGAGGTTGGGGATAAGAGGGAGGGAGATCGGAGGTTGAATCGACATTCTGGTGAGGAATGGGAACCACGGTTGTCTGGGCCATGACGGTGCAATCAGGATTATCGTGGCACGATCCGTTCGTATCTTCATGAGGACCCTGTTGAGCAATGGTATTGGGGGAAACGCATAAAGCAAGGGTCGGTGCCAGGGGATCATGAATGCATCCCCTAGGGAGTGTTTGCCGAGTCCTGCCCTGGAGCAGAAGTTGAGGCATTTTGTATTGTCTGGGGTCGCAAAGAGATCTATGGTTGGGTGACCCCAAGTGCGGAATATGTGGAGAATGATTTTGTCGTCTATCTCCCATTCGTGCTCTGAGGGAAAGCATCTGCTTAGCTCGTCGGCAGTGGTGTTCAGGACGCCGGGAATGTACGCAGCTGATATATGGATGTGATTTGCAAGGCACCAATTCCAGAGTTTCATGGCCTCTGAACAAAGGGAGTGGGAATGAGCCCCCCCTTGTCTGTTGACGTAGAACATGCAGGCAATGTTGTCTGTCATTATGCGTACATGTTGATTCCTGATTAGTGGGAGGAAACGACAGCAAGCATTCAAGATAGCTCGAAGTTCTAGAATGTTTATGTGTAGGGAGGTCTCGGAAGGAGACCATAGGCCGTGGACTGTATGGTGGGAGATATGGGCCCCCCAATCCGGTGAGGGATGCGTCGGTTGTCATCATCACCGTGGGTGGAGTCTGGAGAAAGGGGACTCTAGAACAGAGGTTGTCGGGGGCTGTCCTCCATATGAAAGAGTCCTTGACCCGGTAAGGAATGGTCAATGGTTTGTGTAGTGAGTGGACGTTTGATTTGTAAACCGTGGCCAACCAGGCTTGGAAGCACCTCATGTGGAGGCGTGCATTCTGGACCACGAAAGTGCACGAGGCCATGTGCCCCAGTAGTTGGAGGCAGTCTCGGGTGGCGACCCGAGGGCTGCTGCGAAGCCTCGTAGCCAGGAGTTTTATAGTATGGGAACGGTCGGGTGGAAGGGATGCCTGTCCGGTTGTGGAGTCGAGGCTTGCACCTATGAAGTCCAGGCGTTGGATAGGACTTAATGTGGATTTGTTCTCATTTATTTGCAGGCCCAGGGATTGGAAGCACTCGATTGTGATCTTTGTGAAGCGGAGAGCTTCGGCGTGTGAGGAGGCCTTGAGAAGGCAGTCGTCCAGGTAAGGAAATATTATAACCCCTTGTTTTCTGAGGTAGGCCGTGACTACAGCTAGGAGTTTGGAGAAAACGCGGGGGGCAGTGGACAGGCCAAGTGGCAGAACTCTGTATTGGTAATGCGTCGAGCCAAGGATAAAACGGAGAAAACGTCTGTGGGCTGGGTGGATAGTGACGTGAAAACAGGCGTCTAGTAGGTCGAGGGCTGAAAACCAATCGCCCTGTTCCAGTGCTGGAATTATGGTGGTGAGAGTAACCATCTTGAACTTTTGTTTCTTGATGAAATTGTTGAGTCTCCTGAGGTCGAGCATCGGTCGCCATCCTCCCGTTTTTTTCTGTGTCAAGAAATATGGGGAGTAGAACCCCTTCCCCTTGTGGCATTCGGGTACGAGCTCTCTAGCACCCAGGTGAAGAAGGTGTTGTACTTCTTGCAGGAGGTGTGGCTCGTGAGAGGTGTCCCTGAAGAGGGACGGAGAGGGTGGGAGGTAAGGAGAGGAAGGGGATGGAATACCCGGTTGTAATGACCTCTAGGACCCACTTGTCGGTGGTAATATTCTGCCATTGGTGTAAGAATGGCTGTAGACGGTGTCCAAAGATAGTTGTAGGCAGTACCTGCACTGAAACAAGGGCGACGTTCACAAGACCCTCGACCAAAGGTTCAAATTTGCTTATTATTTTGAGGAGGTTGGGGCATCCCGGAAGAAGTGGTGCGACGCCGCTGGTATCTGGACCTCTGGCGTTGGGGTTGTTGTTGATGATCCTGAGCTCTCGAGAAATGCTGAGTATATGGGGGTAGCGCGGACAGTGGTAAGGTTGGTATCTGTACTGTCTCCTTCTGCTTGTAGGGGTCTGGATACCTAAGGATCTCAGTGTTGCTCGTGAGTCCTTCATGGAGTACAGCACCTCATTAGTGGTGGCAGCAAAGAGTTTATCACCATCAAAAGGGAGATCCTCTATGGTGCTCTGAACCTCGCGAGGAAAGAGAGAAGAAGAAAGCCAGGAACCTCGTCGCATGACGACCGCGGTAGCGGTGGACCTTGCTGCAGTATTGGCTGAATCCAGAGCCGCTTGCAGAGCCGTCCGGGATATGATCTGCCCCTCGGAGACTAAAGCTGTAAACTGTTGTTTCTTGTCAGCTGGAATGTGGTCAATAAAATCCATAAACTTATTATAGTTTTTATGGTCGTACTTTGCCAGAATTGCGGTGTAATTGGCAATTCAAAATTGCAATGTTGAAGAGGCATATACCTTACGACCCAGCAGGTCTAAGCGTTTGCCATCTTTGCTGGTTGGGCTATGGCGGAAGTATTGCTGTTTGTTCCTCTGATTCGCTGCGTCCACTACCAAAGAGTTTGGCGCAGGATGTGAAAAAAGGGAATTCAGAGCCCCTTGAGGGAATGAAGTATTTCCGGTCTGCCTGTTTGCAGGTCGGCTGGATTGTGGCTGGAGTCTGCCAGATGGATTTAGCAGGTTCCAGAATGGCTGAGTTAATTGGGAATGCTAGCCTGGATGAGGAAGATGGTTGCAGGATGTCAGTTAGCTCATGTCGTTGGTCCGGTACCTCCTCCAAACTAATTCTGAGCTCATTGGCCACCCGTTTGAAGAGATCTTGGAATTTTGCAAAATCATCAGACGGCAGGGGAGGGGAAGGAAGTAACGCCTCCTCATGTGTTGACACGGTTGGCAAGTCAGGTAGTATTGGATCAGAAGCTGGAGTTAATTGATCCTGAGGGTGGGAGGGTGCCGCCAAGTCCGTCATAGGATTTGGATGTGTGCGTCTAGAGCGAGTAGAGGAGTGGGCATGCTGCTGAGGGAAAGATGTCCATGGAGCCCAATACTGCCATGGTGATGGAAAAGGCATAGGTGGTGGCATCCAGGAATTCACACACCAAGAGGTGGGATCTTGCGATTGGTGTGGGACAGTTTTCCTATGTCCGCAGAGGACAGGGCTCTGGGAGTAGAATGCAGTCTGCAGTGGCACATCAGCCTGTGGTTGACTCCTCCTCACTCGAGGAAGGCTGTTCAGAACCTGAGTCATTCGAGATAGGGAAGCCATCCCCAAGAAATGGTGACTGCAACATGGGTGACACTAGGAGGTCACTTGAATGGGTGTATTGTAAAGGTGGAGCAGTCATAGGCGAAGGCATGTAGAGCTCCTGTGAGGAAGCCTGGGCTGGTACCGGAGTTTTCTGTCTTGGCTCCGTGCCACGGAGCGGTAGCAAAGCCGGTGCCGCAGGCGGTGCCATGCTATGAATAGCAGGCTGCGGTGCCGCCGCCGCCGGTGCCTCAATAGTCGGTGCTGCATTCAGTGCGGTGCCGACAGGTGCTACAATGGAGACAGGCAACTGGAAGCCTGTCGCCTTAGCACCAGGGGCTCGTGCTGCCGCCGACAGCAACGGCGGGTTGAGCGCGGTACCGGAGGAGCCCGGCTCGTCAAACGTACTGAGGCGGGGAAACGCTGGTAATGAAACTGACGAGCTGACCGGAGAGGGTTTACCAGCGAAGCTTCCTGTTGCTTGTAAGTGCTCTCTTTTGGCTGACTTCTTTAGTTTTTTTGAAGGGTTAGAGCTGGGTCTGGAGGCAGAGTCTGTGCCAGGGTCTGAGGTAGATTGCAGGGATTTTTGAAGTAAAATAAGCTTTAACTTTAACTCCCTGTCCTTCCTAGCCCTGGAGCTTAACTTAGTGCAGTGAGGGCATTTTTGAGGAATATGGGTCTCCCCCAAGCATTTTATACACTTGGAGTGCCCATCCGAAAGAGGGATAGTGTCCTTACAAGAAGAGCAGCGCTTAAAACCTGTGGAGCCAGGCATATTTGAAGCGCTGACAGAACGAGAGAAAAAAAAATTTTTTTTTTTTAACTAGTAGGAAAAAGGTAGGTAACACTAACTAACAGGTAAATAACAGAGAAAAACTAGCTAACTACAGGAATGCTAAGATAAGGAAAGAAAATACTAAGGAGTCTGCTGAGCTCCGTCTCAAGCCGGGGGCGGTAGAGAAGGAACTGAGGGTACCGGCCGCGCATGCTCTCTAGTAACACTCTCAGAATGAGTGACAGGTTCTAAGCATGCGTGGCCGGTAGGAGTACTGCTGCAAAAAATCTCCGATCGAAGGCGCAGGGGTGCACCGACACCTGAAGTGGAGCACCCACAGGGACATCTCTCGAAGAAGAACCCAGGAGTCCTGGCTCCCAGCCCCTCTGCTTCAAACCACTGGGCCCCACTCCCCTGCTAGTGCCGGGGAGAGAACCCAGGAGTCCTGGCTCCCAGCCCCCCCTGCTCCAACCCACTGGGCCCCACTCCCCTGCTAGAGCCGGGGAGAGAACCCAGGAGTCCTGGTTCCCAGCCCCTGCTGCTTCAACCCACTGGGCCCCACTCCCCTCCCAAAGCTGGGGAGAGAACCCAGCAGTCCTGGCTCCCAGGCCCCTGGCTCTAACCACTAGACCCCACTCCCCTCCTAGAACTGGGAAGAGAACCCAGGAATCCTGGCCCCCAGCCCCCCACTCTAACCCATGAGACCCCCTCCCCTTTCCTGCATAACAGACGGAACCCAGGAGTCCGGCAGTGACAGACGCCTGTTGCCCCAGCCCCGCTCCCCTCCCAGCCCGGCCCACCTCACCGATGGATTTCTGGCGCAGCATGAGGCCCTGGGGGGCACCAGGGGGCAGGTACGACGGGCGCTCGTAACTGGGCTGCCCCATCCGATGCGGCTCGAAGTTTGACTGCAGAGACATTGGGGTGGGGGTGTTAGCAGCAGGCGAGTGAGGGCACCACCCAGCGCAGGGAAGGGTTAAGGTGGCACGACAGGGCAAGGTGCCGGGGGGGGGGGTTAAAAGGCCAGGATAGGGGTAGTGGGGGGGTGATAGGCAGGGGTAGGGAGGTGAGTAGAAATGACCCACTCCCCTCCCAGCGCCAGTGAGAGAACCCAGGAGTCCCGGCTCCCGGCCCCCCTCCCCTGGGGTGCCCCCTCAGTGAGGCCCAGCCATAGGGCCCGGCGGGGGGGCCGTTACCATCCTACCTCAGAGGTGAAGTAGCCCTTGGGCCCCCGGGCCTTCCCCAGGGAGGGGAGCCCGCCGGAGCTGGGTCCCTCCCCCACGCTGATCGTCTGCTGAGCTGCAGCCAGGATCTCGTCCAGCTTGTCTGCGAGGGACAGAGAGACGGAGGGTGAGGGGGGCTGGCCAGAGGGGCGGGGGGCAGAGGGGAGCCTATCCTTGCCGCCACCCCAGGCCCAGATCTGGGACCTGGGGAGTCACTAAACAAACACTGCAGCCAGCTTGGACTGGAGACAAGAAACCATATGGATTGTCTGGCCACTCCTGGCACCGCTGAGGTGGCATGGAACCCAGGAGTCCTGGCTCCCAACCCCCACTGCTCTCACCACCAGCCCCCACTCCCCTCCCAGAGCTGGGAAGAGAACCCAGGAGTCCTGGCTCCCAGCGCCCCCCCTGCTCTAACCACCAGGCCCCACTCCCCTCCCAGAGCTGGGGAGAGAACCCAGGAGTCCTGGCTCCCAGCCCCCCCCTGCTCTCACCACCAGACCCCACTCCCCTCCCAGAGCCGAGAAGAAGAAAAGACGGTTACTCACCTTTGTAACTGTTGTTCTTCGAGATGTGTTGCTCATATCCATTCCAGTTAGATGTGTGCGCGCCGCGTGCACGTTTGTCGGAAGATTTTTACCCTAGCAACACTCGGTGGAGTGGCGCCGCTATGGTGCCGGATATATACCCCTGCTGACCCAGCCGCCCTTCAGTTCCTTCTTGCCGGCTACTCCGACAGAGGGGAAGGAGGGCCGGTTTGGAATGGATATGAGCAACACATCTCGAAGAACAACAGTTACAAAGGTGAGTAACCGTCTTTTCTTCTTCGAGTGCTTGCTCATATCCATTCCAGTTAGGTGATTCCCAAGCCTTATGTAGGTGGTGGGGTCAGAGTGAAATATGGCAGAATGTAAAACTGCTGAGCCAAAGGCTGCAGTATCTCTTGACTGTTGAATCAGAGCATAATGCGAAGCAAGGGTATGGACCAAGGACTATGGAGCTGCGCGATAGATCTCGTGGGTAGGGACACGAGTTAGCAAGGCGGCAGATGAAGCCTGAGCCCTGGTAGAACGCATGGTGATGTGGCTTGGGGAAATGTAAGCCAAATCATAACAAGTGCAGGTGCACGTCATCACCCAAGATGAGATCCTCTGAGAGGAAACAGGTAGGCCTTTCCTTCGGTCTGCTACTGCGACCGAGAGTTGGGGCATGTTACAAAATGGTTTTGTCCGCTCAACATAAATGCAAGCACTCTACAGAAGTCCAGGGAGTGCAATTGTTGTCCCCATCGCGTTGAGTGTGGTTAACATGAAAGGCCGAAACCACCTTAGGGAAGAAAGCCGGGTGTGGTCGTAACTGCACTTTGTCTTTGTAAACATAAAGTATGGCGGAACCACCATAAGAGCCCTGAGCTCAAAGACTTGTCTGGCCGATGTAATGGCTACGAGGAAAGCTGTTTTCCAAGACAGGTATAGCAGCGAGCAGGTCACTAACGGGTCGAATGGAGGAGACATAAGTCTGGTTAAACCCAGGTTGAGGTCCCAGGTTGGGGCTGGGCGGCGTACCTAAGGGTGTATGCGCTGCAAGCCCTTGAGGAACCTCGAAACCATAGTATGAGAACACAGAACGACCACCTTAGCCTGGATGGAAGGTAGAGATGGCTGCCAAGTGTACCCTCGGCGATGACACCGCTAGGCCCTGCTGTTGCAGTCCAGAGGGTAGTCCAAAATAGAGGGGATCGAGACCTCAGCAGAAGTAAGATTTAAGCGTGTCGCACCTGTAGGAGAAACGCTTTCACCTGGGCAGGTACGTTGACCAGGTGGAAGGCTTCCTGCTATCCTGATAGTCACGAAGCAGCCACACCATAAGGTGAAGAGACCGCAGGTCCGGGCGGCGAAGTCTGCCGCAGTCCTGAGGTATGAGGTCTAGGTGGAGTGGCAGGGTAGTTGGGTAGGCTACTGACAGGCCGAGCAACGTGGCGTATCAGTGCTGCCTGGACCACACTGGAGTGATCACGATGATGCACGCCCTGCACCTGCGAAGTGTGAGCAGGACCCAATGAGCCGGGGGAATGGTGGGAAGGCATAAAGGTGTTGGTCCTTCCATGGCATGAGGACAGCGTCCGAGATCGGTCCCGGGGAGAGACCTTGGAAGGAGCAGAACCTCGGACATTTCGTGTTCTCGCGGTAAGCGAACAGGTCCATATGTGGGGAAAAATCCCCACTTCTGGCAACAGAATGCATCCCATCAGGCAGGGCAAGCACTCATGAGACAGGAAAGACCTGCTGAGTCGAAGCGCCAAGGAGAAAGGATGCTACCAGATTTATCGAGTGGGCTATGCAAAAGTCCCAGAGATGGATGGCCTCCTGACAAAAGGAGGAGGACCATGTCCCTCCCAGGTTGTTTATGTAGTACATGGCCTTTGTGCTGGCTGTAAACACTGAGACGCCACGGCCTCGCAGCTGCTGCTGGAACCCCTGGCACGCCAGGCAGACTGCTCTCATTTTTGAACATTGATGTGGAACGCCAGCTCCTGAGAAGACAAGGTCTTAAGCTCGAAGCTTACTGAGGTGAGCACCTGAGCCGAGAGATGACGCATCTGTCGTCAGGGACAGTGAGGGCTGGGGCGGATAGAGCGGCATCCCTGCCCACACCAGGGAGGGAGTTAGCCACATTCTAGGGAGCCTCGGGTGCTCGAGGGAATGGTGACTATCATGACCATTGGGCCCCTGTCCGGGTGGTACGCCGATTTGAGCCACACTTGGAGATGACAGAGGCAGAGCTTGGCGTGTTTGGTTACAAACTAGCAGGCAGCCATGGGACCCGGGAGACCGAGACAAGTGCGAACCGAGGTCATTGGGAAAGTTTGCAGACCTCGGATGATCGGTGGCATCGCCTGAAACCGTGGCTGTGGTAAGCAGGATCCGGCTAGCTCTGAGTCCAGGATAGCCCCTAGGAAGTCTAACCTCTGCGTGGGAACCAGAGTGGATGTTTCCATAGTGATCATCAGCCCTAGACATGTGAATAGGTCCCTGACGATGCCCACACGCTGAGTGACTTGTGTCTTGGAGTCTCCTCAGATAAGCCAATCGTCCAGATACGGAAAACGCATATCCGACGTCGGCAGAGGTGGGTGGCAACTATGGCCATACACTTGGTTAATGCCTGTGGGGCTGTAGAAAGGCCAAACAGCAGGACCGTAAACTGGAAGTACCGACGGTTGGCTAGAAAGTGGAGGTATCTCCTGTGTGGAGGGAAGATGGCAATGTGAAAGTACGCGTCCTTCATATCGAGGCGGCATACCAGTCTCCAGAATCTAAGGACAGGATAATGGTTCCCAGGGATACCATGCGGAACTTCAACCTTATCATAAACTGGTTGAGTCCTCGTAGGTCTAGGATAGGTCTGAGACCTCTGTACGAGTCGGGGATTAGGGAATAAGGGGAGTAATTGCCCTCTTCGTCCATCGGCGTCTGCACCTCTTGTAAGAGGAATTGTGCCTGAGAGGAGTCCCTGAAAAGGGACAGGGTTGGAACAAATTGGAGGTGGTACCTATACTCCACCATGTGTAGGGAACAGCGAACTGAAGTTAACTGGGACCACGCCAAGAGGAAGTAGGAGTGGGATCCCGCTTGTAACCGGTACGCCGCCCTCGGGCGCACCTTCAAAAGTTCATCTTTGTTCCCCGGTCATGATTGCGAGGGGCCTCGATCTTGGCCCTCTAGGGGTCCTGATGGTCGTCTGCGACCACCTCAGCTGCGCTGTCTGCCAAAGTCCTATCTGTGGCTAGACACAGAGTGTGGCGGTGTGGCTGGGGACGGAAAGGCCTGCAGTAGGTCATCGGTGTATGCACACCGAGAGAGAGCGCATTAGGACCCTGTTGCCCTTCAGGCTTTGCAGCCTGGGGTTGATTTCACCGCAAAGAGGCCTTTACCAACAAATGGTAAGTCGTGAAAGGCCAGAGGTTTGAAACCTGAAGCCATGAGATGCTCCTTGTGGTAACGAGGCCTGGAGAGAAGCTCTGACCGCCTTTTCCCTTCCTCCAAGAGGGCAGTGAACTCTTGGCGGGAACCTTGATGGAGAAGCTCCATAAATTTATTCACCGTTATCCAGGTGTTATGATTATAGGGGCTAAGCAGGGCTTATTGATTTGCCACGCAGGGCTATAAGGCCCTTGCAGAATACACCTTGCGGCTGAGTACGGTCATTCGCCTAGCCCCCTTCGATTTCGGGGCTGGCGCCTGTTGGCCATGCCGTTCCCTTTTTCTTAACCAACTGAATGACTAGTGAGCAGGGAGGAGGATGGACAGACAAGTAGTTGTACCCTCCATAGAGTATTGGCATTCGCCTGGATGGTCCAAATAAACGGGTAGGGCCCCTCTAGTGGGGCAACCGCCGATAGAATGTCCACTACCAGGTCCCCTACCTCCGGGACCTCCTGCTCTGGAGGTCCGCATTGAGTGCTACCTTCCATAGGAGGTCCTGATGGGCTCTCAGGTTGTTGGTGGGCACACCAGAATCGCGGTCCTGAGCATAAGAGCTGTCCACGTGGGAAGACACTGACGCGTGTCCGGATGGCCATGGAGGTGCTGAAAACCATGGGCAGAGTCTCTGACTCTACCAGACTTTGCCCAACTCTGCACCTGGGACCGGAACCGGAAGACGCACTGGTACCTGGAACGAGATCCGGACCTGCGACCAGAGCGGTGCTGGGAGGTCGACCGAGATCTCGAGGTCGGGAGTGGCTACGGGAGTCACAGTGCCTGTAGCGGTGCTGGGAGCCAGAACGGTGCCAAGATTATCGGGTCGGTGAACGGGACACCGACCTGTGCGGCGAGTGTGACTGGTGCCGAGGAGAACACCATCGGGACTGCAATTGGGTCGGGAGTGGGAGCGTCGACGGAACTTGGAGCGTCTGCGGGACCGTGATCATGAACGGTGCCGCTCTGCTGTGCTGACAGTGGATGGTCGTATCAAGGCGGCTTGCCAAGAGACTGTATTACCCGCACCGGCGGTGCTGGAGGTTCAGGCAGCATCTACTCTGTCATGGCAATGAGATCCCTCGCCATTGGAAATGTCTCCGGCGTGGAGAGAACAGTAAGCTCGACCACAGTGTGTACCGGGGAGCTGTCAGGCACCGGATTTGACGGCCCTTGTGGGACCGGGATCGACGGTGCTGACGTCGCCAGTGCCTCAGCAGGTGACGGTGCCAGGCAATCCGGCTTAGACAGGCTCTCTGTTGCGGTGCCATTCGCATGGGAGCAATAGGAGCAGGGAGCTCGACCACGGCGTGCGCCAGGGAGCAGTCAGGCACTGGATTCGACGACCCTTGTGGGACCGGGATTGACGGTGCCGGCGTTGTCGGTGCTGTGGCAGGTGTCGGTGCCAGGTGATCCGACTTAGACGAGCTCTCTGGCTGCGGTGCAGTTGGCACGGAAGCAGCAGGAGCAAGAAGCTCAACCACGGTGCATGCCGGGGAGCAGGCAGGCACTGGATTCGACGGCCTGGCGGGACCGGAATCAACAGTGCCGGCGTCCTCAGTGCCTCTGTAGGTGTTGGTGCCAGGCAATCCGACTTAAACATGCTCTCTGGCTGCAGTGCAGTTGGCACAGAAGCAGCAGGACCAGGGAGCTCAACCACGGCACGTGCCGGGGAGCTGTCGGGCACTGGCAGGAGGAGTCGTGGGCTTCCTCAACCTCAGAGAGAGGGAGCGGTGCCGAGTTGAGTCGATTTCTGTGCCGCTAATGGCCGGTGCCCCGGTGGGGTCCGGTGCCGAGGCCAGCGCTCGGTGCAGAAGGTGGAGGGGAAATGAAAGTGCCGCTCCATTTTGTTCTTGGCTTAAACGCCTTGCAAATGGGGCACTTAGCTGTGAAATGCGATCCCCCGAGGCACCGTAAACAGGAGTTGAGTGGATCTCCTGTCAGCAACGGCCTGAGGTCGGCCAAGCAAGGTCTAAGAACCGGTGAGCTGGGCATGGGCTCCGGCACCAGTTGCGGGGAAGGGGCTACTCCCTGAACCCCGCTAACTATTATAAACTAACTATGCTAGCAAAGAAAAAGCGCAAAAGTATATATAAATATATATATAAAAGGATTATAACTATATAACTATATAGACAAGAACTACGAGTAGCTAGGGAAGCAGAGGTCAGCTAAGCTGCGCTCCACTGTTCCAACGACCGACACGGGCGGTAAGAAGGAACTGAAGGGCGGCTGGGTCAGCAGGGGTATATATCCGGCACCATAGCGGCGCCACTCCACGGGGCGATCTGCCGACCCACCGAGTGTTGCTAGGGTATAAATCTTCTGACGAACATGCACATGGCGTGCACACACCTAACTGGAATGGATATGAGCAACACATCTCGAAGAAGAACCCAGGAGTCCTGGCTCCCAGCCCCCCCTGCTCTCACCATCAGCCCCCACTCCCCTCCCAGAGCCGGGGAGAGAACCCAGGAGTCCTGGCTCCCAGCCCCCCCTGCTCTAACCACCAGCCCCCACTCCCCTCCCAGAGCTGGGGAGAGAACCCAGGAGTCCTGGCTCCCAGCCCCCACCCCACGTTCTGACCCCCTGGGCCCCTCCCTTACTCAGTGCCATCTGATAGACCGTCCTCTTCTTCTCCGTGGCCAGCGCCGGCTCATAATCTGCAGGGACAGGAGAAGGAGGGAGACGGTGACGCCAGGGGCGTGGTGGGGGGGTCACTCTGAGTAGCGGGGTGGGAGGGAGAGTGAGACAGGGGGGAGCTGGCATGGGGCAGGAGCAGCGGAGCGAGGAGCGTGAGCTGGGGGGCTGGTCCGTGGAGATTGGGGGAGGGTGAAGCAGGAAGAGGGGGTGAAGGGTGGCTGGGGGGGCACGGGCACAGGCACAGGCAGGTGTGGGGGGGGCACAGAGGCTGGCGTGAGGAAGCAGTGGAGGAAGTTCATGGGCGGGGGATTGGGAGGGGCTGTGCCCGGCCCCAGCTCACACTCACCACTCCTCTTCTTCCAGGGGGAGACTGGGGGAGACACCGAGAGGGGACAGCATTAGAGCATGGGCTGGGGGGCCCTGGTCCCCCACAGCTCTGGGGCAGACCCCTCTGCCCCCCAAGCTGCCAGGGCACAGAGCCTGGGAAAAAACTGGGGCCCTCACCCCTGTCCCACCCACTGGGCCAGGCATCCCACTCCCACCCCTCAGCCCCCCCTGCTGCCCCCAATCCGCACCAGGGAGTCGGACAGGGGTACCCCGGGCAGAGATGGGGGGCACTGCTTGGGGGGGACAGGACATACCTTTCTCCACTGCCAGGTGCCAAGGGGGTCCCGAGTCCCAGAGGGCCAGGGGGTAGGAGAGACAGAGAGTGTGAGAGTCCTGCCCCAGAGCCCATCCCCCACCACAGACCCCTGCCCCAGCAGAGAGCCCTCCCTTCCCCACATCAGGAGACCCCTCCCCCATCCCCTCCAGGAACCCTCCCCCATCCCACAACAGACCCCTCCCCCATCCTTCTTGGGACCCTCCCCACCAGACCATTCCCCTGCCCACACCACAGACCCCTCCCCCATCCCTTTGGGACCTCCCCCACCCCACCACAGACCCCTCCAGGGACTATCAGCCCCCTCCAACACAGAGCCTTCCCCACAAACCTCCCAATTCCCCCTCCCCCACCCTCCCCCTTACCCATCTCCTCCAGCTCAGAGGTCATGGATTTGGAGCGCAGGGAGATGGCTGGGGGGGGCAGTCGTTTCGTCTGCTGGGGAGCCGCTGTAGGGGGGCAAAGGGGCTCCCAGGTGAGGGGACAGAAGGAAAGACACTGAGATCCACCCCCCACCCCCAAGCACAGGAGCCCATTCCCCTCCCAGAGCCAATGAGAGAAAACAAGGTTACTCACCTTTGTAACTGTTGTTCTTCGAGATGTGTTGCTCACATCCATTCCAGTTAGGTGTGTGCGCGCCGCGTGCACAGCCGTCAGAGAAAACTTTTACCCTAGCAACACTCGGCGGGTCGGCTGGGCACCCCCTGGAGTGGCGCCACTATGGTGCCGTATAAATACCCCAGCCGACCCGGCCACCCTTCAGTTCCTTCTTGCCGGCTACTCCGACAGTGGGGAAGGAGGGTGGGTGTGGAATGGATATGAGCAACACATCTCGAAGAACAACAGTTACAAAGGTGAGTAACCTTGTTTTCTTCTTCGAGTGATTGCTCATATGCATTCCAGTTAGGTGAGTCCCAAGCCTTACCTAGGCGGAGGGGTCGGAGTGAGACGTGGCAGCTTGGAGTACTGCCGCCCCAAAGGCTGCGTCGTCTCTAGACTGTTGCACCAATGCATAGTGCGAGGCGAAAGTGTGGACCGATGATCAGGTCGCAGCACGGCAAATCTCTTGGATGGGCACGTGCGCAAGGAAGGCCGCTGAGGAAGCTTGAGCCCTGGTGGAATGCGCTGTAAGGCATCCGAAGGGAACATGAGCTAGCGCGTAGCACGTGCGAATACAGGCCGTGACCCAGGAAGAAATCCTCTGGGAGGAGACTGGCAGACCTTGCATCCGTTCCGCAACCGCTGCAAAGAGCTGTGGAGACTTGCGGAAGGGCTTGGTTCTTTCCACATAGAAAGCTAGCGCTCTGCGTACATCCGAGGTGTGAAGCTGCTGTTCCCGCCGAGAAGCATGAGGCTTTGGGAAGAAAACCGGGAGGAAGATGTCCTGGCTAGTAGGGAAGGCAGACACCACCTTAGGGAGGAATGCAGGATGAGGCCGCAGTTGTACCTTGTCTTTATGGAAGACAGTGTACGGAGGGTCTACAGTGAGGGCTCTGATCTCCGAGACCCTTCGCGCTGAGGTGATGGCCACTAAGAAGACCGTCTTCCACGAGAGGTGGAGAAGCGAGCACGTCGCGAGTGGCTCAAAGGGCGGTAACACAAGTCTGTTTAGGACCAAGTTCAGGTCCCAGGAGGGGGCTGGGTGACGAGCAGGGGGATAAGTACGCTCCAGGCCCTTCATGAAGCGAGAGATTAGCGGATTAGAGAACACCGAGTAAGCACCCTCTGCCGGGTGAAAGGTGGATATCGCTGCCAGGTGCACCTTAAGAGAGGAAATCGCCAGGCCCTCCTGCTTAAGGTGCCAGAGGTAATCCAGGATTGTCAGGATTGATGCCTGTAAGGGAGAAGCATCGTGCGATGCGCACCAGGTCGTGAAGCGTGTCCATTTGGCCACATACGTCCGACGGGTGGAAGGCTTCCTGCTACTAAGGAGGATGCGCTGTACCGAAGAGGAACAGCGCAACTCCTCAGCGTTCAGCCATGCAGGAGCCACGCCGTGAGGTGGAGGGATTGGAGGTCCGGATGACGAAGCCTCCCGTGGTCCTGTGTGATCAGGTCCGGGACACAGGGGAGGGGAACCGGAGAGGCTATCGACAGATCCAGGAGGGTGGTGTACCAGGGTTGCCTGGGCCACGCAGGCGCGATCAAGATTAGATGCGCCTTGTCCCTGCGAAGCTTGAGCAGGACCCTGTGCACCAAAGGAAATGGAGGGAAGGCATAAAGCAGGCGGTGGTTCCAGGGGAGGAGGAATGCGTCCGTCAGCGATCCGGGGGAGAGGCCCTGGAATGAGCAGAACTCCTGGCACTTCCTGTTCGAGTGGGAGACGAAGAGGTCTACGAGGGGAAACCCCACCTCTGGAAGAAGGAGTAAATAACGCCCGGCCGTATCGACCACTCGTGGCAGAGGAAGGACCTGCTCAGCCGATCTGCCAGGGTGTTCCAGACTCCCGGGAGGAAAGATGCTACCAGGTCCACCTGGTGGGCTATGCAGAAGTCCCACAGGTGAATGGCCTCCTGACACAGGGGAGACGAGCGGGTCCCGCCCTGCCTGTTGATGTAGTACATGGCCGTTGTGTTGTCCGTAAACACCGAAACACAACGGCCACGAAGACGCTGTTGGAACGTCTGGCAGGCTAGACGAACGGCTCAGAGCTCCCAGACATTGATATGGAGGTTGAGCTCGTCTGCTGACCACCGGCCCTGGGTCTGCAACCGACCGAGATGGGCCCCCCAGCCGAGGGATGACGCGTCCGTCGTCAGGGTTAGTGACGGTTGCTGCGGATGAAAAGGCATCCCCGCACAAACCATAGACGGGTCCAGCCACCAGTCGAGGGAATGCAGGGGATCCGGAGGGATCGTGACCAGCATGTCCATAGAGTCCCTGCTCGGGCGGAAGACCGAGTGGAGCCACGTCTGAAAGGGCCGCATGCGGAGCCTGGCGTGCTTGGTGACATAAGTGCATGAGGCCATATGTCCCAGCAGAGCTAGGCAGTTGCGAGCTGAGGTGAGACGAGCGGCTTGCAATTGCTGTATGAGCGAGGTGATCGCCAGGAAGCGGGCTTGTGGTAAGAAGGCTCTGGCAAGGGAGGAGTCCAGGGTCGCTCCTATGAAGTCGAGTCTCTGTGTTGGAACGAGAGTGGACTTTTCCTCGTTGAGGAGGAGGCCCAGATGGACGAAGAGGTCCGTGATGGCGGAGACGTGCTGACGGACTTGGGCCTGCGAGGCGCCTTTGATGAGCCAGTCATCCAGATACGGGAAGACAGGTATCTGCTGCCTGCGAAGGTGTGCGGCGACGACTGCCATGCATTTTGTAAAGACTCTCGGGGTCGTAGACAGGCCAAAGGGGAGGACAGCGAATTGAAAGTGTCACTGGTTGACTGCGAACCGAAGGTACTTCCTGTGCGGGGGAAAAATCGCTATGTGGAAGTACGCGTCCTTCATGTCGAGGGCGGCGTACCAGTCTCCAGGATCCAAAGACGGGATAATAGTTCCCAGGGAGACCATGCGGAACCTCAACTTGCGCAGCCACCTGTTGAGTCCCCGCAGGTCCAGAATCGGCCGGAGGCCTCCCTTGGACTTGGGAATGAGGAAATAGCGGGAGTAAAATCCCTTCCCCCTCTCGGATAGCAGAATTTCCTCTATGGCTCCTGCTGTGAGGAGAGACTGCACCTCGTGCCAGATGATTTGCTCGTGAGAGGGGTCCCTGAAGAGGGACCGGGAAGGGGGGTGAAAAGCCGGGAATGAAGCAAACTGGAGGTGGTATCCTTGCTTCACCATGCGTAGCACCCACTGGTCGGTAGTAATTCGTGACCATGCCGGGAGGAAGTAGGAAAGGCGGTTGGAAAGGGGGGGAAAAGGATCCTGAGTTGAGTCTGGTGCTCCGTCCCCGGGCGTACCTTCAAAAAGAGCCCTTGGGCCCTGGTGGGGCCTTAGAGGGACCTTGAGAATGCCCCGCATGGGGGCCAGACTAGCACCTTCGTCCACCCCGGCCTCGCCTCCTGCCGAAGTCCTGCCTGTTTCGAGGCGGAAAGTAGGGGCGGCGGGGTTGGGGCCTAAAGGGTCTACGTTGGGTCACGGGGGTGTGCATCCCGAGCGACCTCATGATGACCCTGTTGTCCTTAAGGCTTTGCAGCCGAGGGTCCGTTTTGTCCGAGAACAAACCCCAGCCCTCAAAGGGTAAGTCCTGTAACGTGTACTGCAGCTCCGGCGGCAGGTTGGAGGCCTGGAGCCAGGAGATTCGCCTCATTGTGATACGCGAGGCTACAGTCCTGGCAGCCGAATCAGCCGCATCGAGGGAAGCTTGGAGGGAGGTCCGGCCAACCTTTTTGCCTTCCTCTACAAAAGCTGCAAACTCCTGGCGTGAGTCCGGGGCCAGCAACTCGGTAAAGCGGCCAACCTCCAACCAGGTGTTGAAATTATAGCGGCTTAAGAGGGCCTGCTGGTTGGCCACTCGGAGCTGTAGGGCACCTGCCGAGTACACCTTACGGCCCAGCAAGTCCATCCGCCTAGCCTCTTTGGATTTTGGGGCAGGCGCCTGTTGGCCATGGCGCTCCCTCTCGTTGACGGATTGTACAACTAAAGAGAAGGGTGGAGGGTGGACATACAAATGTTCGTACCCCCGTGAGGGCACCATGTATCTCCTCTCCACCCCTTTTGCCGTCGGTGGAATGGAGGCCGGGGACTGCCACAGGGTATCAGTAGTCGCCTGTATGGTCCTGATAAAAGGCAGGGCCACGCGCGTCGGGGTATCGGCGGCCAGGATGCTGACTACCGGGTCATCGACTTCCGGCACTTCCTCCACCGGAAGGTTTATGTTGAGAGCCACCCGACGAAGGAGGTCCTGGTGGGCTCTTAAATCTATGGGTGGTGGCCCCGAAGAAGAGGAGCCCGCCACGGCCTCATCCGGGGAGGAGGAGGAAGATACCCCGGGGATGAGCGGGTCCTGTATGACGCCCTGCTCCTCTGGCGGTCCTTGCCCGAGATGGTCTGGGGAGCCTGGAGGATGGATGGCCTGCTCCTCTGACTCTTCCGGAGGAGAGCGGGACATGGTGGCCTCTGGTGCCCTGCGTTCTGAGGCAAGTGCAGGGGCCGGGGCCAGGGGAGCACCCTGAGCTTGATGGTATGCCCAGGGTGTCCAAAAGGGCCATTGTTGTTGACCTGTCTCTTGGGGACGAGTATCCTGAAAGAGTCCGGTAGGCATGTCAGCATCTCGGTCCCTGCCATAGTAACTCCCTGCCTGTGAGAAGGCAGACTCCTGACCGGACGGCCACGGAGGAGCAGCAAACGTAGGCACCGAGGTGCCGATGGACCTTGCAGCTCGGGGTCGTGGGGACCGGTGCCGGTACTGATCTCGGTACCGCGAGCCTGACCGGGACCTGCAACCGGGCCGGTACCAGGAGGTCGACTGGGACCTCGAGCCCTTACGGCGAGATCTGCTCCGGGAGGAACGGTCCCTGTAGCGGTGCCGGGAGCTCGACCGGTGCCGCGAATAGCGGGACGGGGAGCGAGAGAAGGACCAACGTCTTGGAGAGCGGCGGTGCGATCGGGAGCGGTGCCACGGTGAGCGGTGCCGCGACTGCGAGCGGTGCCGAGGTGATCGGTGCCGAGGTGAGCGGTGCCGCGAAGCTGAGCTGTGGCGTGAGCGGGAGCGGCGCCTTGATGTGGAGCTGCGCCGGGAGCGAGACCTCGAGTGGCGGCTGTCCGGAGCAGAGACCGAGGGCGGCCGGGGTAAGAGCGGCTTGCCCCTGGAGGGGGTCACACGGACTGGTGGTGCTGAGGGCCCTGGCGGTGCCGGGTCCGCTGGGGAGCTTCCAGGCGCCGGACTCGACGGCCCGCATGGGGCTGGAATCGACGGTGCCGGTTGAGGCGGCGCCGCAGCCGGGGTCGGTGCCGGGCGGTCAGCCTTAGTTGCAGACTCTGCCTGCGGTGCGGGCGTAGAGGAGCCCTTCCGAGGCTTAGCCAACTTCGACCTCGGAGAGAGGGAGCGGCGCGGAGTTGCTGTTGGCGTCGTCTGCGGCCGGTGCCGAGGAGCCTTAGCGGTACTGGCCGTGCTCGGTGCCGGTGGAGCGGTTTCAGTCACTTGCTGGCTTGTACTCGGTGCCGGTGCCGGTGTCAACGCCGCTTCCATGAGGAGCTGCTGGAGTCTAATGTCCCGCTCCTTCTTCATGCGAGGCTTAAATGCCATGCAAATGGGGCACTTAGAGGATACGTGTGACTCCCCTAGGCACCTAAGACAGGAGTCGTGGGGATCTCCTGTCGGCATCGGCCGATTGCAGGCCGAACATTGCTTAAAGCCCGGTGAGCCAGGCATGACTACGGTACCGGGCGCGGGGTAAGGGGAGAGCCCCCAAACCCCGCAAAACTATACTAACAAATAATACACTAACAACTATAACTTTAACTAATTAACTGATTAACTATGTAAAACAAGAACGATTAAGTCAACAAAGAACGAAGATAGCGAGTAGCTAGGGAAAATGCGGAGGTCAGTAAACTGCACTCCACTGTTCCAACGACCGACACGGGCGGTAAGAAGGAACTGAAGGGTGGCCCGGTCGGCTGGGGTATTTATACGGCACCATAGTGGCGCCACTCCAGGGGGCGCCCAGCCGACCCGCCGAGTGTTGCTAGGGTAAAAGTTTTCTCCGACGGCTGTGCACGCGGCGCGCACACACCTAACTGGAATGCATATGAGCAATCACTCAAAGAAGAACCCAGGAGTCCTGGCTCCCAGCCCCCACCCCCGTGCTCTAACCACCTGACCTCACTCCCCTCCCAGAGCCAATGAGAGAACCCAGGAGTCCTGGCTCCCAGCCCCCACCCCCATGCTCTAACCACCTGACCCCACTCCCCTCCCAGAGCCAGTGAGAGAACCCAGGAGTCCTGGCTCCCAGCCCCCACCCCCGTGCTCTAACCACCTGACCCCACTCCCCTCCCAGAGCTGGGGGTGGAACCCAGGAGTCCTGCCCCCTGTGTGGAGGAGGTATTGGGGGGCAGGGGACATAGCACCTTTCTTTCTCATGGCCTCTTCCATCTCAGGGTTCCTGGTTACCATGACGACCTTCACCATCAGGTTGTTGCCCCCCTGGCGAATCATGTTCACAACCTGCCGGTGCCCGACCTTCACCACGTTCTGCCCGTTGACCTGGGGGGCAAGGGACAGGGTCAGGGGAGACAGTGCCCCTCACTCCCGACCCGCAGCCCAGCCCTGGGCTCCCCCCAGCCATGCTGGTGCCCCTCACTCGTGACAGGAGGGGGTGGGGAGTGACTCCCCCATCACTCTGAGGGGAGTGACCCCCCCCACACCGTTACCTCGATCAGGAAGTCCCCCATGCGGAGACCGGCGCGCCAGGCCACGCCCCCCTCATCCACGGATTCCAGGTACTGCAGGGCGGGGAAGGCCGGGGTGGGCGTGAACTCTTCGATGGGGGTCTGCGCTGTGGGGAGAGCGCGGGGTCAGCGGCAGGAAAGGGAAGGATGTTTGGGGAATCCCCCCCTCCGCCAGCCTTCCCCCTGGGCAGCTCCTCCCACTGCACCCTGCGCCCAGAACAGACCCCGCCCTCCAAGGCTCCCTTCTGGGCTGCTCCCCCCCAGCACAGTGACCCCCTCACCCTTGGCTCCACGCAGGACGAAACCAAACCCCTCGTTGTCCTTCTTCTGCAGCAAAACCGTCTTCTCCTTAATGATGTAGTCACTGCAAAAGACAGGGGGGCACATCAGGGGGGCACATGGGGGGGCTCATGAGCACTTGTCGCCTCCGCCCCACACCACAGCTATGGACTTCACTGCACACCAAGGACACTGGCTGCAGCCTGGAGCCTTGCTGCATGCAGTGCGCTCTCACTGCGATCCCCCCATCTCCGCGTGCGGTGCGCTCGCATTGCAAATGCACGGATCACGGTGTCCACTGCAGGGACAGACCTCACATGCCGGGAGCTCACACTGCGCTGACAGACCCCACATGCTGCATGCAGTGCACTCACAAGACCTCCCAGCAGTGTGCAGTGCCCTCTCACTGCAGTCACAGACCAGCAAAGTATGCTCGCACTTCAGTCAGATGCCCCTGCTGGGTGCAGTGAATTCTAACTATAATCACATATATCCACTGCGTGCAGTGAGTTCACACAGCAGTCACAATCCCATCATGTTCCAATGTCCCCAACTCACACTACAATCACAGCCCCACACATGCGGTGTGCAGGGTGCTCTCAAAGTGATCACAGCCCCTCTCCCACACTGCATGCAGTGCCCTAACCCTGAGACTGCAGGGAAGATGGGGTCCATGCTGCCCATAGCTGGGCCAGAAGTAGTTGTGTGCAGAGCGCTCACACTGCACACAGACACCATGTGCTGCATACAGTGTGTTCACTGTCATCACAGAACCACACTGCAATCAGACACCCACCCCCTTTCACACTGGAATTACATGTCCCCCTCTATCTGCAGTGTGCTTTCACTGCAATCAAAGATACCACACACCGCTTGCAGTGAACGCTCCCTGCGATCAGGCATCCCCGCCCCACACACTGTTTGCAGCGCATTCAGTCACAGATGCCAGACACGTTTTGCAGTGCGCATTCACTGCAATCACAGACCATCCGCTGTGTGCTGCTACTGCAACCACAGATCCAAGGAGGGTCCAGTGAACTCTGCTATCACAAGACCTTCCCCCTCCTCACTGCTTGCAGTGAGTTCTCATTGCTTCCATGGCTAGCACAGCTCCCCCGGGCCACTGCCAGCCCACACTGGCATCACCTGCCTTTAACTGCCAGTAGCCTCACCCCTAGATATGTCCCTAGGAGACCCCCAATCTGCATTTCCCTCCTGTTTGAGCAGGCCCCCAAGCAGCCACCTCCAACACTGGTTGCACATCCTGTGCACCAACCCATGCATACTTGTGACAGACACCCCTTCCCCCATCCCAAGACTTGTGCATTCTTGCATGTTCATGCACACCCCTACCCCCACATAGGGCACACACACACTCACATCCCTCCCTAGAAGCTCACACACACACCGCATCTTCCCACCCAAATCTGAGCACACAACTCAGTTAAGCAGCAGCTGCAGAAACAGAGTCTCCGAAGCAAAGGGGAGACAGCTGGGCCCTCAGGAGGATGCACACATACAAAGGTGTGTGTGAATGCAAACACACACAAGTTACACACCCACTGTAACACTGAGGGATACACACACACAGCTACACACAGAGCTGGCTACGCTCACACACACACACCCACCCACAGCTACACAGAGAACTGGCCATACACACAGAGCTGGCTACACACACACACACACACACACACACAGAGCTACACAGAGAACTGGCCACACACAGCTGGCTATGCACACACACACATATACACAGAGCTAGCTACACACACACAGCTACACAGAGAACTGGCCACACACACACACAGCTAGCTACACAGAGAGAGAGCGAGCGCGCTGGCTACATACACACACAGCTACACACACACACACAGTTGGCTATATACACCCACACACACACACAGCTGGCTACACGCACACGCGCACATACATACACACACACACACACACACACACAGCTGGCTACATACACACAGAGCAGGCCATGCACACATACACAAACACACAGCTGGCTACACGTACACGCGCGCACACACACACACACACAGGTCGCCACACGCACACAGCTACAGACACACAGAGCTGGCCCTACACACACACAGAGAGCTGGCTACGTGCGTGGCGAGCACACACACACACACACACCGGGCTGCGCAGAGCCCAAGCCGCCAGGCCCGCGGGCGGGTGAGTGGCGGGGGGGAGGAGGAGGAGGAGGGGGGAGTGATGGTGCTGGGGCCGCAGGGGGGGGAGGCGCGCAGCGCTGCGCCGAGGCTGCGCGGAGCCTGCGCTGCTCGTCCCCTCCGGTGCGCAGCGGGCGGGCAGCGCGGGGGATGAATGACTGGAGTGAATGGAGCTGGCTGTGAATGGCGGGGGGGCGGCGCTGCGCGGGGGGGCCCTACCTGTAGATGTACCAGACGCTCCGGCGCCGAGGCCCCAGCGCGGGCCAGCTGGAGGAGAGCGGGGGCTGGGTCCCTGCATCGCGCCCCGCCATCGCCAGGAGCTGGGGGGGGGCGGCGGTGCGGGGGGGGGGCCCGGCGGCGCGGGAGGGGGGGGCGCACAATACTCACATCATGGCCCCCACCGGCTGCGAACTGGGGCCGGAGCCGGGCGGGCAGCGCCGGGACTGGGGGGAGGGGGGGCTGGGCTGAGTGGGGGGGGGGGCAGGACGCGCAAGGCAGAGACGCTGCTGCGCCGCCGCTGCGCTCCGACTAGCCGGCTCCGTTAACCCCTTCGGCTCCGGCGGGCACCGACCCGGCCGCGGGGGAGGCTGCGGGGAGGGGGAGGCGCAGAGCCGCGGCTGGGGTCCCTGGATATCCAGCCCCCCCACAGAGCCAGCCCGTGTCGGCGCCGGGCGAGGGGTCCCCGGATATCCAGCCCGCCCGCCCCCCACCCCGAGCCAGCCAGTCCCGGCGCCGGGCGAGGGGTCCCCGGATATCCAGCCCCCCCGCACCCCCCCCCCCACAGAGCCAGCCCGTCCCGGCGCCGGGCGAAGAGTCCCCGGATATCCAGCCTCCCCCCCCCCCCCCCCGCAGAGCCAGCCCGTCCCGGCGCCGGGCGAGGGGTCCCCAGAAATCCAGCGTCCCCGCCCCCCCCACCAGGCAGCCGCGTCCTGGTGCCGGGCGAGGGGTCCCCAGATATCCAGCCCCCCGCCCCCGAGCCAGCTGAATCCCAGCACCAGGGGAGGGGTCCCCGTAGAACCAGCCACCCCAGAGGCTCATAGCTCGGTGCCAGGCGAGGGGGCCCAGGATCCCCAGCCCTGCCCCACCCCAGAGAGGTCGCATCTGTGCTCAGCGCTGGGGCGGGGGGTGGAAATGTGCTGGATTCAGGCATCCACCCACACACTGGTTGTCCCCATCTGGCTCCCCCTTGCCCCCCTCACAAGCTCCCGGCCCCACTCACACGTCCAGCCTGCACTTTCTAGCCCCTGTTCCTTACTCTCCAGGCCGATCCCAAGCCCCCTGCCCTCAGAGCACCCCCAATACCCAGCCCAGCCCCTACTGACACACATCCCCATCACAGCGGGGGCAGGGGAAATACCAGAGCTCCCTGTCCCCCATCTCGCTGTGCCCCCCACGTGCCCCTTCTGCAACTGCCTGCTATGCCCCTCCCCACAAACACTCTCTGTGCCCCTCCCCCAGCTGCATCCTCCCCTGACCCCCAACCAGCCCCTACTCACCTCACTTCCCACCCCCAACTCCACTCACCCAGCCACCTCGGGCCCCATCTCAGCACCCTGCTGGGTCAAAGCATTGCCCGCGTGGTCATGGGTTGGCTCCCAGATGCCCCCCATGCCCTGGCCTCACGCGCTGTCCCCCTTGCGCCAGATGAGGAGGCCCTGGGGGAGAGGTTCCCCACAGGGTCAGGGCAGGGGAGAGGAGGGGGTGTCTCGGCCTGGAGCCCAGCTGGAAAAACCTTTTCATCAAATAGGTGAACACGAACTGGGTCACACACCCTGTGGTGCAAGGAGGGGTGGCACACGCTGGTGCAAAGGGGGTGTCCAGGGCAGGGTCTCCCCAGGGGGCATCTGACCCCAAGTGACACCCCCCCTCGCTCTCGAAGAGGCCCAACCACCCCACCTCCCCCCCCAGCCCTAGATTTGGCAGCAGCGCGAGCGTGAGCTTGCCTCAAGGACGTTTGCTGGGATGTGGCGCAGAGACGGTGCCCGCGCCCGAAACACCCGAGCTGGGATGTGTGAGTCCTTGGGGGGTTGGGGGGGAGGAGTGCAGAGCAAATCAAGGTGAATGCACAGCTTGGTGGCGGGGCAGGGTGAGCAGAGGGCTGTGGGTTGGGAGTGAGGGGCACTGGCAGAGCTGTGGGGGCTGTGGATCACGAGTGAGGGGCGCTGGCAGAGCTGGGGGGGGCAGGGCTGGGCTAGCAGCGGCAGCGGGTCGGGAGTGAGGGGCACAGGCAGGGCTGGGATGGGGGTGAGGCAGGGCTGGGCTGGGCTGGGCTAGCAGGGGGCTGTGAGTCAGGAGTGAGGGGCACCGGCAGGGCTGGAGGTGGGGGCAGGGCTGGGCTAGCAGCGGCTGTGGGTCAGGAGTGAGGGGCACTGGCAGAGCTGGGATGGGGGCGAGGCAGGGCTGGGCTAGCAGCGGCTGTGGGTCGGGAGTGAGGGGTGCTGGTAGAGCTGGGGGGCAGGGCTGGGCTAGCAGGGGGCTGTGGGTCGGGAGTGAGGGGCACTGGCAGAGCTGGGGGGGCTGCGGATCACAAGTGAGGGGCGCTGGCAGAGCTGGGATGGGGGCGGGGCAGGGCTGGGCTAGCAGGGGGCTGTGGGTCAGGAGTGAGGGGCACTGGCAGAGCTGGGGGAGGCCTGGTGGAAGCAGCATTTCTGGCTCCCCTCCCAATACCAGGTTTGGGGGAGGGGGGCTCCCTGCTGTGTCCCATCTGTGCCGGCAGATGGCGAGCGGCCCATCGGCCCTGCCAGGGAAGGGGAGGGAAGGTCCCCAATACCCTTGGAGGACGGGACACGGTGGGGCAGACAACCCCCCACTCCCAAAGACGCCCCCCCCGTCGTTCCCCTGAGCTCTGGGCCAGACCCCATCCCCACTCTCTGCAGCCTGTGGGGTGATCTGGGGATAGAACTCAGGAGTCCAGCGCCCCTGCTCCCCGCACAGGCGCCTGGCACCTGCCCTGCCCCCCAGAGCCTGGGTTTATCCCCAGCATGGTGGAGGTGTGGGCGTCTGCACTATGGGGCGGGGGTGCCTCCTTGCCCCAAAATATGGAGCCCGTGTTCTCCCGGTTCCCAGCCCGGGGCCCCTTCTGGGATCGGGGCGGGGGGGTGTCTCTGAGGTGCTGCAGGGAGCGGACACCACGCTGGGCTCCCAGCCAGATAAAAAGGGACAGTGCCCCCCCCGGCCCCTAGCCAGACACTCCAGTACTGACCCCTAACCCCCAGCACCCCAAACCTCCATTCTCCCCACACCCCCATCTGACTTCCCAGCCCCCCACCCTGACCCCCAGCACCAAACTAAAGCTCCAACCCCCCCTCCTGACTGACCCCCCCAGAGCCGGGGTCTCTCCTCGCTGTCCCACAGACTCAGCCCGGCCTGCGATCGGCCCAGGC
Source organism: Aldabrachelys gigantea (assembly GCA_026122505.1). Taxonomy (NCBI): domain Eukaryota; kingdom Metazoa; phylum Chordata; order Testudines; family Testudinidae; genus Aldabrachelys; species Aldabrachelys gigantea. The sequence continues at coordinate 20,728,587 of CM047489.1, read as the reverse complement.
AGACAGGGCCTGGGGCGGCATGAGGGGGGTGTGACCCCAGGGGGGCAGCACGGGGGGGGGCTGTGACCCCGCGGTGGGAATCTTACCTGGGGGCGTCGAAGCTGTCGTAGGACCCCACCGTGTAGTGTCGGAAGAGGCGCTTGGCCTTGTCACTCCGGCTCTCTGCAGGGGAATGGGGAGGTGAGCGGGGGGGGGGGACACACCCCAGCCTCCCCCACTTCCTTAACCCTGCCCCCCATCCCCATGCATCAGCTGCCCTCTGCCCGCCCCCATGCACCTTGTCTCTGCCGCCTTCCCCCGGCCTCCCCCCACTCCTGCTATCCTCTGCCTCCCCCCCACATCCCCCCAGAGATGCCCCCAGCTGAAAGCCCAGGGCTCCCCCCCACCACGGTGTTCCCCCAGAAGCATTTCCCCCCTCAGCCACCAGGGGCTGGGCTGGGGAGACTGGCCCTCCCCAAGGGGCCTGGCGGAGGAGGAGGCAGCAGGGGGCAAAAGAGGGAACCAGGGAGCAGTGGGGAGGGGGGAGAAAGGTCCGAGTGGTGGGGAGCAGGAGGGAGGGGGCACGGGGGGGGCAGCTGCTGGGGGGGGCTGGTACCTTGCTTTCCATCCTGCGCCTTGGTCTGCACCTCCTCCACGCAGTCCGAGGGGAACCAGCCGACCCGGCCCTTCACCTGCCCCTCCCAGAACCCGCCTTCGCCCACGCTCAGCACTGCGGGGAGAGCGCGGGTCAGAGCCAGGCCCCACAAAACCCCATCCGCCCCCCTGTGCCCTCATCTGCGCCCACATGCTCAGCACTGCGGGGAGAGCGCGGGTCAGAGTGGGGCCCCCCAAAACCCCGTCCGCCCTCCTGTGCCCTCATCCGCACCCACATGCTCAGCACTGCGGGGAGAGCGTGGGTCAGAGCGGGGACCCCCAAAACCCCGTCCGCCCTCCTGTGCCCTCATCCGCACCCACATGCTCAGCACTGCGGGGAGAGCGCGGGTCAGAGCGGGGCCCCCCAAAACCCCATCTGCCCCCCTGTGCCTCCATCCGCCCCCCTGTGCCCTCATCTGCACCCACACACTCAGCACTGCGGGGAGAGCATGGGTCAGAGCGGGGCCCCCCAAAATCTCATCCGCCCTCCTGTGCCCTCATCCACCCCCCTGTGCCCTCATCCCCACCCACATGCTCAGCACTGCGGGGAGAGCGCGGGTCAGAGCGGGGCCCCCCAAAACCCCGTCCACACCCCTGTGCCCTCATCTGCACCCACACGCTCAGCACTGTGGGGAGAGTGCGGGTCAGAGCGGGGCCCCCCAAAACCCCGTCCGCCCCCCTGTGCCCTCATCCGCCCCCCTGTGCCCTCATCCGCACCCACATGCTCAGCACTGCAGGGAGAGCGCGGATCAGAGCGCGGCCCCCCAAAACCCCATCCACCCCCCTGTGCCCTCATCCACCCCCCTGTGCCCTCATCCGCACACACATGCTCAGCACTGCGGGGAGAGCGCGGGTCAGAGCCAGGCTCCCCAAAACCCCGTCTGCCCCCCTGTGCCCTCATCCGCACCCACACGCTCAGCACTGCGGGGAGAGCGTGGGTCAGAGCAGGGCCCCCCAAAATCCCCATCTGCCCCCCTATGCCCTCATCCACCCCCCTGCACCCCCCCAAGCTCAGTTCTGCAGGGAGACATGGCTGCCCAAAAGCCCATATGCCCCCCTGTGCCCTCATCTGCCCCCCTGTCCCCCCAAACCCCTATCCACCCCCACACATTCAGCACTGCAGGGAAAGCATGAGTCAGAGCAGGGCAGCCCAAAACCCCCATCCACCCCCTGCACCCCCATTTGCCCCAACAACCCCCAGCATCCCCGCACATCTCCCATGGCTGGGACAGACTCTCCCTGCAGCAGCCCCCCTTGCTGCCCTCAGCCCCCCCAAACCCCTGCAGGCCCTGACCCAACAGGCACCACACCCCTCCCATGCAGAGAGTGAGCCTAGAACCCACCACACTCCCCCAGACCAGCAAACACGCCCGCACCTTGACACACACCCCAGCGCCTCCTCTCAGCACAGAGCTGGGGAGAGAAACCAGGAGTCCTGACCCCTGGCCTATTCCCCCCAACCCCAGCCCATTGGACTCACCCCTTCCCTGAGGACAGACCCCAGGTCCCAGTCCTGCACTGGGAGCATGTACCCCCTCCCCGAGATAGAACCCAGGTGTCCGGCCGCATACCCTTGATCTTCTCGCCCTTGCTGAGGGACAGCTCGCCCTCCGCCTGGGCCTGGTAGGGTTTCATGGCCATGAAGGTTCGGCCGGGCACGGCTGAGTAAAGCTTCCGCTTCATTCCCCGGCTGTTCAGAGTCCCACCCGCTGCCGAGTCCCTGGGGAAACCACTAGAACTGCAGAGACACAGAGACGGCATGAACCCAGGAGTCTGGGCTCCCAGCCCCCCCGGCTCTAACCACTAGCTCCCACTCCCGTCCTGGAGCCAGGGAGAGAACCCAGGAGTCCTGGCTCCCAGCCCCCTGTCTAACCCCCTAGACTCACTCCCTGCCCAGAGCTGGGAAGAGAGCCCAGAAGTCCTGGCTTCCAGCCCGCCCACCCCCACCCCTCTAACCAGTAGACCCCACTCCCCTCCCAGAGCCAAGCAGAGAACCCAGGCAGCCGGGTACCTGGGGCGTCCACGCTGCTGCCTCTTGCCATCCTCAGGGTGGCGCCCCCGGGAGGGGGAGCGGGTGCGGGCACCGCGAGGGCTGCTGGCGCTGCGCAGGGTCCCCGTGGCGATCTTTGGGGCCTGCACGGCCACTGAGGCCGGCGGTGGGGGTGCAAGAGGGGAACCGTACAGCATCCAGTCTGGTACGTTCATGCTGGTGTCACTGTTGGCCCGGAGGAGGAGGTGGGGGACCCCCAGACTGCGCCCCCCATCTCGGCGCCGAGCTGCATACTGCGGGGACTCCTGGAACGGGACTGCAGGGCACCGCGTCAGAGCAGGGCACCGGGGAGGGGGAGAGATGGGGGAAGACACAGGGTTGCGGGGGGGTAAGTCAGTCCTGCGGGGAAATACTCTGGAGGGGGCTGGGGGTGGGCCCAGACCCCAGGGAAGGGGGCTGAAGCCCCAGCTCCATGGGGTGCCAGCTATGGCAGATGTGGCTGGAGCTGCCACCCTCATTGCCAATTCTGCCCTGGGGGTGTGTGAAGCTGCACCCTCTGACTGGCTGCCCATCCCCACTGGCCCCCCTCCTGGGGATGGGCAGCCAATCACAGGGGCTGAAGGAGGCAGACAGAGCTCTCCCTCCCTGCCCCTCCCCCGCAAGCCAACCCCATTCTCATAGGCGGGGTGAGGCACTGTCCCCCAACACCAACCTGGGAGGGGGGTGACGAGCCCCAAGGGCTGCAGGAGGGAAGGTGGGGCTGGGGGGGACATAATTGATGGGGACAGAATTATGGGGGGGGGCTGGGGGTGGACATGGAGGCAGGAGCAGTATTAAGGGGGGCTGGGGTGGAACTGGTGGGGGGCTGGGTGAGGGCAGAGTGATTTGCTGAGCTGGGGAGAGGCAGATGTGGGGTGAGGTCTCCTGCAGCAGGGGGTCCAGATCCCGCTACCCAAGACATTTGACAGCCCACCTGCGGGGGTGGGGGTCAAACATCAAAACACACACACCCCCCGCTCTCATATCTTGGTTTTCTCATTGTCCCCCGACAGCTGGGGTGCGGCACCTGATTTTTGAACATTGGGGGGCTCTGCATGGAGGGAGCTATAGGGGGTGGAGCCTGTGGATGGGGTTGGGGCTCTCCCTGGGGTGGGGGCATGGTCAGTGGCTGAATGCTGGGACCTCCCCAACTCACCCACGTCAGCTTCCCGGTGGTTCTTGATCAGCTCCCCCAGTTCGAAGTTCCCAGCAATCACAGCCACCTGGGTGGGGGACCATGGGGGGGAATGGATCAGAGCTCCCCCCCCCTTACATGTCCCCCAAATACCCCCCCTGCAACCCTCAAGCCAGGCACCCTGCCCAACAACCTCCCCTGGACACCCCCTCATCCTGCCCCCCCCCCCACCACACACACCTGGAAGGGCGTCTGGCCACTGTTGTTCTTAATCTCTTTGTTGGCCCCCCGGTAGAGCAGGATCCGGGCGCAGCTTTCCTGCAGGAGGACATGGGGTGAGAGGGGGAGAGGACAGCGGAGGGGGGGGTTGTGCAGTGGGGGACGGGCACAGTCTCACACACGCACCTTGTTGTAGAGGGCACAAACGTGCAGCGCCGTGTTCCCAGAGGCGTTCTGGGCTCCCGGCTCGGCCCCGTAGAAGAGCAGATGTTCCAGATGCTGGGAGTGCCCGTGCTGGCAGGCCTGGGAGGCAAGACAGAGACACACATCAACGGAGGTGTGGGGGGAGGGGGGTTGAATGGGTCACACCCCGCCCTCCTTTCCCCACATGGGGCGGGCCAAGAGATGGGTGAATGTGGGCTGGGGTTCCTCAAACTATGTGGGGTCCAGGGTGGGGGCACAGCATGGTGCAGGGGGGTCCTCATCATGGGGGTGATCCTACTGGTGTGTGTCGAGGGGGGCTGAGGCACCATTGCAGGGGGTCTGGTTGGGTGGGTTCTCATGAGGGGGGTCTCACTGAGAGGGTCTCTTTTTGGGGAGTGGGGGGTGTCCTGGGACCCACAGGGGGGAGAGACGATTCTTGATTTAGTCCCAAGTGGCACACAGCCTCTGCTCCAAGAGGTGAATGCAGCTGAACTGCTCAGTAATAGCGCCCATAACACGGTTATATTTGACATCCTTGAGAGGTGGAGGGGAAAACACCAGAAAACACCCACCGCAGTATTAACATGAAAATTAAAAAGTACAGTCGCAGGAGTGAAATGCCTGCAAACTGCATGGGAACTGTTTAAAACCACCGTAATACAGCCTCACACTATATATACACCCCACATCAAGAGACAGTAGGAGGACTAAAAAATGCCACCATGGCTAAACATCAAAGTGAGAGAGGCAATTAGACACATCTTTTAAAAATTGGAAGTCAAATCTTCCTGAGGAAAAGAAAAAGGAACATGAACTCTGTGTCAAGTCAGTTGTCGAAGCATAATCAGGCCAAGACAGAAGTTGAAAGCAATTACCAACACACACTCACTCTCTCTCTCACTCTCTCCTGTAAGTACATCGGAAGCAGGAAGCCTGGACAATCGAGGTGCTGATGGAGCATGCAAGGAAGACAAGGCCGTTGTGAAGCAGCTAAATGAATTCTTTGCATAGCTCTTCATTGCAGAGGGTGTGAGGGAGATTCCCACACAAGCCATGCTTTTTAGGTGACAAATCTGAGAAACTGTCCCAGATTGAGGTGTCAATAGAGGAAGTTTTGGAACAATACCAGTAACACGTCACCGGGACCAGACAGGAATCACCCAAGAGTTCGTAACTATGAAACAGCAGAAGTATGGACTATGGTATGTAACCTATCGCTTAAATCAGCTTCTCTGCCAGGTCACTGGAGGACAGCTAATGTAACACCAATTTTTTTTTAAAAGGCTCCAGAGGCGACCCTGGCAATGACAGGCCATTAAGCCTAACTTCATTAGCAAATTGGTAAAAACTCTAGTAAAGAACAGAATGATCAGACACATGGATGAACACACAGCTTTTGTAAAGGGAAATCGCGCCTCACCAAACTATTAGAATTCTTTGAAGGAGTCAATAAATATGTGGACAAGGGTGATTCAGTGGATATGGTGTACTTAAATTTTCGGAGAGCCTTTGACAAGGTCTCTCACCGAAGGCTCTTAAGCAAAGTGAGCTGTCACGGGATAAGGGGGAAGCTCCTCTCACAGATCAGTCACTGGTTAAATGACAGGAAAAGGAAAATAATCAGTTTTCACAGTGGAGAGAGGTAAATAGTGGGGGTGGGGCAATGATCTGTACTGGGACCAGTGCTGTTTAACATACTCATAAATGAACAGGAAAAACGGGTGGCAGATGATACAAAACTACTCAAGATAGTTAAGTCCCAAGCAGACTGCGAAAAGCTACAAAGAGATCTCACAAAACTGAGTGAAAATTCAGTGTTGACAGATGCAAAGTAATGCACATTGGAAAACAGAATCCCAACTCCGCATCCAAACTGACAGGGTCTAAATTAGCTGTTACCACTCGAGAAAGAGATCGGGGAATCATCGTGGATAGTTCTCTGCAAATGTCTGCTCAAAGTGCAGCGGCAGACAGAAAAGGGAACAGATTGTTAGGAACCATTAGGAAAGAGATAGATAATAAGACAGAAAAGATCATAATGCCTCTATGTAAATCTGTGGTCCACCCACATCTTGAATATTGCGTGCAGTTCTGGTCGCCCCATCTCAAAAAAGATACATCGGAATTGGAAAAAGTAAAGAAGGGGAACAAAAATTACTAAGGGTACGGAACAGCTTCCACGTGAAAAGAGACAGTTAAGGGTGTGTGGGGGGGATATGACAAATCTATAAAATGGTGACTTGGGTAGAGAAAGGGAGTAGCGAAGCGTTATTTACCGCCATTTGCGTAACACACAAATGAGGGGTCACCCAATGAAATTGACAGGCGGCAGGATTACAACAAACCAAGAAGTGAGTCGTTCTTCACGCAATGCACAGTCAACCTGTGAAACTCCTCGCCAGGGGATGTGGTGCAAACCAAAAGTAGAACTGGGGTTCAAAAAAGAGCTAGATACCTTCACGGAGGGTGGATCCATCAATGGCGATGAGCCAAGATGGTCAGGAAGGCAAGACCATGCTTTGGGTGTCCCTAAACTTCTGACTGCCAGGAGCTGGGACTGGATGACAGGGGATGGATCACTCGAGGGGTTCCCTGTCTCGGGTTGTCTTTGTAGGGAAGGGGGTGTCCCCGTCTGCGGTCTCTGACCTGGTGGATCTCCTGCCAGCCGTTCTCATCCATGGTGCCAATGTGGGCTTGGTTGTAGAGCAGCAGCTCGCAGCAGCGTGGGTCACCCCCCACCATGGCTGTGTGGTACAGGGGGGTGAGCCCCCGACGGTCCTTGTAGTTGGGGGAGCCCCCAAGGTCCAGCAACGCCTGGGGAGGCAAGGAGCAAAGATGTGAGTGGGGGAGTGAGATGGGGTGGCAATGTCCATGCAGGCACACTGCAGACACTGTATGCTCGCTGCATCAGTGTATGTGGCGCACACAGCGCAGCGTACTGAATATGCACTGCACAGCATCCACTGCATTCTCTGCATGCTCACGGCCTCATCACTCACTGCACAGCACACACTGTATTTTCTGCATGCCCTCTGAGTCAGCACCCACTGCATTTGCTGCATGCCCACTGCATCAGCACACACTGTGCAGTGCGCACTGCATACATGCTGCATCAGCGCACACTGCATTTGTTGCATGCCTGCTGTGTCAGCACACACTGCACATGCACTGCACCAGCACACACTGCATTCGCTGCATGTCCACTGCATCTGCATACACTGCACCGCACACACTGCTGACACTACATGCCCAGTTGCCAGTCCATAGTGCACTGCACACCCACAACATGCATTGCATACACTACACTGCATATGCACGAAACACACTATTCACTGCATGCCCCCTGGCAGCATTCATGGCACATCCATCCCACACTGCGCACAACCAGCACACCCTGCATACACACTGCACATGCAGCATTGCACATGCAATTCACTGTCACTGCACGCCCACTGTGTTGGCCCACACTGCGCTGCATGAGCACTGCGTGCCCGCCATGTCATACTTTATTCCAAGACAAAAAGGACTCGGTTAATGCAGAGCCCTGGTTGGCTGGGTCCAGAGCAACAAACGCAGTGACACTCAAACCTCTGACAGCCAGGAAATGCCATGGTACAGTTCGTGCCCACGCAACCTCCACGACGACTGCCTGGGTGTAAATTATGCTGGTAGAATCTCTCGACCTTAAGAAATGCTGGGGTGTTTCCAGGGGACTGTGTCTGCAGACCCCCGCCCCCCCCGAAGCACAGCACGTTACCAGGGCACCCGAGTAAGCACGCAGATTTGAGAACACTAAGAAGAGTCATCATTGAAACAGAAACAGCTTGCCTGCCTTAGCTATAGCAGAATGGGTGCTCCGCAGTATTACACAAACACACACACACACAGACCAACACTCGCTGCACCATCACACGCTGCACACATCTGCTTTGTCCACACTGCGGGCACACCGCAATGACACACGCTGCAACAACCTGCACAGCGCTTGCTGGGCGTGCACACACAGCACCTATGTACTGCACGCACACTGCAACAACCTGCCCAGTGCACGGTGGGTGTGCGCACACTGCACCAGTGTATTTCACACACACCGCAACAATGCACACTGCAACAACCTTCCCACCGCACACTGTGTGTTTGCACACTGCGCTCGTGTACTGCACATGCACTGCAACGCCGACTGCATGATGCAGCCACCACATAATTCCATCCACACAGCACCTGCTCCCCACACAGATTCTTTAGCCACACTCATCGCGCGCTGGGCCCCCCAGTGCCGGGTGCAGGCCGCCCCGGTGCAGCACGGTGAGGGTACGTGGAGGGTTCTGTACCGTCAGGGCCGCGTAGCGCCGGGTGCACACTGCTCGGTGCAGCGCGGTGGCTCCATCCCGTGCCCGGAAATCAATGTGCGCACCCCCGAGGCAGAGCAGCCGGATCACATCGACAGTCCCCTCTAGCTGGGCTGCCAGCGTCAGGGGGGTCTCTGCAGGGGAGGAGCACAGACAGGCATCACTGCTGAGGCAGGGAGGGCGGGACGAAGAAAGCCCCCACCCCCTTCCTGCACCCAGCCGCAGACCCCCAGGCCCCCGTCCCTACACTCACCCCCTGTGTCTGAGTCGTGGTAGTTGGGGTCTAGGCCCTTATCCAGAAGCCGTGCCACCTTCTCCGCTGCCCCGTGCTGCACATACTCCAGGAACTTCTTCAGGCCAGTCTGTGGGGTGGGGGTGGGGGAGCAGGGACAGGTGAGAGACTGGGGGGCCTTGGGGGGACCCAGTTCTCAGGACGGCGTCTGGGTGATGACAGAGGGCAGTGCCGGGTCAGCACGGTCGGTACCAGGCCACCAGCCCTGGTACCAAGCTGGGGCGGACAGAGGTGAGTGGGGGGCAGGGAGGGGGAATGCTAGCGGGGACACTGAGGCACAGGGAAAGGTGAGAGTGGGGAGGAGGGACAATGGGAGGACAAGGGTGAGACCGGGGGTGGGGCACCATGGGAGTGGCCAGGTGGGCAGGGGTGGGGGCAGGTGGGCGGGGTCAGGCCTCTCACCTTGGTGTGCAATTTTGCCAGCTGCTTCTCATCCAGGTTGGTCTGTTTGTAAACCCGGGTCTTGTAGCGGAACTGCGGGGGGTGGGGAGGAGGGGAAAGGGGGGGGTCATCTCAGCTGGAGATTCTGACCCTGTGACCCCATAGCCCCTCCCCCGTGCCTATGGCCTCGCCCGCAAAGCCTCTCTCCCTTGTGCCTACGGCCCCTCCCCCTTGTGTCCAAAGCCCCACCTCCTTCCAAAAAGCCCCTCCCCCTTGTGCCCAGAACCCCCTCCTCCCTCAATGCCCCTGCCCACCAAGCCCCTCCCCTTGCTCCTGTAGCCCCTCCCTGCCCATCAAGCCCCTCCCCTTGCTCCTGTAGCCCCTCCCCTGCCCACCAAGCCCCTCCCCCTTGTGCCCGGAGGCCTTCCCCCGCTGCCCCGGTGGGGTGGGGCACCTCGAGGTAGGGCACGCCTTTCTCGAAGCTCTGGGGGTAGTCACGCAGCAGCCGCTCCTCGTCCAGGAACTTGGCGTCCCGCCCGTTGGTGGCCGGCTGGAAGAGCCCGTAGTTCAGCACGTCCTTCAGGCTCTCGTTCAGAGTGCAGAGGATCTGCTGCTTGGCCACCCAGATGGCCGCGTCAGGGTTGAACCGCAGGCATTTCTGGGGGGGGAGGGGTTGGGGGGGAGAGAGTGGCAGGGAGGCCTGAGTCTGTGGGTGGGGGCGGTGTGGAGCATGGCAATGCGACCACCTCTGGGGTGGGGGCTGCTTAGATGGGAACCCCTTCCCTGGCTCCGGGAAGCAGCCCTTCTGGGGCAGGGCCCAGGGACTGAGTAGACAGGGACCCCTCATTGGTGGTGGGCCGCGGCTCCTTTGCAGTGAGGAGCTGGTTATACGGGGACCCCTCACCTGGTGCTGAGATGCGGCTGGCTCTGGGGTTAGGCACAGGGGCTGCATATATGGGGCTCCTTCGCCCTGCACTGGGATGCGGCCCCTCTGGGGTGAGGCATGGGGGCTCTGTACATGGAGATCCTTTGCCCTGCACTGGGATGTGGCCCTTCTGGGGTGGGGCACAGGGACCCCTCGCCTGGTGCTGAGATGCGGCCCATCTGGGGTAGGGAGCTGGTTATATGGGGACCCCTCACCCAGTGCTGAGACACAGCCCCTCTGGGGTGGGGGATGAATATACGGGGACCCCTTGCCTAGTGCTGGGACAGGGCCCCTCTGGGGTGGGGCATGGGGGCTGGGTATATGGGGACCCCTCACTGGGAACTGAGATGGAGCCCCTCTGGGGTGGGGTGTGGGGGCTGGGTATACGGGGATCTCTTGCCTGGCGCTGCAACGCAGCCCCTCTGGGGTGGGACAGTTTACAGGGGGACCCCTCGCCTGGTGCTGACTGTGAGGGAAGCACCCCCCTGCTGGGACCCCACCCCATTCCCTACTGCTCAGGCCCCTAGTGGGAGCCTGTCCCAGCCCCCCCACGGATGCCTCCCCCCTAGGCTCAGGCAGGGGCCTAGGCAACTGCAGTGCCAGCAGAACCGGACCCATCGCCAGGGAGATAACAATGGGTGATCCATAGCAACCGTTTCCATGGTGCACCCGTGAGCAGAGAGGGGATGGATCTGGGGGTCAGGACCCTCCCCCCAGTGCCCGGAGCAAGAATGAGGCCCACCCCCTGCTTGTGCGGGAGGGGGGAGTTAGAGACAAGGCCCAAGCGGGGGGGGGGGGTATATGACAGACAATGGGGGGCAGATGCCCGTGGGGAGGGGGAAGGCGGGCAGGCACCCGCAGGGGGAACAGCTCCTCTGCACTGCAGCTGCCCCCCCCAGCCTCAGATCAAAGGGCCCAGCGGGGGCGGTGGGGCTTCGGCTGACACTGGCTTCGTGCCCTGAATTCTCAGCTGGGAGGGGTGAGTTTGCTCCAGATCCTGCTGAGCTCGGGATTCATCCAGTTCCGCTAATGACCCCCCCAGGGATTGGGGGGAGGGGAGAAGGGGGGATGGGATCGGAGAACGGGTGGGGGAAGGGAGAAAGGAGCCATGGGGGGGGGGAATACAAGGACAGAAGAAAGGCAGAGATGGTGGAGGGAGAGGCTGGGGGGAGGGACATGGGGAGGCTGGGGGAGGGGAAGGGGGAGCAGAGAAGCTGCAGGAGGGGTGGGGCTAGTCAGGGGGAGGAGAAGCTGGGGTAATTCTCCCCCCACACCCCTCCTTTTGTGGGGTAAAGAGAAAGGGGCATTTTCCATGGAGGACCCTCCTCTCTGGCTCCTTCCTCCCACCCCCCATGCACCATGACCCCCCTCATCACCACGTGGTGCAGGTCAGGGATGTCTCCCCCCATAACCCCATCATCAGGGGCGGGTTGGGGAGCCCCCTCCAACCAAGCCCCCGCCTCACCGTCTGGTGCAGGTCGGGGATGCCGATCCGAAAGACCATCATACTGAAGCGAGCGTCGTCGGTCACCGACATGGGAGGCCCCTGGGTCCTGCGCTCCAGGGGGCCAGGACTAGCGCCAGGGGGGCCGTCGCGGGAGCTTTCGGAGTCCGACTCCCCCTCGGGATACTCCGAGACCCTTTCCTCCTCGCTGGACCCAGGGCTCTGGGGCATCGTCCCACATCACAGGCCAGCTGGTGGGGGGCAGGAGGGGGCAGACAGAGAGATGGGGGGATCAGCATGGGGGGCAGAGGGGAGCAGGCTACCCTCCCCGACACAGACCCATGCACTGAGCCATAAACCTGTCCCCCTCTGCTCTCCCCTGCCCCCCTTCACCTCTCCCTGACCCTCCCCAGCCTCGACGAGTGACTTTGTGGGTCCTTGTCCCAGTTCTGCTCAGCACCTGAGGCCCAGCAATCTGGAGCAGCCCCTCCCAGAGTCCCGCACCCCCCCCCCAACGCCCTGGGACATCTGCCCCACTTTCCTCACTCCTGCCACTGGCTAAAATTAGCCCGGGAAGGACGGAGGAATCGGAGCGGTCAGAGCCCTGGGCCCAAACTCTGCTACCCCCAGCCAAAAGACATCTGTCTCTGGGGTGGGGGCTGGATACACAGGGACCCCTCGCCTGGCACTGGGACGTGGCCCCTCTGGGGTGGGGCTGGGTATTCAGGAACCCCTCGCCCGGCGCTAGGATATGGCCCCTCTGGGGTGGGGGCTGGGGACACAGCCCTCCTGGGGAGGGACACAGGACTGGGTACACGGGGACCCCTCACCCGGCGCTGGGACACAGCCCCTCTGGGGTGGGAGCTGGGTACATGGGGACCCCTTGCCCGGTGCTGGGACACGGCCCCTCTGGGGTGGGGGCTGGGTACACAAGGACCCCTACCCCAGCGCTGGGACGTGGCCCCTCTGGGGTGGGGGCTGGGTACACGGGGACCCCTCGCCCGGCGCTGAGGTAACATTCTGGGGATCTCAGACTCCTATCTCCCAGTACTCAGCCCAGCCAGGCACAGCTCAAAACCGTGTCCGCAGCCCCACCCCATGGGAAGGTCCCTGGGAAGGATCCTGGGGACGGATGTCAGGATGTGTAAACGGGACAGAAGATTAGATACAAGCACAGACAGACACAGGACAGGGGTGGGGGGCAATGGGACGGCTCCATGTAAACAGAGGAATAGAGAGATGGGTGCGGGAAGGGACAGAGGGAGGGGTGCGCACAGGGGCGAAAGGGCAGATACAGGGTGCAGGGATGGAGGGAAGGGTGGATGAAGGATGGATGGATGGAGGGGTGCACACAGGGGCGGAAAGACAGGCACAGGGAGGGAGGATGGAGGGAGGGAGGGGTGCGCACAGTAGCGGAGGGGCAGACACAGGGTGCTGGGTCAGAGGCGGGGATGGATGGTTGGAGGGAGGGATGGACGATGGATGGAGGGATGGATAGAGGGAGGGACAGAGGGATGATGGCTGGAGGGGTGTGCACAGGGGTGGAGGGGCAGACACAGGGTGCAGGGAGGGATGGAGGGACAATGGATGGAGGGACAGACCCAGGGCTCAGGGATGGAGGGAGGGATGGATGTGCACAGGGGCGGAAGCGCAGACACAGGGTGCAGGGTCGGAGGGAGGGAGGGAGGGAGGGAGGGATGGATGATGGATGCGCACAGGGGTGGAGGGACAGACACAGAGACAGAGGGAGAGATGGAGGGAGGGACGGAGGATGGATGGAGGGAGGGATGGATGTGCACGGGGCGGAAGCGCAGACACAGGGTGCAGGGTCGGAGGGAGGGAGGGAGGGAGGGATGGATGATGGATGCGCACAGGGGTGGAGGGACAGACACAGGGACAGAGGGAGAGATGGAGGGAGGATGGAGGGAGGGATGGATGTGCACGGGGAGGAGGGGCAGACACAGGGTGCAGGGTCGGAGAGAGGGATGGACGGAGGGAGGGAGGGATGGACGATGGATCCGCACAGGGGTGGAGAGACACACAGGGACAGAGGGAGAGATGGAGGGAGGATGGAGGGAGGGATGGATGTGCATGGGGAGGAGGGGCAGACACAGGGTGCAGGGTCGGAGGGAGGGATGGATGGAGGGAGGGAGGGATGGACGATGGATCCGCACAGGGGTGGAGGGACACACAGGGACAGAGGGAGAGATGGAGGGATGGATGGATGTGCACGGGGCGGAGGGGCAGACAGGGTGCAGGGTCGGAGGGAGGGAGGGAGGATGGAGGGAGGGAGGGATGCGCACAGGGGCAGACACAGGGCGCAGGGTCGGAGGGAGGGAGGGAGGATGGAGGGAGGGATGCGCACAGGGGCAGACACAGGGCGCAGGGTCGGAGGGAGGATGGGTTGCGCACAGGGTGCAGGGAGAGATGGAGGGAGGGATGGACGGATGGATTGACAGAGGGAGGGCCGGACGGAGGGAGGGCCATGCATACGGACAGACTGAGGGTCATGCATAAGGACAGGCAGGCAGCCCTGACCCCTCTCACCCCCAGTTCACTCTATGCCCCCCCCCCCCCCCCGGATCCCCGAGTACAATTCAGAGGCTCATTTTCCACCCCAGCTGGGCCTGGTGGGATTATAACTGACCCATGCACCCCTGCACCCCCTCCCCCCACTGCCTTTGGCCTCTGCCCCCCACTCAAGAGACCTAAGACTTCTCCAGTGACAGTACAGCCCCCCCGCACCCCTCATGACAGCTCAGTCCTGCCCCCCCTCCAGCCACTAACCTCCCCACTCGTGTAAAGGCCGTGCAAATATCCTGCCCTCTCCCATGTGCCTCAGGGACCAGACCCCCCAACCCACATACCTCAAGTGCCCTCCTGCAGGCCTGGCTGCCCCCTCCCTCACCCGCCAGCCAGGCTACCCCCACTTCAGCCCCAGTCCTTCCCGCCCCCCCCCCCCCCAGCAGGCCTGGGGCCTGGCTTCTCTCCATCGCCTTGCGACGTTTCCATGGAGACAGACAGCCATCAAAGCAGCTCCCCTCGCTCTGCCTCTAGCATGTCTCAATCCAGAGAGAAACCCACTGGGCAGTGCGAGGTGCCCCCCCCCCGACCCTGGGAGAGAACCCAGGAGTCCTGGCTCCCAGCCCCCACCCCACAACCCACTAGGCCCCCCTACCCTCCCAGAGCCTGGGAAAGAACTCAGGAGTCCTGGCTCCACCCTACAACCCACTAGACCCCCCCCGCTTCTCCCAGAGCCTGTGAGAGAACCCAGGAGTCCTGGCTCCCAGCCCCCCATCCCGACCCCACTCCCATCCCAGAGCTGGGGAGAGAACCCAGGAGTTCTGGCTCCCAGCCTCCACCTCACAACCCACTAGGCCCCCCCTCCCCTCCCCTCCCCTCCCCCCCCCTCCCAGAGCCTGCGAGAGAACCCAGGAGTCCTGGCTCCCAGCCCCCCATCCCGACCCCACTCCCATCCCAGAGCTGGGGAGAGAACCCAGGAGTCCTGGCTCCCAGCCTCCACCTCACAACCCACTAGGCCCCCCTCCCCTCCCAGAGCCTGGGAGAGAACCCAGGAGTCCTGGCTCCCAGCCCCCACCCCACACTCCATTACAGCCCCCTCCCCTCCCAGCCTGGTGGGGTCTGAGCACCGGGGACCCGCCTCCCTAGGACGGGTGGGGTGGAACCCAGAGCGGGGACCCTGCCCCCCAGCTCCCAGTCACTCGCTGCCAGCAAACGCCCCACAGGCGGTCCCGGGGGGCTGGCCCGATCCGGGGGAGGATGCCTGGGGGTGCCCCAGAGACCAGGGGGCAGGCGGGCCATGGGGCGAGAAGTTCCCCCGAAACCCCCACTGATGCCGCTGCACACCCTGACCTCTGACCCCTTTGACCTTGACCCTCTTCGACCTGTGACCTTAATCGCCCCCTGACCTCTGATCCCTTTGACCTGCGGTCCTACTGCCCTCTGACCCCACAGGGCCCTGACTCACTCCAGCTGCTGGGCTTTCAGGCCTCCCCTCCCCCAGGGCAGGACGGAGTGGGGGGGCCTGGTCCATTTTCCCCTGGGTTTAACACCCCGTCCCCCAGCCAGGCAGATCATCAGCCCCCTACACACGCTGCGGGGCCGGCCACCCACTCTGCCCAGCTAGACACAGACATGCTCACGTACACACCTGCACAAGGTGTGCACACGCACAGACTGCCGCACTCAGTGCTCACACGCACACACTGCTGCGCTCAGTGCAGGCTCACACACACACACACACTGCCGCGCTCAGTGCAAGCGCACACACACTGCCGCGCTCAGTGCAAGCGCACACACACACAGACACACAGAGCCGCGCTCAGCCCAGGTGCACACACACGCATACACACACTGCTGCGCTCAGCCCAGGTGCGCGCACACACACACACACACTGCTGTGCTCAGCCAAGGTGCACACACACACACACACACACTGCCGCACTCAGCGCTCACACACACTGCCGCACTCAACGCAGGCTCACACACACACAGACCCGCGCTTAGCCCAGGTGCACACACACGCATACACACACTGCTGCGCTCAGCCCAGGTGCGCACACACACACACTGCTGCGCTCAGCCCAGGTGCGCGCACACACACACACTGCTGCGCTCAGCCAAGGTGCACACACGCACACACACTGCCGCGCTTAGTGCTCACACACACTGACGCACTCAGCACTCACACACATGCACACACACTGCTGCGCTTAACACAGGCACACACATGCACACATACAGCTGCACTCAGTGCAGGCGAGCACGCACACACACCCTGGCACACTCAGCACTCACACACACACTGCCGCACTCAGCGCAGGCGCACACACACACACACACACACACACACACGTGCTCTCAGAAGCATGAATCAAAGGCGCGGCAGCTAAGAATAGCGCAGCCCGGCTGGAGCAGAGAGAACTAAGGCCTTGGCGCAGGCGCCTGCCAAGGGCACAGAGCACCAAGGGGAGGGGGATGGGACACAACCTGCCCCCCCCTCGGGCACAGAACTGGAGAAACACAGTACTCAGGGGTGGGGTTCACACTGAATGGGGGGCAGAAAAAGAGAGTGTAAGGGATAGATAGATAGAGGGAGTGGCTGGGGATAGATAGAGGGAGTGGCTGGGGATAGATAGATATAGATAGATAGAGGGGGTGGCTGGGGATAGATAGATAGATAGATAGAGGGAGTGGCTGGGGATAGATAGATAGATAGATAGATAGATAGATAGAGGGAGTGGCTGGGGATAGATAGATAGATAGATAGATAGATAGATAGATAGAGGGAGTGGCTGGGGATAGATAGATAGATAGATAGATAGATAGATAGATAGATAGAGGGAGTGGCTGGGGATAGATAGATAGATAGATAGATAGATAGATAGATAGATAGATAGATAGATAGATAGAGGGAGTGGCTGGGGATAGATAGATAGATAGATAGATAGATAGATAGATAGAGGGAGTGGCTGGGGATAGATAGATAGATAGATAGATAGAGGGAGTGGCTGGGGATAGATAGATAGATAGATAGATAGATAGATAGATAGATAGATAGATAGATAGAGGGAGTGGCTGGGGATAGATAGATAGATAGATAGATAGATAGATAGATAGATAGATAGATAGATAGATAGATAGATAGGTGGATGTATAAGCAGGGTAGTGATCTATCTATCTATCCCCAGCCACCCCCTCTATCTATCTAAGGATTCCTCTCACCCTTTTCACCCCAGCATCATACTGGGAGCTCCTGTTCAGTGCCCCCGAAACCAGTTTCCGACCTGGCTCTCCAGGACACAGCCCTCCACCCTCAGGGACGGCCCCGGCCGCTGTCTCTGCTCCCAGCGGGGTGACCTTGCCCGTGTCTCTTTGCACACAGCCCAGCCCGCTCTGTGAGACTGCCCTGTGCTGCCCGGTATTGGCCCCGTGGGCCTCAGCCGCTCCTGTGATCCGTGGGGATTTTCTATCTGCTCGCAGATCACAAAGGGAAATACTGCGTGGGGCTGGGCTTCGTACCGACCCCTAAAACACCCACCCTTGGCCTGGCCTCCCCGTCGGTTAGCCAGGCAGAGGGGTGTGCATGCGGCCGGACAGCTCGGGGGAGGAGGAACGGATGGGTGCAGGGTGTGTATAGAGATGGATGGACAGAGAGGGTGGTGTGGGGCCATGGATGGAAGGGTGGATAGACGGGTGGATAGTGGGGTATGTGGGGAGATGGATAGAAAAGTGACTGTGGAGAGGTACGGAGGGAAGAATTACACAGGACACGGGGGGGAGGAGAATCTCTCTACAGCACACACAGAGCCAGGTGTATGGGGGGTCTCTCTACAGCACACACAGAGCCAGGTGTGGGGGGGGGGTCTCTCTACAGCACACACAGAGCCAGGCTGGGGGCGGGGGGCGGGGTCTCTCTACAGCACACACAGAGCCAGGCTGGGGGCGGGGTCTCTCTACAGCACACACAGAGCCAGGCTGGGGGGGCGGGGGGGATCTCTCTACAGCACACACAGAGCCAGGTGTATGGGGGGGTCTCTCTACAGCACACACAGAGCCAGGTGTGTGTGGGGGTCTCTCTACAGCACACACAGAGCCAGGTTGGGTGGGGTGGGGGGACTCTCTACAGCACACACAGAGCCAGGCTGGGGGGGCGGGGGGGATCTCTCTACAGCACACACAGAGCCAGGTGTGTGTGGGGGTCTCTCTACAGCACACACAGAGCCAGGCTGGGGGCGGGGGGGATCTCTCTACAGCACACACAGAGCCAGGTGTATGGGGGGGTCTCTCTACAGCACACACAGAGCCAGGTGTGGGGGGGGTCTCTCTACAGCACACACAGAGCCAGGTGTGGGGGCGGGGGGAGGTCTCTCTACAGCACACACAGAGCCAGGCTGGGGGCGGGGGGTCTCTCTACAGCACACACAGAGCCAGGCTGGCGTGGGGGGGTCTCTCTACAGGACACACAGAGCCAGGCTGGGGGTGCCAGGGGGGAATCTCTCTACAGCACACACAGAGCCAGGTGTGTGGGGGGGTCTCTCTACAGCACACACAGAGCCAGGCCAGGGTTGGGGAGGTCTCTCTACAGCACACACAGAGCCAGGCTGGGGTGGGGGGAGTCTCTCTACAGCACACACAGAGCCAGGCTGGGGGCGGGGGTCTCTCTACAGCACACACAGAGCCAGGCTGAGGTTGGGGGGGTCTCTCTACAGCACACACAGAGCCAGGCTGAGGTTGGGGGGGGTCTCTCTACAGCACACACAGAGCCAGGCTGGGGGGTGGGGGGGATCTCTCTACAGCACACACAGAGCCAGGTGTGTGTGTGGGGGGGTCTCTCTACAGCACACACAGAGCCAGGCCGGGGTTGGGGGGGTCTCTCTACAGCACACACAGAGCCAGGCTGGGGGCGGGGGTCTCTCTACAGCACACACAGAGCCAGGCTGAGGTTGGGGGGGTCTCTCTACAGCACACACAGAGCCAGGCTGGGGGCGGGGGGCGGGGTCTCTCTACAGCACACACAGAGCCAGGTGTGTGTGTGGGGGGGGTCTCTCTACAGCACACACAGAGCCAGGCTGGGGGGGGGGGGTGTCCTCTCTATAGCACACACAGAGCCAGGCTCGGCGAGGGGTGGGGGGATGTTGTGACAGAATGAGAATTTTCTGTACTATTGTTACCATCTCAATGGGTGCCTCAGTTTCCCACTGCACTTCACATTGCAACCCAGTGGGCCCACAGGGCTTTAGACTAATGCCCCCGGGGGAACAGCAGGAGACAGGAGGGGGGGGGGGTCACACCTGCCTGGGGTGGGATGGATGTGGTCGCCAGAGGACTGGCTGAAACAGGCCCCAAGAGACAATGGAAGCCCCACAAGCTGAGGGCCAGCTACTGCTCGAGGGAGATGGCAGCTTTCGTGTGTGGGACTATATATGGGACACACAGGGCCAGACTGAGGGTCGGGGTCTATATGTGGGACACACAGGGACAGGCTGAGGGTCGGGGTCTACATATGGGACACACAGGGCCAGGCTGAGGGGGGTGGGGTCTACATATGGGACACACAGGGACAGTCTGAGGGTCGGGGTCTACATATGGGACACACAGGGCCAGGTTGGGGGGAGGGGTCTATATATGGGACACATGCAGCGCCAGGCTGGGGGGGAGGGGTCTATATATGGGACACACAGGGCCAGGCTGGGGGGAGGGGTCTATATATGGGACACACGCAGCGCCAGACTGGTGGGGGAGGGGTCTATATATGGGACACACGCAGCGCCAGGCTGGGGTGGGGTCTATATATGGGACACAGGCTGGTGGGGGAGGGGCAGCTGGGGGGACTATACAGGGGACAGACTGGTGGGGGAGGGGCAGCTGGGGGGGCTATACAGGGGTCACAGGCTGGTGGGGGAGGGGCTATACAAGGGACACACAGGCTAGCGGGTGAGAGCAGCTGGTGGAGGGGGGGCTATACAGGGCCAGGCTGGCACATGAAGGGTAGCTGGGGGGGGTCATACAGGGACACACAGGCTGGCGGGTGAGGGGCAGCTGGGGGATCATACAGGGGACACAGGCTGGCAGGGGAGGGGCAGCTGGGGGGCTCATACAGGGGACACAGGCTGGAGGGGGAGGGGCAGCTGGGGGGGCTATACAGGGGACACAGGCTGGCGGGGGAGGGGCAGCTGGGGGGCTCATACAGGGGACACAGGCTGGCGGGGGAGGGGAAGCTGGGGGGCTATACAGGGACACACAGGCTGGCGGGGGAGGGGAAGCTGGGGGATCACACAGGGGACACAGGCTGGCGGGGGAGGGGAAGCTGGGGGGATCATACAGGGGACACAGGCTGGCGGTGGAGGGGCAGCTGGGGGGATCATACAGGGGACACAGGCTGGCGGGGGAGGGGCAGCTGGGGGGGCTATACAGGGGACACAGGCTGGCGGGGGAGGGGCAGCTGGGGGGCTCATACAGGGGACACAGGCTGGCGGGGGAGGGGAAGCTGGGGGGATCACACAGGGGACACAGGCTGGCGGGGGAGGGGCAGCTGGGGGGGCATACAGGGGGACTCAGACTGGCGGGGGAGGTCCAGGCCATACCAGCTGCCTTTATTCCCCTCCCTTTCCTCCTCCTTGCTCAGTGTCTCCCTTGGCCTCAAGCCACACCCCCCCACATGCCTCCTGAGTCTGAAATGAGGCTAAAGGCTGCACCCCCCCTTCCCCCTCCGTCACTCACATGCCCACAAACACCCAGAGCCCCACGTGCACAGATTTACACCAACACCACGCCCACCGTCACACTGACACAGGGTTGTCAATCCAAGAGACACACCCAGGCATGAATGCACGTGACACATGCCCGTGCGATGGCACCAACACTGCCCTGTGGAGACAAGCCCCCCCTCTCCCCGCACTGGCACTAAATCACACCTGCACTGACATTCTACACCTGCACGTGTGCACAGAGGGACACCCGTGGATATACGCTGAGACACCCCCACAAAGCCAGGTAGCCACGTGTGCTGAGATAACGCGGACGCACTGAGCCAATTCATGCACACACCAAGAGACGCACACACACTGAGATAATGCATGCACACACCCAGAGGGAGCGCGCACACACACACACAGGTAATGCACACACACATACCCAGAGATATGCACGTGTGTGTGCACACAGATAAAGGTGTGTGGATGTGCATGCACACACACACACCCAGAGATAATGCGCACACACAGACACACAGATATGCATGTGCATACACATACATACACAGAGGCATACACACATACAGATAATGCATGCACACACACCCAGAGATATGCACATGTTCCCAAAGATAACACAGGCACACACACACAAAAATGAACAAAGGCTGCATGCACACAGAGATATACACCCTAGCTGTCCCTCTCTCTCTCACACTCACTAATAGATGCATGCACACCCACTCACAGAGATAGCATGCACACACACAGATAATGCACGCACACACACTCACATAACACACACAGGCATGCACACACAGAGATAATGCACACCCACCCAGATAACGCGCACACACACACACACACACAGATAACACACACAGGCATGCACACACACGGATAATGCACATCCACCCACCCACACAGATAACGCGCGCACACACACAGGCTCACATGTCTGCAGCACATGTGCACCCGCTGCTGTTCCCAGACAGCTTCTTGCATGGTTCTCCAGCACCCATTCAGCTCCCCCCACCACATGGTACTGCTCCCCCCCACACACACACACTGCCCCCAGAACAGTTTCTGGAGATGTGGGGTGGGGGATTCTGCTGTAAGCCACAAGCCAGGGGCCAGGAGAAACGGGGGTGGGGGAGACCCCAGAGGAGCCAGGGCAGAGGGACTTGCCCCTCCCCCACCCCAAGTGTGCCCCCCAAAGGCAGCCGTTCTCCAGGGTCCCCTCACTCCCCAAATCTCCCGAAAGTCACCGCCAAGGCCATGCAACCTCCCCTCCCCCGCACAGGGACCCCGGGCAGCCTCTCCCCCCACGGGGACCTCCCCTTCCATTCAGCCCCCAGGGATATCAGCCAGCCCTTCCCCCTCACACCGAGACCCCTTCCATCCCCCAACCCCTCCCCTCATGGAAACCCCATCCATCCAGCCCCCTACCATTCCCCTATGGGGACTCCAGCCAGAATCCTGCCCCTCCTCCCCCAGGGATCCCGGCCACCCCACTGCAGTTCCTCCCCACCACATCTCCAGCCCCACATACACCCCAGCGATCCAATCCTCTTCCCCCATGAAAACCCCATTCATATAGTGCCCCCTAACACAGGGACCCCAGGCCAGCCAACTACCTGCCCCTCCCTGTAAGGGACCCCCAGTCCAGGAACCCCACCCCCTTGCCGCACAGGGAACCCCTGGCCAGCCAGCCCCCCGCCTCTCCCCACACAGGGACTCCGGCCCCCCTGCCCTTCTCCCTACAGGGGATGCCTGGCCAGCGAGTTCCCCTGCCCCTCCCCACATAGGGATCCCGGACGAGATCCCCCTGCCCCTCCCCACAAGGGCACCCCAGCCCCTCCCCACACAGGGACCCCAGCCAGCCCCCCCATCCCGCCACACCCCACACAGGGATCTCGGACTAGCTCCCCCTGCCCCTCCCCACAAGGGCATCCCGGACCCATACCCCTCCCCACACAGGGATCCCTGACCAGCCAGCCCCCCTGCCTCTCCCAACACAGGGACCCCAGCCCCCTGCCCCACCCAGGGAGCACAGCCAGCCCCCCCATCCCGCCCTACCCCACACAGGGATCCCCGACCAGCCAGCCCCCCACCACTCCCCACGCAGGAACACCGGCCCCCCGTGTGCTGCCTGCCCCTTACCTGCCGATGGTGGGGGGGGCGGGGGGGGGCTGTAGCGCGCTCAGCACGACTGTCCTGTGGGGGGGACCATGGTGGCGGCCCCCCCCGTCTCTGGCCCCCCCCCGGGCGATGGGAGGGTGTCTCAGCCCCAGGCGCGGCGCAGTCCCGTCCCCTTCCCCATCTCCGTCCGCTTGCGCCTGGTCCCGGCTCCCGGGCTGCGCGCTCGCCCGGCTCCCCCGCCCTGCCGGCTTGGATGATGCTGATCTGCCCGCCCCCCCGGTACCACCCACCAGGTGCCACCCCGCAGCTGCCGCTGTTCAGGAACGCACGGGTCCGCCCCGCCCCCCATTCATAACCCCGGTAACGCCCCCCGTACCATCCACCCGGTACCGCCCAGCAGCCACCCGGTACCGCCCCCCGGTACCATCCACCCGGTACCGTCCAGCATCCGCCAGGTACCGCCCCCAGGTACCGCCCAGCATCCAGCCTGTACCGCCCCCTCCCCGGTACCATCCACCTGGTACCGCCCCCCGCTGCCGCCCAGCAGCCACCCGGTACCGCCCCTTCCCCAGTACGGCCCAGCAGCCAGCCGATACCGCCCCCTCCCCCGGTACCATCCACCCGGTACCGCCCCCCCATTCATACCCTGGGTACCGCCCCCCCCCCGGTACCGCCTCCTCCCCTGCTGCCGCTGTTCAGGAATTCTCGGGTCCTCCCCGCTCCCCCCCTCCTCACCATCCACCTGGTACCTCCCGCCCCTGCGCGCCCCCCCCCAGCTGCCCCTGTTCAGGAATGCCCGGGTCCGCTCCGCTTCCCCACCCCCATTCATAGCCAGCTCCGCCCCCCCATCCACTCCGTTACCACCCACAATCCACCCGGTTGCAGCCCCCCCCCCCCTTGTGCTGTTCAGGAATGGGTCCACCCTGATCCATTCACAGCCCCCCCATCACCTGGTCCCAGCCCTCCCCCCCCACACACAGCATCACTGCTATTCAGGAATGCATGGGGGGCACCCCACTCCCCTCAGCACTGTTCACAGTGAACCCCCCTCCCTGTACCATCCAACCCCCCCCCACACACACCTTGGTACTATCCCCCCAGCCTGCTGTCCCCTGCTCAGGAACACAGAGGGCCGCTGTGCCCCCACCCCCCACATTCATGTCCAGCACTCCCCGCCCCATGGCCCCCCCCACTGTTGTTCAGGGACCCATGGAGCCACCCCACTCCATTCATGGCCAGAACATCCTCCCCCCGTCACCTCCCCATGCTGTCCACACCTGTGACATGCATGGGACACAAAAATACAGAAACGGGGCATGCACTGTGACATGCGTGGGACACACAAATACACACGGATACAGGGCACTTGCTGGGACATGCAAACACAGACACGGGGCATGCACTGTGACATGCATGGGACATGCAAATACACATGGATAAAGGACAGTTGCTGTGACATGCATGGGACACGTGAATACACATGGACATAGGCATTGGCTGGGACATGCTTGGGACACACAAACACAGACATGGGGCATGCCCTGTGACATGCATGGGACACGAAAATACACACCGATACAGGGCACTCACTGGGATATGCCTGGGACATGCAAATACAGACACGGGCCATGCCCTGGGACATGCAAATACACACAGATACAGGCACTCACTGGGACATGCCTGGAACACGGAAATACACACCAATACAGGGCACTCACGGGGACATGCCTGCGACACGCAAACACAGACACGGGGCACGCCCTGGGACATGCATGGGACACACGAATACATGTGGACACAGGACAGCAGCTCTGACACACCACGACACATGAGAGAGGCCGCACTGCCGTGGAAATACACATGCCATAAGATGCCCGTGGGCCGTGGAAGTCCACCCATGGATACAGGCAGATGCTTTCACATTCATGGGATGTGTCACCGCACCCCCAGATGTGGGGCCCAGGCTCCCAGGGGTATGGGATGGGCAAAGACACACATACCCACTGTACGGCGTGGAGGGACTGGTGTTACACACACACACACACAACCAGCCTGGCAACCTCAGCCCCACACATCTGGTTTGGATCAGCTGGCTCTTGGCTGAGGTCCCAGCCCCTCCAGCCCTCCCACCAGCCCCAGCGGCGCCGCCCGGGCAGGCGGGACCACTGTGTCTGGGACGGGGGGAACAGAGCGGGCATGGCCATGGGGTGCAGGGTGCTGCTGCTGCTGCTGGGGTCACTGCTGGGGGCCGGCCGGAGCCGAGAGCTCAGCTCGGAGGAGGACAGACAGGCCCTGATGCTGAAGGTGAGGGGGGGGCGGGCTGGGCCGGGGGATGGGCAGCGTGTTCCTAGTCCCACAGGGTCCCTTCCCTCTCACCCCCATCCCGATGTCCCAGCCCCTCCTTGGGGGTTCACCCCACACCCCCACAGCTCAGGGTCCCATCCTCTCCCATCACTCGGCCTCAGGTCCCCATTCCCACAACCGCTGGTTCCGGGTCCCCCTGCTGCCCTCCCCGAGGTTCCCCTACCCTCATTGGGGTCCCCCCTTTCCCCGGGTTCGCAGACGCCTTATGTAAGAGCATCACCTGGCCCAACATCATACATGCGCTTCACAGAGCCCGCGGAACCGGACACTCGGGGGGGAGCCTCAGACACCAAGGTCACAGAGCTGGGAACAGAACCCAGGAGTCCTGGGCCCCAGCTCCAACCCACTAGACCCCACTTCCCTCCCAGAGCTGGGGAGAGAACCCAGGAGTCCTGGCTCCCAGCCCCCCTGCTTTAACCACTACATCCCACTCCCCTCCCAGAGCTGGGGAGAGAACCCAGGAGTCCTGGCTCCCAGCCCCCCTGCTTTAACCACTACATCCCACTCCCCTCCCAGAGCCGGGGAGAGAACCCAGGAGTCCTGGCTCCCAGCCCCACTCCTTCTACCACACTAATCCACTGATTCTTAGGGGGAGACAGGGAGTCCCACATATCAATTCGCAGACATCACCACAAAAGGCGCATGTCTCCCCCCCGCCCCCACACACACACATTCTGTGCAGCAGCCGTGGGGCAGGCCAAGGAGGAGGGATGGAGGGCCGGGTCTGGCTCATGGGAAGCTGGACAGGGGGGTAGAGGGGAGGCTGGCTGGGCACAGGGGAGCGGGGCAGGGGAAGGATGGGGCAGGGAGGCTGGCAGGGCACAGGGGAGCGGGGCAGGAGGAAGGATGGGGCAGGGAGGCTGGCAGGGCACAGGGGAGCGGGGCAGGGGAAGGATGGGGCAGGGAGGCTGGCAGGGCACAGGGGAGCGGGGCAGGGGAAGGATGGGGCAGGGAGGCTGGCAGGGCACAGGGGAGCGGGGCAGGGGAAGGATGGGGCAGGGAGGCTGGCAGGGCACAGGGGAGCGGGGCAGGGGAAGGATGGGGCAGGGAGGCTGGCAGGGCACAGGGGAGCGGGGCAGGGGAAGGATGGGGCAGGGAGGCTGGCAGGGCACAGGGGAGCGGGGCAGGAGGAAGGATGGGGCAGGGAGGCTGGCAGGGCACAGGGGAGCGGGGCAGGGGAAGGATGGGGCAGGGAGGCTGGCAGGGCACAGGGGAGCGGGGCAGGAGGAAGGATGGGGCAGGGAGGCTGGCAGGGCACAGGGGAGCGGGGCAGGGGAAGGATGGGGCAGGGAGGCTGGCAGGGCACAGGGGAGCGGGGCAGGGGAAGGATGGGGCAGGGAGGCTGGCAGGGCACAGGGGAGCGGGGCAGGAGGAAGGATGGGGCAGGGAGGCTGGCAGGGCACAGGGGAGCGGGGCAGGGGAAGGATGGGGGCAGGGAGGCTGGCAGGGCACAGGGGAGCGGGGCAGGGGAAGGATGGGGCAGGGAGGCTGGCAGGGCACAGGGGAGCGGGGCAGGGGAAGGATGGGGCAGGGAGGCTGGCAGGGCACAGGGGAGCGGGGCAGGGGAAGGATGGGGGCAGGGAGGCTAGCAGGGCACAGGGGAGCGGGGCAGGAGGAAGGATGGGGCAGGGAGGCTGGCAGGGCACAGGGGAGCGGGGCAGGGGAAGGATGGGGGCAGGGAGGCTGGCAGGGCACAGGGGAGCGGGGCAGGGGAAGGATGGGGGCAGGGAGGCTGGCAGGGCACAGGGGAGCGGGCCAGGGGAAGGGTGGGGCAGGGAGGCTGGCAGGGCACAGGGGAGCGGGGCAGGGAGGCTGGCAGGGCACAGGGGAGCGGGGCAGGGGAAGGATGGGGGCAGGGAGGCTAGCAGGGCACAGGGGAGCGGGGCAGGAGGAAGGATGGGTTCTGGGCTGGCGGGAGGGCTGGGGGCAAACCCCAGGGCAGGAGGGTCACTCTCCCCCTCTCTCCCCACAGCACCTGCAGGAAGTGCTGCAGCTCCCAGAGGAGGAGGGCGAGGGGCCCCCCGAGGTGACGCTGACGGAGCTGGCCCCCGAGGGGGG
This sequence comes from Aldabrachelys gigantea, assembly GCA_026122505.1. Lineage (NCBI taxonomy): Eukaryota > Metazoa > Chordata > Testudines > Testudinidae > Aldabrachelys > Aldabrachelys gigantea. Next base: position 20,701,197 of record CM047489.1, on the reverse strand, counting down.
CGAGGGAGAGGAGGAAGGGGCACCCATCGAGGGGGACGCTCAGCCCACCCAGCCAGCCCCGACCACAGCCGCCCCTCAGCCCGAGGAGGACGGATTCACTTACGTGTGTGAGTACGGGGGGCACTGCCCCATACAGCCCCAGCTTGGGGCTTCCCAGGTCCCATGTGTGGGTCGGAGTTCAGGAGGAGAAGGGGAAGGATCGGTCTGTGGGGGATGGGGGCAGGGATGTCGGGGGGCTCTGGGGAGGGGCTGTGTGTCTGTGGAGGTCAGGGGCTCTGGGGGAGGGGCTGCGTGGCTGTGGAGGTTGGGGGGCTCCAGGGGAGGGGCTGCCTGGCTGTGGGGGATGGGGGCAGGGATGTTGGGGGCTCCAGGGGAGGGGCTGCGTGGCTGTGCGGGATGGGGGGCTCCAGGGGAGGGGCTGTGTGGCTGTGGGGGATGGGGGCTGGGATGTTGGGGGCTCCGGGGGAAGGGCTGCGTGGGTATGGAGGTGGGGGGCTCCGCGGGAAGGGCTGTGTGGCTGTGGAGGCGGGGGGCTCCGGGGGAGGGGCTGCGTGGCTGTGGAGGTCGGGGGCTGGGATGTTGGGGGCTCCAGGGGAGGGGCTGCGTGGCTGTGGGGGATGGGGGCAGGGATGTTGGGGGCTCCAGGGGAGGGGCTGCGTGGCTGTGGAGGTTGAGGGGCTCCAGGGGAGGGGCTGCGTGGCTGTGGGGGATGGGGGGCTCCAGGGGAGGGGCTGTGTGGCTGTGGAGGTCGGGTGCTGGGATGTTGGGGGCTCCGGGGGAGGGGCTGCGTGGGTGTGGAGGTGGGAGGCTCCGGGGGAGGGGCTGCGTGGCTGACGCTGTGCCCCCCCCCGCAGTCTCGCGGCTGGACAGCCTGGACGCGGCCGTGCACCGGCTCAACGTGCAGTTCTACACCATGGACCTGCGCCTGGCCCAGTTCTCGCAGGGCCTGGCCGAGCTGCGCGGGCGCCTGGCCGAGGCCCAGGAGGGGCTGAGCGTCGTCAGCCAGACCAGCACCCACAACCAGCAGGACATCGGCAAGATCGACGGTGAGCGTGGGGTGGGGCAGAGGGCAAAGGTCAGAGGGGTGGCCCCACCCTAGGTCAAAGGGGAAAGGTCAGAGGTGGGTCAAAAGGGAAAGGCCAGCCAGATAGCCATGTCCCAGGGGTCAGGAGGCAACAGACAGGGGGTGGCCCCACTCCAGATCAGAGGGGAAAGGTCAGCAGGACAGTCACATTCCAGGGGTCAGAGGGGAAAGGTCAGTGGGACGGTCACATTCCAAGGGGCAAAGGGCAGAGGAGTGGCCCCATCCCAGGTCAGAGGGCAAAGGGTAGAGGACATAGCCTCTCTCTGGGTCAAAGAGGAAAGGTCAGTGGGGGCTGGGTCAGGGGTCGGCAGAGAGGGGGACCCAGCTGTGGACCAAAAAGGTGTCAAAGGGGACAGCAGCCCACCCTGGGTCAGAGGGCAAAGGTCAGCGGGGTGAGCCCACCCCTGTGTTATGTGGATCAGGCCCTGGGTCAAAGGGCAAAGGGCAGTGGGTCAAGCTGCACAGGTCGCCCTGTCAGCCCCCCCCATGGGGTGAGAGGGGTGAGGTTGGGGGGCAGGGCAGAACAGATACTCACCTGTGGGTTGCAGTCCGGCGGGGGGGGGCGAAGGTCAGGGGTCAGAGGTCACATTTTGTACAGCTGGGGGGCAATCAGAGGTCACAGCCCCCCCCCATTGCAGGCTGCCTGCGGGGCCGGAGGCTCCACGCCAAATGCTTCCTGATCGTGAAGCAGTTCGAGGGCTACGACGGGGCGCAGGAGCTGTGCCGGCTGCGGGGCGGGAACCTGGCCATGCCAGCCGACGCCGCCGAACTGGCCACCCTGCGCCGCTACCTGCACGAGGCCTTCCAGCCCTTCAACTGGCCGGCCTGGGTGGGCATCCACGACCGGCGGGCCGAGGGCCTGTGGCTGTACGAGAGCGGCCAGCGCGTCTCCTTCTTCGACTGGTACCAGGACCACCTGGTGAGCCAGCCCAACGGGGGCGCCCGGGAGAACTGCGTCTCCCTCTCCTCCGACGACGGCAAGTGGTGGGACAACGACTGCGCCCGGCGCATGTACTACGTCTGCGAGTACCGGCTCTAGGGGAGGGGGCGCGGACGGGACTGGACCCTGGCACCCTGCGCTCAGACACCCAGCACCCCCCCACACCTCAGGACCCTGCATCCCCCAGCCCGGAGACCCAGCAACCGCCCCCGGGACCCTGTGCCCAGAGACCCAGCACCTGCCCCCCCCGAGACCTGCCCCCCCATCCCAGAAACCCAGCACCTGCCTCCCCTAGGGACCCCATATCCCCCAGCCCGGAGACCCAGCACCTGCTCCCTAGGGACCCAGCACCCTCCCCTCCAGGGACTCTGCACCCAGAGACCCAGCACACACACCCTGGGACCCTGCACCCCTCAGCCCAGAGACTCAGTTCCCATCTCCCCCGAGAAAATCGGTTCCCGAACCCCCATCACCCACGCATCTACTCCTGACAGGACAATGACTGCACCTATCGGTGAGTACCAGCTCTGGGAGACCATGACCACCATCCCAGAGACCCAAAGCCCCATGCCCCAACACCGGACAATGTGTTACCACATGTATTTGCTCAAGGGAAACTACTCCCACCCCCAAGAACCACTGCTGGGGAGCCCCCCCCGTCCCCCAAAACCAGCTTTCATGGAAGAGACAGCTGGCTGCCTGCTGCATCAAGGAAAGGGGTGGGGCGGACACATGCTCCGGTCCCCATGTCTGGCTCATGCGAATCCCTGGCCCCAGACACACACACTGGGACAATCCCCCCGCCCCCCGCTGCCCCAGCCCTTACACAGCCCCTTGGGCTCATCCTGCTTTGATCTCGGCTCCCCCTAACAGTGCCCCCCCAGGCCTGTTCTCCCCCGCATGAGTCCCCCCCAGGGCAGCCCCCTCCCCCCGTTACACTCGCAGGCGTCGCTGGTAAAATAGAAACTCTTTTATTCGTTTTTAGTTTGGTTTTTTTGGTTTCTTTTCCTGCCATGGGCAGCCCAGGTCTGCGGCCAGCGGGGGTGAGGGAAGGCGCCACAGGCTGCTCACCCACCCGCAGGCTGGGTCTGGGCCTGGGCCAGGTTTAGACTCATGGGAACGTTTCTGCTTGGACTTCAAAACTCTGGGTGCACAATCTCAGCATTCAGCTACACATGCGGGGTGGGGCTGGAGCAAGGGGATCAAGGGGGGTGAAAGAGACTGGGTGGGACAGAGAACTGGAGGGAGGGAGGTGGGGGACTGGGGGACACAGGGGCAGGAATGGGGCAACCAGGGGGCAGTGCAGGGCTGCGGGGTCACAGAGAATGGGGTTTGGGAGCTCTTGGGGCTCCATTCTTTGGTTTGCAATTATTAGCTGCATCCTGGGGCTGCTGCTGCAGGGGGAGGGGAGGTGCATGGGGAGTCCCCCATTGAACCTGGGGGCAAGGGGATGGGGGGGCACGACAGTCAGTCATCACAGTGCAGGCGCAGGGGGGGTATCAACCACATCCCCTCCCCCCCAGCATAGATGGCTCCCAAGGAAAGTGGGGGGACCTCTGGCTCTGTCCTTGTGCTGTGACCCTCCAAGCACCCAGGGACTATTCCTCCCTCCCCCTCCCCCAGCTTACATGGACTATTCCTCTCTGCCACCCGCCCCTCCCCCCGCTTACATGGACTATTCCTCTCTGCCACCGCCCCTCCCGCCATGGTATATCCCCCCTCAGCACACATGGTATATTCCTTCCTCACCCCAGCTCCCAGCTTACATGGACTATTCCTCTCATACACCCCACTTACACACATGGATTATTCCTCTCAGGCGTGCGCACGCGCACACACACCCCTCTCTCCCTCCCCCCTCCCAGCACAAATGGACTATTCCTCTCTCACCCAGACACCACCCCCCTCCACACACCATACATGGACTATTCCTCTCTCGCCCACCTCCCATTGCCTATGGGCCCCTCTCACTCCCCCCCCAGCTAAAGAACTTGGACGATTCCTCCTTTGGCCCCGCCCCCGCCACTATTCCAGAAAACCCCCCCCCCCCCCCCCCCAGCACTGCTGGACCATCCCCTCCCCCACGTAGGGAGGGGGGGCTTGCTGTTTGCCATCAGGATGGTGGGCCCATGGGGCAGCCCCCCCCAGGAGGCTTGGAAGCGCTGGGTATGACGTGTTTGGTGCAAGGGGGTGAACATGGAGGGGGGATCCTGCAGGGGGGAGGCAGCAGGGGCTCCCTCAAGTCCCCCCCTCCCAGGGCAGGAGGCAGACCCGTAGTCCCTTCCCCCGCCCAGGCAGGAGGTACAGCCTGGGATCCCCTACCCCCCACCCCCAGACAGGAGGTACAGCCCAGGGTCCCCCCGCCACCCCAGGGAAAGAGATACAGCCTGAGATCCCTTACTCCACCCCAAGAGATACAGCCTGGGGTCCCCCCCCCAAAGGCTGGAGGTACAGCCTGGGGTCTCCTACCTCCCCCCCCAGGCAGAAGGTACAGTCCAGGGTCCCCGCCCCCCGGGCAAGAGGTACAGCCTGAGATCTCTTACTCCACCCCAAGAGATACAGCCTGGGGTCCCCCCCCCAAAGGCTGGAGGTACAGCCTGGGGTCTCCTACCTCCCCCCCCAGGCAGAAGGTACAGTCCAGGGTCCCCGCCCCCCGGGCAAGAGGTACAGCCTGAGATCTCTTACTCCACCCCAAGAGATACAGCCTGGGGTCTCCTACCTCCCCCCCAGGCAGAAGGTACAGTGCAGGGTGCCCCCCCCCCCCCCGGGCAGGAGGTACAGCCTGAGATCCCTTACTCCACCCCAAGAGATACAGCCTGGGGTCCCCCCCCAAAGGCTGGAGGTACAGCCTGGGGTCTCCTACCTCCCCCCCAGGCAGAAGGTACAGTCCAGGGTCCCCACCCCCCGGGCAAGAGGTACAGCCTGAGATCCCTTACTCCACCCCAAGAAATACAGCCTGGGGTCTCCTACCTCCCCCCCAGGCAGAAGGTACAGTGCAGGGTGCCCCCCCCCCCGGGCAGGAGGTACAGCCTGAGATCCCTTACTCCACCCCAAGAGATACAGCCTGGGGTCCCCCCCCAAAGGCTGGAGGTACAGCCTGGGGTCTCCTACCTCCCCCCCAGGCAGAAGGTACAGCCCAGGGTCCCCCCCTGGGCAGGAGGTACAGCCTGGGATCCCCTACCCCCCCACCCCCCCTCGGCAGAAGGTACAGCTCAGGGTCCCCCCCAGGGTAGGAGGTACAGCCGGGCTCCCCCGCCCCGGCTCAGAGCACGGCTCGGTTGCCGTGCAGGAAGAGCAGCATGTCGACGTGCTCCGGCGCCAGGGCCGCCCGCTTCCTGTAGACGGCCTGGCCGGCCTCCCCGAAGAGCCAGGCGGCGGGGGCAGCCGTGGCGGGCACACACAGCAGCTGGCGGGCTGCCCGGGCCAGCAGCGGGTACTGGGCATGGTGCGTCTTCCACCACTGCAGGGGCTCCTGGCCCAGGGAGGAGGCCCCGGCCGTCTGGAAGCTGGCGCACTCCTGCTCTGCCCGCTGCTGCACCGAGCCTGCCCCGGCACCGCCCCGCACGCTGCACAGGTCTCCCAGCAGGTACTCGATGGCCGAGTCCTGCCGGGGCTGCTTGGGGGGCAGGGGCGGTGGAGAGGGGCTGGCGCCGGGCGTCTCAGCCAGGCGGGCAGCCTCCAGCGCCAGCAGCCGCAGGGTCTCCGCGCGGTCGGGCTGGCTCAGGAAGTCCAGGCTGCGGAAGCGGGGGTCAAGAGCGCAGGCCAGGTTGAGGGCGCGCTCCACCTCGGGCTCGGCGTAGCGCCGGCTCAGCTCCCGGTGGGCCACCCCCTTGGCTGCCCGCGCCAGCTCCGAGTCCCACTCGCCTGGCGCCAGGTGCTTGTACAGCAGGGAGGTGAGGACGGGTTTGACCAGCGAGAGCCCCGCGAAGGGCTCCTTGGTGAAGGTGGAGGCGGCCACCGCCAGGGGCTTGAGGACATCGGCCGCGTCCTGGAGCGCGGCCCAGTCCTGGGGGCGCAGGGCCGGCTCCCCCTCGGGCCCCAGCCCGCCCAGCGCCTCGGCCTGCTCCAGCAGCCCGTGCAGCAGCCCGTGGGCGCTCTGCCACTGGGCCCCGTCCCGCAGGAAACGCTTGAGCTGAGCCCGGAGGAGGGGCTCCTCGGCACGGCCCGGCACGGCCAGCGCCCACGCCGCCAGGCACCGGCACCGCTCCAGGGCGTTCCGGATAGGCGGCAGGGCAAGCACGGCCTCTGTGGCGCCCCCCAGGGCCTTCCCCATGCAGGGCAGGGCCTGCCAGCCCAGGGCCGCAGCCGCCTGCCGGGCAGCGGGTCCGTGGGGCCCCACGGCGTAGGCCCCGCTCTCCCTCACCCCCCACTCCTCCACTGCCCAGCCCAGCACCCCCGCCAGGCTCTCGAGGGATGGCTCCTCCGGCAGGGGGCGGCTGCCCAGCACCCGTGCGCAGGCCTCGAAGGTGTCATCCATGTAGTGCAGGGTGAGCGTGAGGTAGGAGAGGCCGGGGCTGTGGGGCCAGAGGTCCAGGCTGAGGGCGCAGTGGGGCAGCCCCCGTGCCAGCGCCGTCACCTTGGCCTGGCCCTGCAGGTGGCGCTCCCGCAGCAGGGTGTGGGCCAGGAAGGCAGCGGCCGGCGGCTTGTAGCCGGGATCCAGGGCGCTCAGCATCTGCCCGAAGCCCTCCCCCTCCACCACCTCCAGCGGCATCAGGTCCCAGACCAGGAAGTCGGCCACGGCCCGGGTGGTCCTGGCCAGGGGGGCGGCAGGGGGCAGCGCCCCCTTGGGCGGGTCCGGCACCCCCACCAGCTGGTTGTACTCCCGCCGGTGCTTGTAGATGAGGTGCTGGCGCAGGTTAGTGGTGTTGCCACTGTAGGAGAGCCGCACCCCGCAGAGCTTGCAGATGATCTTGGTTTTATCCAGGATGCGCCCATAGGCGTCCCCCTGGAAGCCAAAGAAAGTCCAGTAGCGGCTCTGGGCCCGGCCCAGCCCCACCAGATTCTGGGTGCCCTCCAGCAGCGGGAAAGGCGGGGCCGGGGGGCCGGCCTTGCGCAAGTGCCCCCGGGGAGAGGCCATGTCACCGCAGAGGTAGGGGGCGGCGGCGGGTGCCGGCTCGGGGGGCTTGGCCTGCAGGTCCTGGAACATCTTGAGCAGCAGCTCCTTCTCCCCAAACTCGTACTTGAAATGCACCCCTGGGGGGGGAGGGGGAGAGTTAGATTGGGGGCGGGGCAGGCTGTGTGTGACCCTGCCCCCACAGAGATGCAGTCCCACCCGCTCTGTCCTCAGGGGTGGAATATGGGGAGGGCTGTGTGACCCCATCCCCATGGAGATGCAGCCCCGCCCCCTCTGTCCTCAGGGAGTGCAGTATGGGGGTGCTGTGTAACTGCCCCCCACAGAGATGCAGCCCCATCCCCTCTGGCCTCAGGGGGCGGGACATGAGGGCTGTGTGACCCCGCCCCCAAAGAAACAGCCCCACCCTCTCTGTCCTCAGGGGGTGGGGTTCCAGGGAGGCTGCGTGACCCCAGAGGGCTATGCAGGGCTGCTCTGTCTCCAAGGGATTGGGATGGGGGGGAAGGCAGCCAGCAGGTGCCCCCGACCGCCCTGAGAACACCCCCCTCGAGTGGTTCCCCTCCCGCCCCTTACCCAGCTGGAGCCCCAGGGTGCGGGCGTACTCCTCCCCGATCCAGACGAGCAGCTCGGCGCCGGCGCCGATGGCCTGGCAGGCCCGGTAGTAGATCCGCCCGCGGTACTGGAACACTGTCAGGTTGTGCTCCTCCTCCGTGGAGGCGCAGGCCACGTATCTGTGGGGGGGTGGGGGGGAGTCAAGGTCCCCCCCACCCGGTAGGAGGATGGGGGGGATCACAAGGCTGCCCCCCGTAAGGGACTCCCCCAGTCCAGAGCAGGGACCCTGGGCAGAGGGGGCTAATAGGGAGGACCCCCTGGGCAGTGGGGGGGTAATGGGGGAACCCCCAGCCCAGAGCAGGGACCACTGGGCAGAGGGGGGCAATGAGGGGAACCTCTAGCCCAGAGCAGGGACCCCTGGGCAGTGGGGTGGGTAATGGGGAACCCCCAACCCAGAGGAGGGACCCCTGGGTACCCCAGCAGGGCAGGAACTGGAGTGTCATGCGGGAGCTAGTGGGGTGGGAAGGGGCCCCCCAGCCCTCACCTCATCCAACTGGACTTGGAGTCATCAGAGGCATCAATGTAGAAATAGGAGCCGTTTTCCCGTACCTGGGGGGGCAGAGGGAGGGGGTCAATGCCCAGAGAGACTGACCCCCTCCCGCACCCCAAGGGAGACCTCTGCTCCCACAAGGGATCACCACCCCCATGGAGGACGGGCTGGGGGGCCGCGGGGGGGTACTTACCGCCCAGGAGAAGAGGGTGCACTCCCCGTGCTCCAGCACCACCTCCCCCTGGTAGGGGCCGAAGATGCAGCCGCGGGGCAGGGCGGGCAGAGTGCTCCACACGCCCAGCCCACCCTGGGGCCGCTCCTTCACCAGCAGCCCCTGGGGCAGGGAGAGCAGGGCCCGCGAGGGCGCCCGGGCCGGCACGGGCGAGTCGGCGATGAAGGTGGGCGCTCCGTGCTGGGGGCAGACGTCCCGGAAGTACAGCCGGCAATCCTCGCAGACTAGGGGGTGGGGAGAGAGAGTGAGAGGGGGCCCCAAAACCCTACACCCTGATTCCCGGAGACTGCGGGGAAAGGGGACCCCAAAAACCTGCACCCTGATCCCCAGAGACTGCAGGGAAAGGAGACCCCAAAACCCTGCATGCTGATCCCCAGAGACTGCGGGGAAAGGGGGCCCCAAAACCCTGCACCCAAACACCCCCTGCACCCTGATCCCCAGAGACTGCAGGGAAAGGGGACCCCAAAACCCTGCACCCAAACACCCCCTGCACCCTGATCCCCAGAGACTGTGGGGAAAGGGGGCCCCAAAACCCTGCACGCTGATCCCAGGAGACTGCGGGGAAAGGGGGCCCCAAAACCCTGCACCCAAACACCTCCTGCATCCTGATCCCCAGAGACTGTTGGGAAAGGGGGCCCCAAAACCCTGCACCCAAACACCCCATGGACCCTGATCCCCAGAGACTGCAGGAAAAGGGGACCCCAATACCCTACCCCCTGATCCCCGAAGACTTCAGGGAAAGGGGGCCCCAAAACCCTGCACCCAAACACCCCCTGCACCTTGATCCCTAGAGACTGCAGGGAAGGGGGACCCCAAAACCATACACCCAAACACCCCCTGCATCCTCATCCCTGGAGACTGGCAGGGAGAGAGGGGACATGGGGGAGTCTCAGAGGGGTTGGGGGTCACACTCACAGAGCAGCTCATCCTCCAGCTGGGCACATACATCCTCCGACACCTGCATCACGGGCCTGGGGGAGGGGGAGGCAGAGACTGGCAACCCCCCCCCAGACTGCCCTCCCCCAAAAGACTGCCCACCCCCCACCTTTGCCCCCACAGTAACTGTCTGTCCCCCCATACTGTTATTCCCTACCCTGGGGTTGTTTCCCCTCCATACCAGCCCCTCCCCTCACTAGATTAGCCCCTCCCACTCAATGCCAGCCCTGTCCCCCACTGGTAAGGCCCCTACACTTCCCCCTCCCAGCCCCACAACACTGGCTTAGCCGGCCTCCTTGATACCACCCTACTGTTTAGCCCCGCCCCTTGATAACACCCCCAACTGACTTAGCCCCGCCCCTGGACACCACCCGTCTTAGCCCCTCCCCCTTGATTCCAGTCCCGCCTCCTTACTGGTTCCCACTGTCTTAGCCCCGCCCCCTTGTCAACACCCTCACTGACTTAGCCCCGCCTCCTTGACATTATCCCGTCTTAGCCCCGCCCCCTTGGTTCCAGCCCCGCCCCTTGACACTGCCCCCACTGTCTTAGCCCCGCCCCTTGACACCGCCCCCACTGACTTAGCCCGCCCCCTTGACAACGTCCCACTGATTTAGCCCCGCCCCTTGACACCGACCCACTGACGTAGCCCCGCCCCCCACGGGTGATGCCCCCCCATCCTACCCCCCCAGGTCTTCCGCCCCCGCGAGCTCCCCCGGCGCGAGGCCGGCCCCGCCCCCACCTGCTCGGCGCTCGGGCGGCACCGCGACGGGAGACTCCGGCCCCGGCCAGGCCACCTCAGCCGCCCATATCGATCGGGAACGTGCGTCCCCGCTGACACCCCGGGCCAGCCAATCAGCGCGCTCCCTGCCGCTCTCTCCGCTAAGCCAATCAGTGGCCGACGGCGGCTCCGCCCACCAATGGGAACGCGCCGCTAGGAAGGGGCGAGGCGCTGTGACGACCCACCAGCCAATGGGAGCGCGGGCCTGCGGAGGGGGCGGGCCGAAATCCCCCAGCGGCCAATGAGAGCGCACAGTGGAGCGAGACGGTGAGGGGTCCGGCAGGAAGGCGGGGCTCCGCTAGAAGCGCAAACGGACAGCGTCAATAACCAATGGGAGCGCAGGAAATGAGACAGACAGCACCAGTCCCCACCTGGGGAGCTAGATAATAGAAAGGGGCTGGAACCTCGCTTTGTCCAGAGTTAACAGGTGGGAGGGTGGTATGACCCAAATCGAACCCAGGCGTCCGAGTCCCCCCCTCCCCCTCCCAAAGCTGGTGACAGAACGCAGGTATCCACTCCCCTCCCTCCCAGGCGTTCAGGCTGCCCCACTCCCTCCAGAACTGGGGACGGAACCCAGGTATCCACCCCACCCCCAGAGCTGGGGATGAAAGGAACCCAGGTGTTCGGGCTCTCCCCAGCCCCCCCTTCCCTTCAGTTCTGGGGATCGAACCCAGGTGTCCGGGCTCCCCCGAGCCCCCCCTTTCCCCTCAGTTCTGGGGACGGAACCCAGGTATCCACCCCACCCCCAGAGCTGGGGATGGAAGGAACCCAGGCGCCCGGGCTCACACCCACACTAGGCCCCTACATGCCCCTCCCAGAGCTGGGGATGGAACCCAGGCATCCGGGCTCCCCCTCACACCAGGGGCTGGGGGTTCTAGAGCAGCAGGTTCTAGAATCCAGGCCCCGGGTTCCGGTTCTGTGTGGTTCTGGTTCCCGTGGTGCCAGATCAGGTCAGGGCTGGACAGCCTCCCTCCCCCTCTCCACGCAGGGGAGCGGCTCGGCATGGGAGAGCCCCCTGGCGGGGCACAGTCAGCAGGTGGGTGCCAGGGTAGCCCCCTGGGTCCATGGGACTGGGTGGGCGGAGTCACAGCCCTACCCAGGGGTCAACCACTCCAGCCCCACAGCACCCATGGGGGGGGGGGTTGTTGTTTCCCCTGCACCCACCCCATTACCTCTGGCATCTCAGTCCCCCCCGTGGTTTTCCCCACCTCACTCTCTCTTCTTGCCCCCAGCCCCCCCAGTCCCCCCGTCCTCCCCAGTCTCACCCCCCATTCCCAGCTTCCCCCTCCTGAAGCCCCCGACTCACCACAGGAGACAGGAGCGGGTCCAGGACAGCCTTTATTTACCACCACGGGGTCCCAACCCCACACCTACACCCAGAGCCAAGGGCATGACTGGCTCAGCCCCTCCCCCTGCCTTTTGGGGGTTCAGGCGGCTTCCAGAGGGCCCCCCCATGCCCCGCAGCATAAGGGCGATCATTACCTGCCCCCACCACCAGCTCCACCCCCGTTGCCTCCGCCCTGGCCCCCGGCGTCGGGCGCTCCGGACATCATGAGGAACAGCACCACAGGAATTATGTACATCCACTGTAGAGAGAGGGATGGGGGGGTTAGAGGGGGCCAGGGGACCCCTCCGGAAGGCACCCCCAACCCATGGGAGTAGCCACACAAGAGCCCACCCAGGACCCACAGGGGCAGGTACCAAGCTGCTCCCCCCCAAGTGATCAGAAAGCCCCAGCACCAGCGATTGTCACCGCCCTCGTGAGAGGAAGGGGGTGGGGTGGGGGAGGTCAGCCACCGGGCGGGGGTACTGTGATCCTCCCAGGGCCACAGGGAGTGATGGGGAGGCCAGGGCAGTGACCCACCCCCACGGCCAGACACCCCCAGACACAGACTACCAAGACGGGCTGGGCCCAGGGCAGGCTCCCTGCAGGCTGGGGAGGGGGGTAATCGCAGGTGGGGAGGGGGCAGCGGGTGGGTGGGGGAGTTTACTTGGCTGCTCAGGGCTGGCTTCCGGGCTCCTGCGGGACTTTCACCGAGCCGGTGGCCAGGAGGAGCACGGCCCCACCCAGAATTAAATGCCACTGTGGGGGGGAGAGCACATGTCAGGGAGGGTGGGGGAGGCACGCCCTGGCAAGGAGCTGAGCCCCCCCCACCTGCGATGGTCAGGTTTGAGCAGGGAGGTCCCGGGGCAGGAGAGGTTTGAAGCGGGGGTTCTGGGCATCGGTATCTGAAGTGGGGGTAATGCTGAGGGGTCCTGGCGCAGTGCTGCTTATGGGGGGTCCTGGGCAGCACGGGGGGGGGGGCTCTTAATGTAGTACTGTGGGGAGGGGTGGTCCCAGGCAGTGACGGGGGGGGGGGAGTTTCTTGGGTTTGTGTGTCGGGGGACTAGATGCAGCACTGGAGGGGTAGTGGGGCGGTCTCCCTGCAGTGTTAGGGGCGGGGGGGGCGGGGATCCCAGGCAGTGATGGGGGGGAAGTTTCTTGGGTCTGTGTGTCGGGGGACTAGATGCAGCGCTGGAGGGGTAGTGGGGCGGTCTCCCTGCAGTGCTCGGGGGGGGGGGGGGGATCCCAGGCAGTGCAATGAAGGAGGGTGTCCTGGCGCAGTGCTCAGGGGGGCTGCTGGGGGGTGTCTCGGCACAGCGCTCAGGGGGGCCGGGGGGGGGGTCCCGGCATAGCACTCGGGGGGGAGACCCAGTGCAGCGCTTGGGGGGGGGGGGGGGCAGAATAGCAGTCCAGGCACTCACGTATTTAGCGAAGAAGGATTTCTGCTCCTGTGGGTTCTTGGCTCTCTGCGCCTGCTCCAGCTCCAGGCGCTCGATGAATGCTGCAGTTTCGGGGCTGGAGGGGGGTGGAAACACCCGTCAGAGAGACTCCCCCCGCTCCCCAACTGCCTCCCAAGGCCAGACCATCCCCACCCCCCCAACTGCCTGCTCAGACCAGACCACAACAACTCCTCCCCCCCGACCCCACACACACACACTCACACGGCCGCCGGGACTGGCTGCTGCAGCAGCACCGTGGTGTTGAAGGCCTCCAGGTCGACGTCTTCCACCTCAGCGCCGTGGCAGGACCCCGGCACGGTGACGATGGAGATGCCGATCACGTTCCCTGCCCCGTCCGTGTGCACCGTCAGCCAGTCCGACAGATGGGAGTCCACCAGTGAGCACTGAGGGGAGCAGGGGGTGAGCGAGGAACAGACCTGCTCAGCACCCCCTGCCCCCATCCAACGGGCACTTGAGGACGGGGGGGAGCTGGGACCAAGATCTCCACCCCCTCAACCCAGAAAACACTGGGGGGGGGGGCTGGGAACCCCAAAGGGGCCAGCCTGCAGGAGAGACAGAGCCATGGGGGGAGCTGGCCCTGGGGGGTTGGACGGGGGGCACCAGGGTGTGCCAGAGAGCTGGGTCCATATCACGGAGTGGGGGCCGGGGAGGGGCATCTCTGCACAGCGCCCAGGATTGGAAGAGAGGGGGAGGCAAGGGGGGGGCACTCACTGCTCGAACGAAGGAGGTGACATATTCCACTGCAGCTTCCTCCACGGCCCCAAGGGGCCGGCGCGGAATTCGCACCCGGTACAGCCCATTCAGCACCGCCACATCCTGTGGGGGGCCATGGAGATGGGTGAGAACTCCCCGCATGCCGCCTCCTCCTCCAGCAACCCCTCCCGCCCCCACGCCAGCAGCTGGGCTGTCTGAACCTCCCCCCAGCTCACCCTCAGCTTGGCGCGCTCCTCCTCACACAGCTGCTTCTGGCTCAGCGAGAGGCTGGGCTCGGGCCCCGGGCTCCAGAGCAGGGTCCCCCGCTTCCGGAAGCGGATGCTGTCGTCTGGGGGCAGGCAGAGGAGCATTAGGACACGGTAGGGATCCCCCACCCCCACCTTCTCTACCAGAACAGCTCAGGGGCAGAAACCCCCCCAACTCAACCCTCCCCTTCCAGCCCCACCCACGTGGGACACTCTCCCCGCCCCAAACTACCCACTCACCTGGCTCAAATGAATGCTCCAGCTGCAGAGTGAGGACACAGGCCTCGGAGTCCCGACCCTCACCTGGCTGAGGGCAAGAGAGGACACAGATCAGCAAACCCACTTCCCCTCCCATAGCTAGGGAGAGAACCCAGGAGTCCTGGCTCCCAGCCCCCCCGCTCTAAACACTAGACCCCACTCCCCTCCCATAGCTAGGGAGAGAACCCAGGAGTCCTGGCTCCCAGCCCCCCCGCTCTAAACACTAGACCCCACTCCCCTCCCATAGCTAGGGAGAGAACCCAGGAGTCCTGGCTCCCAGCCCCCCCCAATCTAACCACTAGACCCCACTCCCCACCCACAGCTGGGGAGAGAACTCAGAAGTCCTGGCTCCCAGCCCCCCCCAATCTAACCACTAGACCCCACGCCCCTCCCACAGCTGGGGAGAGGACCCAGGAGTCCTGGCTCCCAGCCCCCCCCAATCTAACCACTAGACCCCACTCCCCTCCCATAGCTAGGGAGAGAACCCAGGAGTCCTGGCTCCCAGCCCCCCCCAATCTAACCACTAGATCCCACTCCCCTCCCATGGCCGGGGAGAGAACCCAGACGTCCTGGCTCCCAGCCCCTCCCTGCCCCGCTCTAACCCCCATCCCCTCCCCAGGGACGGAACCCAGGAGTCCTGCCTGTTCACAGTCTATGTAATCGCAGACCCAGGGCCGGTGCCTGCCAGGTTCCCAGGCTCAGGGCTGAAGGCCGATGAAATGTTCCAAAATATTTACAAGAGACTTATGAATATGCAGAGTATGCAAATTAGCAGCCCACGTATCATCCCTGGAGTATGAATATGGCTGCCATGCATATGAATGTTAATAGCCTCATGAATATTGATGATGAGTCGCACCTGTGGAGTGCGGAAGGGGGTGGGGGGATGGGAATAGCTGAGCGTCATGCATATTAATATGAAATTCATGAATATTAATAAGCGTACCGTACCGCGTGACTGTCAACCCCCTCATGAATATTAACAACCCCTCATGAATATTAACAACCCCCTCATGAATATTAACCCAGCTAGCGCAGCGCAGCGCCCCGGCCCCCGACTAACCCGCGGGCCCGGACCCGGGCCCAGGCCCCGGCAGCGCCCGAGCAGCAGCAGCAGCAGCGCCAGCAGCGGCAGGAGCCGGCGGGCGCGCAGGATGGCCATGGTCGCGCGCTGCCGACGTCACGGGGCGAGCCGCCGCGCGGGGCAGGCCGGGATAGGGGCGGACCGGACACAGCCCCAGGCTCCTAACCCCGCCGGGCGCCATATTGGATCCAGGCCCCGCCCCCTGCCTCGCTACCAGGCCCCGCCCCCTCGGTCCTGGCCCCGCCTCTCGCCTTGCACCACTGCCCCGCCCCCCGCCTCGCACCACAGCCCCGCCCCCTCGGATCCCAGCCCCGCCCACCGCCTCGCACCACAGCCCCGCCCCCTCGGAACCCAGTCCCGCCTCCCGCCTCGCACCACAGCCCCGCCCCCTCGGATCCCAGCCCCGCCCCCCGCCTCGCACCACAGCCCCGCCCCCTCGGATCCCGACCCCGCCCCCCCATGTGCGCCCCCAGACCGAGCAGCCTGTCGGGTGGCTCCGGCCCGGCCCCTCCAGGCTGAGCCGTCTCGCCGGCGCCGTCCCCAGCGCAGGGCAATGTACAGCAAGTGGGGAAACTGAGTCACAGCTGGGCGGGGGCGGAAACACCCATGTTCTGCCCCCCCGGGAGTGGGGCACTCGGTGCCCTTCTGGGGGGCGGGGAGCCGGAGGGAAGGGAGTTTGGGGGGGTCACTCTTACCAGCACTGACCTGACCTACTCTTGCCTCCTCCCATCCCTGCAGGTTTCCGGCTGCCGTAACCGGGCCCCCCCTGCCCTGCCCTGCCCTCCCGATGCCCGGGCCGCAGCATGGGTCAGCTGCAGCGCTGCCTGGCGCGCGGGGAGTACGGGCAGCTGCAGGAGTGCCCGCTCTTCGAGAGCGACTTCCTCCAGGTGAGGGGGGCACGGCCCTGCCCATGTCCCCTTGGTCCTGCCCCCCCAGGCACCCATCCCCTGAGCCCTGCCCCCCCAGCACTGCCCCCGTCCCCTGGTCCTGCCCCCCAGCACTGCCCCGATCCCCCCAGCACTGCCCCTATCCCCTTGGTCCTGCCCCCCCAGGCACCCATCCCCCCTGTCCAGCCCCCAGCCCCTGAGCCCTGCCCCCCCAGCACTGCCCCGTCCCCTGAGCCCTGCCCCCCCTAGCACTGCCCCATCCCCTAAGCCCTGCCCCCCCAGCACTGTCCCCATCCCCTGGTCCTGCCCCCCAGCACTGCCCTTGTCCCCTTGGTCCTGTCCCCCCAGCACTGCCCCCATCCCCTTGGTCCTGCCCCCCCAGGCACCCATCCCCCCTGTCCAGACCCCATCCCCTGAGCCCTGCCCCCCCAGCACTGCCCATCCCCTGAGCCCTGCCCCCCCAGCACTGTCCCATCCCCTTGGTCCTGCCCCCCAGCACTGCCCCCGTCCCCTTGGTCCTGCCCTCCCAGGCACCCATCCCCCAGACCCCATCCTACATGCCCTGACCCCCCGCCCCACTCAGCTCTCCCTGACTCTCCACAGGTGACCAAGAGCGGGGAAGTGGCCAGCCGGGTGACCCTGGGCATCGCCGCCACCAGCCCCCGCCTGGAGCTGCCCGACCTCCTGCTGCTGGCGCGGCCTGTCCTGGCGCCCGCGGTGGGGCCCTGCTGCTGCCGCTGTGCCCACGGGCTGCCCCCGCCGGGGGAGGAGGTCGAGCTTTTTGGGTGAGTCCCTCCTTCTGGTGCTCCCCCCAGCCCTACCCCTGCACCCCCCCCCGGGCGATGCTCTGGAACAGCTCCCCACAAAGCCAGGCAGGACTTTGGGGAGCCTCCTCTCCCTTGGAGCAGACTTGTTCAGGGCAAGAAGCTCACACGACTTCACCTCCTGGGTCTCTCCTGGGAGCATTCAGCATCCTCTGCCCCTCCGTGTGCTTCCCACAGCGAGCCCACCCAGCGGGGTCCTGGGGAAGCCACAGGGTCCTGCACCCCCACTTTGCAGTCAGACGTGACTCTTAGCCAGCAAAACAGAGGTTTATTCGATGACAGGAACAGGGTCTAAAACAGAGCTTGTAGGTACAGCGAACCAGACCCCTCGGCCGGGTCCATTCTGGGGGGCAGTGAGCCAGACCCCTAGGTCTGCACTTCACTCCTCGTCCCCAGGCAGCTCCAGACTAACCACCCCCTCCAGCCCCTCCTCTCTGCTCAGCCCCTTTCCCGGGCCAGGAGGTCACCTGATCCCTTTGTCTCCAACACCTTCAGCCGGCACCTTTGCAGGGGAGGGGCCCAGGCCATCAGTTGCCAGGAGACAGAGTGCCAGGCATTTAGGTGCACTGGCCCTTTGCTCTGCAGCAATCACACCCCCTTATCCCACCACCTAGATATTAAGAACTGCACAGGGGACACTGAGGCACCAGCACAGTATTCAGAGCAAACATTCAGAACATTCCCAGTTCGTCACATCTCTCCCCCCTTCGAGACCGAACTGAGCCAGGTCACTCCAGCCAGTGACCTGGGGAAGTTCGAACTCACCAACATTCCCAGGGATGCCCCAGCATCTCTCCCATTCCTTGGTGTGAGTTACACCAGGCCCTCCCAGTTTTGTGCCCTCTCTTTGCTTGAGTGTGCTTGATGGCACTTGCAGGCTGCAGGTGGGAAGGTTTATGCGGCCTGTACCCTTTTGCCCCCCAATATCCCTGGGGTTTAAACTGGGACAGGGTCTTCTCCCAGCCCCCTGGTCCGTGATTTGGGCTCTCTTGGTTAAGAGCCCCGATCTTCGCCTTGGGCAGCCACTCCCCACCTTGTGGTCCATATACAACACCTCTGCTGTCCCCACCTTACAGTTTCCAGCTTTTACCATCAGTCCCACCTCCTTGAGGCAGCCCAGCCCCCTCTTCACCTGGGACACCTGTTCCTCCCAGGTCTGGCTAAAGATGCACATGTTATCCGTGTCTGCCAGGGCCAAGTTCTCCATCCCCCTCTCACTGGCTGGGCCTGGGGTCACAGCCCCTCTGAGCCTTGTCCCTGGTAGCTCCCTCCCTGCTGTATAATCACTTCCCAGCAGCACGTCTGGACCAGGCAAACCTGGTTGGCAGCTGACCTGTCCTGCCTGGGTGTCCCCCCACTCAGCTGGGGTCTCAGCTCCCCCTGTGCTCAGCGCTGCCCTGGCTGTCCCAGTGGGGCAGGCAGCGAGCTCTCTGCTCTGGTCTCAGCATCAGAGCCAGCGTGAGCCCCCTCTCCGGTGTGCAGGGGGGCGGGGAGCATCTCTCCCTCCCCCTCAGTCCCAGGGGGCTGGTTACAGGTAGGCAGGTATCCTGAGCCCAGCAGCCCCTCCCCACTGCCAGCCAGGTCATTTGCATTTTCACTGACCATTTCCATCCCAGCCAATTGGTTCCCTGGATTTAAATTCAAACCCTCGGCAGTTACAGGAGCAGGGCCTGGATCCTGTCCCAAGGGGAGACAGTCACCCCCCAACAGGGCCTCCCAGCCGATATCCTGGAGAACCCCAATGAGCAGCCAGTCCGACCCCTCCTGCGTCTGCACAGGGATCCGGGCCATAGGCAGGGCGAGGGGCTTCACCCCTGGGACCTTCACCCAGGTCCCACAGTCCCTCAGCATCTGCGGCTGCACCACCACAGTTCCCTCTGTCCCAGGGCCTCGCCCCTGCAGGCGTGTTTCCCCACTGACCCCTGGGCAGCCCCCTATGTCTCTCCGCTCCACCATCACCAGTCCGTGCTGCTGCTGCTTCTCCTGCAGCTTTTCCTCAGCCTCTTGCTCTCTCTCACGGTCCTCTCGCTCTCTCGGACTCTGCTCCAATCCCATCCGTCTCCGATCCCCTGATGGGGAACCCAATTGTGAAGATCCTTGTCTGGTTGGGGACCAGACCCTCAGGAGTGCCTGGCTGGTGCTCCAGCTGCTCCCAGATCCTCTTGTAGCCCCATCTGGGTCAGGAATCTGCTCCTCAGAGCGGTCCTCCTCCTCCAACTGCACGATTAACTGTGCCTTGGTGAACTTCCCCATGCGTAACTCTCTCTTTGTGCACAGGATCACAATGTCCTTCTTAAGGAGATGATGATAGGCCATCACTTCACCCTTCCCAAGTGGCTCTGGACTCACAGACCTGTGTGCTCTTGGCTCCCCCATGGTTTCCAGGAAGAACCCCTGGTGTGCCAGCCCTTCTCGTGATCACCACCTCTTTGCCAGGGTCGAGCTGCAGACTCCTCCGCCCCTGGGACTGCTCCTGCAATCCCCAGGGGAACCCTGCTACTGCAAAATCCTTCTCTCTCCCAGGGTCGAGCGGCAAGCTCCTCCGCCCCTGAGACTGCTCGCTGCAGTCCTCAGGGGGACCCTGTTACTCCAACAGTCCTTCTCGCTGGTCACACACTTCCAGAGGTTAACTGCCCCCTGAAACCGTCTCTCTCTGAGCCTTCAGCACGCCTGGTCCTCGTTATCCCTCCTCTGTTTTACTGCTCCCCAGTCACTTACTGCAGGAAGCGTCATCCACGGGGTGCAGCATCTCCCTCCGCTGCCACCAGTTGTCACGGAGTCCCCGGGCGATGCTCTGGAACAGCTCCCCACAAAGCCAGTCAGGACTTTGGGGAGCCTCCTCTCCCTTGGAGCAGACTTGTTCAGGGCAAGAAGCTCACACGTCTTCACCTCCTGGGTCTCTCCTTGGAGCATTCAGCCTCCTCTGCCCCTCCGTGTGCTTCCCACAGCGAGTCCGCCCAGGCGGGGTCCTGGGGAAGCCACAGGGTTCTGCACCCCCACTTTGCAGTCAGACGTGACTCTTAGCCAGCAAAACAGAGGTTTATTCGATGACAGGAACAGGGTCTAAAACAGAGCTTGTAGATACAGCGAACCAGACCCCTCGGCCAGGTCCATTCTGGGGGGCAGTGAGCCAGACCCCTAGGTCTGCACTTCACTCCTCGTCCCCAGGCAGCTCCAGACTAACCACCCCCTCCAGCCCCTCCTCTCTGCTCAGCCCCTTTCCCGGGCCAGGAGGTCACCTGGTCCCTTTGTCTCCAACACTTTCACTTGGCACCTTTGCAGAGGAGGGGCCCAGGCCATCAGTTGCCAGGAGACAGAGTGCCAGGCATTTAGGGGCACTGGCCCCTTGCTCTCTAGCAATTACACACCCTTATCCCACCACCTAGATACTTAAGAACTGCACAGGGGACACTGAGGCACCAACACAGTGTTCAGAGCAAACATTAAGAACAGTCCCAGTTCGTCACACCCCCATCCCCCTCCTGGTATTCCCTGGCCCCCCACCCCTGCACCCGCATCCCCCTGCACCCCTGTGGCCCATCCCCCTCCTGATATTCCCTGGCCCCCACCCCTGCACCCCCATCCCCCTGCACCCCTGTGGCCCATCCCCCTCCTGGTATTCCCTGGCCCCAACCCCCAACCCCCTCCCAGTGTTTCCTGGCCCCCCACCCCTACAACCCCATCCCCCTCCTGCTGTTCCCTGTCCCCACATCCCCCCCACCCTACAGCCCCATCTGCCCTGCACCCCCATTGTGATGCCCCCTTCCCGGTGCTCCCTGGGCCCCTATATCTCCCACTCCCCACAGCCCTACCCCTGCACCCCCACCTTGTGCCCCCATAATTGATTCCCACATTCTCCCCCTCCCACCGATCCTCACCCCTGCCCCTTTACACCCCCATCCTCAACCTGCTGCGAGGAAGTGGGGTTTAGTCCTCTTGTTAAGTTGCATGTGAGTCTTACTGTCCTACACTGACACTGTGTGTGCCTCAGTTTCCCTGGGTGCTGCACCAATGCTAGGTGATGGGAACCGGGGGTGTGACTTTCACTGAGGCCCTGGGGGCAGGTGAGGCTGCCCAGCTGGGTGCAGCTGTGTGACCTGAGAGCCGGAGGGAGGCGGCCCAGGAAGCGAGACAAAGGCCAGAGGAAGGGCCGGAGAGTTTCGGTTTAGAGGTGGCTGGGGAGCGCCCTAGTCATGACCCGTAGCCAGCACCAGCGACGGGCTTTCTGCCCTGACGCCAGGGCCGCCCGGGGAGGGGCAAGTGGGGCAATTTGCCCCAGGCCCCGCAGGGACCCCGTGAGCCCTGGCCCAGCGGCGGTCCGGGTCTTTGGTGGCAGGGAGCCCTTCAGTGCTGTCGAAGACACGGAGCGACTGAAGGGCCCCCCACCTCCGAAATGCCGCCAAAGACGCGAACCGCCGCCGGGTGAGTACAAGCGCTGCAGCTCCCCCGCTTTGCCCCAGGCCCCCTGAATCCCCTGGGCGGCCCTGCCAGGGCCCCCGGTCCCTACCCCGGCAGGAAAGGAGCCACTGGGGACAGGACTTGGCGGGACTGCAGCCTCGGACCCAGCCAGCGAGAGGGAGCAGGTCCCCAGCCGCCGAATTGCAGGCCGAGCCGCGGAAGGATCCCTCCTTGGAGAAGCAGAGGGAACTTGCTGGCCAGCGCGGTGAGGGGAGGTGGCCGGGACAGATTCCTGTGGCAGAGAGATTCCTGTACCGGGAATGGGGGAAAGCGGAGTCGTGGGGGATCACGAGGCAGCTGGTCGTCCCCCAGAGGTACCGCCACAAGCTACTGTCCACAGCCCAGAATGTCCCTCTCTTGGGACCAGGGCCGGCACCAGCGCAGCAAGCTGGTGCTTGGGGGCGGGGGTGGCAGGTCTGGATCTTTGGCGGGGGTCCCTCAGTCCCTCTCGGAGGGAAGGACCAGCCACCAAAGAATGAAGCGGCGGCGGTAGAGCAGCTGCCGAAGTGCCACCGATTGCGGCTTTTTATTTTTCTCTTCGCCGCTTGGGGCGGCAAAACACCTGGAGCCAGCCTGGCTCAGCAGCAGGTGATCCAGCGCCCCAGGCAGCGGCTGCTGCAGAACTTTTCCTGGCCCGGGGTCCTTGATGCTGTTTGGCAGCACTGAAGGTCCTGCGACCCCTGCCAGCAGGTGGGGAAGGCCCGGGACAGGGGAAAGCAGCTTTGAGACCTTTGCCCACCCCAGAGGAGACTTTCCAGAAGGGAGCCGTGGGGCCCCTCTCCAAGGCAACTCGGACAGGGAAAAAATGCATCCAGGTGGGGGTAGATTTCACTACCGGATACCCCGAGGCGGTGGCCTTGTCCTCTCTCGAGGCTGACGCCGGGGCGGACGCGCTGCTGCCCGTTGTCAGCAGAGGGGGGTTCCCCAAGCTGCTCCTTACAGACCAGGGCTCCAATTTCACGTCAACCCTGGTCCGGTGCTTGTGGGAGAAACATGGGGCCCGACCCACCTGGGCCGCAAAATCACACCCCCAGTTCCCACCACCTACGTATTGGTGCAGCGCCCAGGGAAACTGAGGCACACCCCAGTGTTAGTTTAGGACAGTAAGACTCACATGCAACATAAGATGAATAAAACCCCACATTGTCCCACCTGCCAACCTCCCCCAGGCCATCACCTTCCCCCACAGATCCACCCCAATATCCCCCCCTTGGACCAGCAACCTCCCTGTTCCCACCTTCCCCCGCTGGCCTGGAACTGCCCCCCCCAGTGCCCCCACCTCTCCCCAAATTCCCCCACCTAGGCTGCTGCCCCTGCGCTTCGTGCGGCTCTCCATCCACGACGAACTGCGGCACCGGCTCAAGGTGCGTCTGGCCTCAGGCCGAACCTTCTACCTGCAGCTCCTGGCGCCGCCCGCCCAGCTGGAGCGAGTCTTCGGGCAGTGGGTGCGATTGCTATACCGCCTGCGCTACCAGCGGCCCGGCGCCTGGGCCAAGGTGAGTGTGGGGGGCAGGGGGTCCAGGCCTGGCCTAGTGTCTCCTTCCCTCCTCAACCACTTCACTTGCCCTTCCCAGAGCCGGGGAGAGAACCCAGGAGTCCTGGCTGGCCCCCAGCCCCACCTCTAACCACTAGACCCCACTCCCCTCCCAGAGCCAGGGAGAGAACCCAGGAGTCCTGGCTCCTAGCCCCCCTGCTTGAACCACTAGATGCCACTTCCCTCCCAGAGCCAGGCAGAGAACCCAGGTGTCCTGGCTGGCCCCCAGCCCCACCTCTAACCACTAGACCCCACTCCCCTCCCAGAGCCAGGGAGAGAACCCAGGAGTCCTGGCTCCTAGCCCCCCTGCTTGAACCACTAGATGCCACTTCCCTCCCAGAGCCAGGCAGAGAACCCAGGTGTCCTGGCTGGCCCCCAGCCCCACCTCTAACCACTAGACCCCACTCCACTCCCAGAGCCAGGGAGAGAACTCAGGAGTCCTGGCTCCCAGCCCCCCCTGCTCGAACCACTAGATGTCACTCCCGCCCCCAGAGCCGGGGAGAGAACCCAGGTGTCCTGGCTCCCAACCCCCCTGCTCAAACCACTGGACCCCACTCCCCTCCCAGAGCCAGGGAGAGAACCCAGGTGTCCTGGCTCCCAACCACCCTGCTCGAACCACTAGACCCCACTCCCCTCCCAGAGCCAGGGAGAGAACCCCGGAGTCCTGGCTTCCAACTCCCCCACAACCACTAGACCCCACTCTCCTCTTAGGACCAGGGGAGAGAACCCAGGCGTCCGGGCTGTCAGTGGTGTCAGTCTCTCTCTCTCTCGGCAGTGATATTCAAACCCCCCGGGGAGGAAAAGGGGGCACAGGGCAGGCGCCCCCCCCCCCGTGGAAACCACACACAGAGGACTGGGGGTGGGCGGAGCCTCGTACCCCTCCCCTGAGGGTGAACCCTAAGACGCAGCAGCCCCCCAATAAAAGGTGAGGATCCAGCCGGAGAGAAGCTGCCTCAGTACTGTGTGTCCTGCCCCCCCACCCTCGAGCTGCAGCACAGGCTCTGTGTGCCCCCCCCATGGACAGACAGACGGACGGACACTGCAGGCATCTGTTTATTGACACACTCGCCTTGTGGATTCCAGGGGGTGGGGGGTGTCGGGGCACAGCTGAGCCCCCCAACATCAGTGTGGATGGGGGGGCAGGGAAGCGGGGGGTGGGGGTGCACGGCCTGACGATGCCCAGTGCCCCCTGCCAAGTCACTGCTGTCTGGGGGGTGGGGGCGTGTCTGGCTCATTCGAGTGGGTCCTCATCTGCTGGAGACCTGGAGGGAGGAGAGCAGTGAGTGGGGCGGGGGGCGCTCAGAGTGCCCCTCCCCAAACTCCCCTCCCCACCAGTCATGGCTCAGAACCCCTCCCCCCCACAGTCACAACTCCCCCCCAGCCGCACTCCACAGCCCCCCTTCGGCCCCCCAGCCGCACTCCAAGCCCCCTTCTGCCTCCCAGCCGCACTCCACGCCCCCTTCTGCCCCCCCACAGCCAGGGCTCCCTCCCCCAGGACCTCAGACCCCCCCCACTCACCAAGGCCGAGCTGTACAGTTACTGGGGCACTGCGGGGGGGAAAGAGACGGGGTGAGAGGGGAGATAGAAGGAATATGGGGAGCACTTCAAAAAACCGCCCCCAGGACAGGTAGGGGCCCTGGATGGAGCAGGACTCAGGCTCTAGGCCCCCCTCCCCGTGCGTCCCTGCTCCCCTCCCTGGGTCCCCCAGGACAGTCATGTGCCCTGGCTCTGTGACCCCCCCAGCTGTGGGTCCTGGGGGCTCCCGCCATGTCCCCACACAGGAGCCCCCAATGCTGGCTTGTCATGTCGTCCCCCCCCGCAGGTGCCCCCTGCCCAGGGGCACCTCTGATCTCCAACCCACGCCAAGCCCGGGCCCCCCTGCCCCCCGCCCAGCGGCACCTCTGACGTCCAGCCTGCGCCGAGCCCCCCCTGCCCCCCGCCCAGCGGCACCTCTGACGTCCAGCCCGCGCCGAGCCCCCCTGCCCCCCGCCCAGCGGCACCTCTGACGTCCAGCCCGCGCTGAGCCCCCCTGCCCCCCGCCCAGCGGCACCTCTGACGTCCAGCCCGCGCCGAGCCCCCCCTGCCCCCCGCCCAGCGGCACCTCTGACGTCCAGCCTGCACTCGGTCAGCGCCTCGCCCAGCTCGTTGACGGCCAGGCAGCTGTAGGTGCCAGCGTCGAAGGGGCTGGGTTTGCGGATGTGCAGGGTCAGCACCCCCTGGCTGTTCTTCATCAGGAACTTGGGGTCCTCCCGGATCTCCACCTGGTTCTTCATCCAGATCACCTTGGGCTGGGGGGTGGGGGTCATGTGAGGGGGCGGCCAGGCCACCTTCCTGTTCATCCCCCTCCACGGCCCTCTGCTCCCCCCACCTCCAGCACCCCCTCCTCTTCCCCAACTGCCCTCTGCATCCCCATCTCCAGCACCCCCTCCTGTCCCCTGCACCCCCCACCTCCAGCACCCCCACCTGCCCCTGCACCCCCACCTCCAGCACCCCCTCCTGTCCCCCAACTATCCCCTGCACCCCCACCTCCAGCACCCCCTCCTCTTCCCCAACTTCCCTCTGCATCCCCACCTCCAGCACCCCCTCCTGTCCCCCTCACTCCCAGCCCTCCACTCCCATCCGCTGCACCCCCCACCTCCAGCACCTCTTCCTGTGGCCCCCAGTGGGAGTACAGGGGAGAGGGGACCTGGACGTACCTTGGGGGCCCTGGGATGGGGGTCCCTTACCTTGGGGTGCCCCCGCACTGCACAATTCAGGGCCGTGCTGTACCCAGCCACCACGGTCCGATCTATCAGGGGCGTCAGGACTTTGGGCGCCATCTGGAAGTCGTGCTCCTGGTAGTCCAGCGGCTTAAAGATGATCCCTAGGGGAGGCCAGGGGGTGAGGCTCAGGCGTAGCAGCCCCTCCCCCACCCTGCCCCCTGACCCTACGTTCCCCCTACTATCTCCACTCCTAGCCCCCCCCCAATCTAACCACTAGACCCCACTCCCCTCCCAGAGCCGGGGAGAGAACGCAGGAGTCCCGGCTCCCAGTCCCCCCCCCTGCTGTAACCACTAGACCCTGCTCCCCTCCCAGAGCCGGTGAGAGAACCCAGGAGTCCCGGCTCCCAGTCCCCCCTGCTGTAACCACTAGACCCTGCTCCCCTCCCTGAGTCAGGGACAGAACCCAGGAGTCCTGGCTCCCAGGCCTGCTCCTCTGTGAGCGTGGGGGGACCCTGGCGTCCGGGCACACCTGTTTTCTGGATGAGGGCGGTGTTCTTGGAGACGCCGGGTGTCTCGCTCAGCCCGCAGATGTTCTGGCTGTACACACGGAAGGAGTATTCGTTACCCATCACCAAGTCAGAGATGGTGCAGCGCGTCAGCCGGTTGTGCTCGTACACCGTGAACCACTCCTGGGGGGGCAAGAGCGTGGGGGGGTCAGCGGAGAGATGGGGAGCCCAGGAGGGTGTCACCAGCCGGACGGGGGGAGGTCAGAGACGGGGAGCCCAGAAGGGTGTCACCAGCCAGACAGGGGTGGCGGGGGGTCAGAGACAGGGAGCCCAGGAGGGTGTCACCAGCCAGACAGGGGTGGGGGGGGTCAGAGACGGGGAGCCCAGGAGAGTGTCACCAGCCGGATGGGGGGGGTCAGAGACGGGGAGCCCAGGAGGGTGTCACCAGCCGGATTGGGGGGGGGTCAGAGACGGGGAGCCCAGGAGGGTGTCACCAGCTGGACAGGGGTGGGGGGGGTCAGAGACAGGGAGCCCAGGAGGGTGTCACCAGCCGGACGGGGGGGGTCAGAGACGGGGAGCCCAGGAGGGTGTCACCAGCTGGACAGGGGTGTGGGGGGGTCAGAGACAGGGAGCCCAGGAGGGTGTCACCAGCCGGACAGGGGTGGGGGGGGTCAGAGACAGGGAGCCCAGGAGGGTGTCACCAGCCGGATGGGGGGGGGGAGTCAGTGGGACGGGGTAGAGAGCCTGTGGGGGGGGGCATGGGAAACTGAGGGGCCACTCACCATGGTTTTTTTGTCTGCCTTCTGGATGGCGTAGCCTGTGATCTCTGAGTTCCCGTCGTCCTTGGGGGGCTGCCACTCCAGCAGCACGTTGAACCCCCAAACCTCCTTCACCTGCACCGACACCGGGGGGCCCGGCTTCTCTGGGTGGAGGCAGTGTGAGGGGAGGGGGTCAGCAACGGGGGGCGTCCATCCCAGGGGAAGAAATGGGTCCGGAGGGGGGGGCAGTTCCAGCCTGTGGTGTCCCCTTCCCTGCTGCCCCCTCAGTCTCTGCGCAGCTGGTCCCCTCCCACTCTGCATGACCCCCTCCTTCACAGTGGGGGGGGCACATTCCCCAGCAGAGGCACAGCCAGACAGTTCCCCCCACTAAATTCCACAGGCTTGGTGGGGGGGCCCATCTGGCCATTCCCATCAGGGCAGCTTAAATACAGAGCAGGGAATCTGAGCCCCGCCCCCCCAGGCCCCAAGGGGGACACCAGGAGGGCATCAAGGTTGGGGGTGTCAGGGAAAGGGGGTGAGGAGGCCTCTGGGGGTTGCAGTGCCCCCCTGTGACAAACTGGGACTGTTCTTAATGTTTGCTCTGAATACTGTGCTGGTGCCTCAGTGTCCCCTAGGCAGTTCTTAGTATCTAGGTGGTAGGATCAGGGTATATGGTTGCTGCAGAGCAAAGGGCCAGTGCACCTAAATGCCTGGCACTCTGTGTCCTGGCAAATGATGGCCTGGGCCCCTCCCCTGCAAAGGTGCCAACTGAAGGTGTTGGAGACAAAGGGGTCAGGTGACCTCCTGGCCCGGGAAAGGAGCTGAGCAGAGAGGAGGGGCTGGAGGGGGTGGTTAGTCTGGAGCTTGCTGGGGACGAGGAGTGAAGTGCAGACCTAGGGGTCTGGCTCCCTGACCCCCAGAATGGACCCGCCCGTGGGGTCCGGTTCGCTGTATCTGCAAGCTCTGTTTTAGACCCTGTTCCTGTCATTGAATAAACCTCTGTGTTACTGGCTGGCTGAGAGTCACGTCTGACTGCAAAGTGGGGGTGCAGGACCCTGTGGCTTCCCCAGGACCCCGCCTGGGCGGACTCGCTGTGGGAAGCGCACGGAGGGGCAGAAGATGCTGAATGCTCCAAGGAGAGACCCAGGAGGTGAAGACGTGTGAGCTTCTTGCCCTGAACAAGTCTGCTCCGAGGGAGAGGAGGCTCCCCAAAGTCCTGCCTGGCTTTGTGGGGAGCTGTTCCAGAGCATCACCCGGTTACTCCGTGACAACTGGTGGCAGAGGTGGGATGTACTGCACCCCATGAATGGCGCTGCTTGCAGTAAGTGACTGGGGAGCAGTAAAACAGAGGAGGGATAATGAGGACCAGGCGTGCTGAAGGCTCAGAGAGGGATGGTTTCAGGGGGCAGTTAACCTCTGGGAATGTATGACCAGCGAGAAGGACTGTTGGAGTAACAGGGTCCCCCTGAGGACTGCAGCGAGCAGTCTCAGGGGCGGAGGAGCTTGCCGCTCGACCCTGGGAGAGAGAAGGATTTTGCAGTAGCAGGGTTCCCCTGGGGATTGCAGGAGCAGTCCCAGGGGCGGAGGAGTCTGCAGCTCGACCCTGGCAAAGAGGTGGTGACCATGAGAAGGGCTGGCACACCAGGGGTTCTTCCTGGAAACCATGGGGGAGCCAAGAGCACACAGGTCTGTGAGTCCAGAGCCACTTGGGAATGGTGAAGTGATGGCCTATCACCAGCTCCTTAAGAAGGACATTGTGATCCTGTGCACAAAGAGAGAGTTACGCATGGGGAAGTTCACCAAGGCACAGTTAATTGTGCAGTTGGAGGAGCAGGACCGCTCTGAGGAGCAGATTCCTGACCCAGATGGGGCTACAAGAGGATTTGGGAGCAGCTGGAGCAGCAGCCAGGCATCCCCGAGAGTCTGGTCCCCAACCAAACAAGGCTCTTCACAATTGGGTTCCCCATCAGGGGATCAGAGATGGATGGGATTGGAGCAGAGTCCGAGAGAGCGAGAGGACCGTGAGAGAGAGCAAGAGGCTGAGGAAAAGCTGCAGGAGAAGCAGCAGCAGCATGAACTGGCGATGGTGGAGCGGAGAGACATAGGGGGCTGCCCAGGGGTCAGTGGGGAAACACGCCTGCGGGGGCCAGACCCTGGGACAGAGGGAACTGTGGTGGTGCAGCCCCAGATGCTGAGGGGTTGTGGGACCTGGGTGAAGGTCCCAGGGGTGAAGCCCCTCGCCCTGCCTATGGCCCGGATCCCTGTGCAGACGCAGGAGGGGTCAAGCTGGCTGGTCATTGGGGTTCTCCAGGATATCAGCTGGGAGGCCCTGTTGGGGGGTGACTGTCTCCCCTTGGGACAGGATCCAGGCCCTGCTCCTGTAACTGCCGAGGGTTTGAATTTAAATCCAGGGAACCAATTGGCTGGTCAGTGAAAATGCAAATGACCTGGCTGGCAGCGGGGAGGGGCTGCTGGACTCAGGATACCTGCCTACCTGTAACCAGCCCCCTGGGACTGAGGGGGAGGGAGAGATGCTCCCCGCCCCCCTGCACACCAGAGAGGGGGCTCACGCTGCCTCTGATGCTGGGACCAGAGCAGAGAGCTCGCTGCCTGCCCCACTGGGACAGCCAGGGCAGTGCTGAGCACAGGGGGAGCTGAGACCCCAGCTGAGTGGGGGGACACCCAGGCAGGACAGGTCAGCTGCCAACCAGGTTTGCCTGGTCCAGACGTGCTGCTGGGAAGTGATTACACAGCAGGGAGGGAGCTACCAGGGACAGGGCTCAGGGGGGCTGTGACCCCAGGCCCAGCCAGTGAGAGGGAGCAGGTCCCACTCCCTGCCCCAGCAGCTGAATCCCAGACCGAGCTGCAGAAGGATCCGTCCTTGGAGAGGCTGAGGGAACTTGCTGGCCACAGCGCTGCAAACCCCCTTGGGGAAGGCTGCAGGGACAGAGTCCTGCGGGAGAAGGGAGTCCTGTACCGGGAATGGGCTCCCCGAGGGGAAGCAGAACTGGGGGGAATCGGGAGGCAGCTGGTGGTGCCCCAGGAATCCACAGGGTTCTTCCCATTCGAGCTGCTGGATGGGAGGAAAGTGAGGGGACTCCTGGACCTGGAAGGGGAGGATTGGGAGGAGAAGGGGGAAGACCCCCTGGTAGATCTCTTCCCTGAGGTGGGAGCCAATCTTCCCATCAGGTGTTCCCCGTTCAGAGTCACTGGGAAAGCAACCCAGATCCTGGACAGAGAGGTCAAGGACATGCTGGCTTTAGATGTGATCCAGCCGTTTTACAGCCCATGGGCCTCACCCATGGGGCTGATCCCCAAGCGAGACAGGATGATCTGGTTTTATGGGGGCTATCAGAAGCTTAAAGCCATCACAGTGTTCGATGCTGACCCCATGCCTAGGCCTGGGGAGATTCTAGACAAGCTGAGGGGGATGGAGACCTTGGCCCTGGCAGACACTGATAACATGTGCATCTTTAGCCAGACCTGGGAGGAACAACTGTCCCAAGTGAAGAGGGGGCTGGACTGCCTCAAGGAGGTGGGACTGACGGTAAAAGCCGGAAAGTGTAAGGTAAAAGCCGGAAAGTGTAAGGTGGGGTCGGCAGAGGTGTTGTATCTGGGCCACAAGGTTGGGAGCAGCTGCCCAAGCCCAGAGCTGGCCAAGGCCAAGATGGAGGCTCTTGACTAGAGAGCCCGAATCGTAGCCCACAGTGCTGGGAGAAGACCCCGTCCCAGTTTGAACCCCAAGGGGTATTGGGGTAGCAAAAGGGTACGGGCTGCATAAACCTTCCCACGTGCGGCCTGCAAGTGCCATCAAGCACACCCAACCTAAGGGAGGGCGTGAAACTGGACTGTCCTGGTGTAACTCACGCCAAGGAATAGGAGAGCTGCTGGGGCATCCCTGGGAACATTGGTGGGTTCGAACTTCCCCAGGTCACTGGCTGGAGTGACCTGGCTCAGTTCGGTCTCGAAGGGGGGAGAGATGGGACGAACTGGGACTGTTCTTAATGTTTGCTCTGAACACTGTGTTGGTGCCTCAGTGTCCCCTGTGCAGTTCTTAATATCTAGGTGGTGGGATAAGGGGGTGTGATTGCTACAGAGGAAGGGGCCAGTGCCCCTAAATGCCTGGCACTCTGTCTCCTAGCAACTGATGGCCTGGGCCCCTCCCCTGCAGAGGTGCCGGCTGAAGGTGTTGGAGACAAAGGGGTCAGGTGACCTCCTGGCCCGGGAAAGGGGCTGAGCAGAGAGGAGGGGCTGGAGGGGGTGGTTAGTCTGGAGCTGGCTGGGGATGAGGAGTGAAGTGCAGACCTGGGGGTCTGGCTCACTGCCCCCCAGAATGGACCCGGCCGAGGGGTCTGGTTCGCTGTATCTACAAGCTCTGTTTTAGACCCTGTTCCTGTCATCGAATAAACCTCTGTGTTACTGGCTGGCTGAGAGTCACGTCTGACTGCACAGTGGGGGTGCAGAACCCTGTGGCTTCCCCAGGACCCCGCCTGGGTGGGCTCGCTGTGGGAAGCCCATGGAGGGGCAGAGGATGCTGAATGCTCCAAGGAGAGACCCAGGAGGTGAAGACGTGTGAGCTTCTTGCCCTGAACAAGTCTGCTCCGAGGGAGAGGAGGCTCCCCAAAGTCCTGCCTGGCTTTGTGGGGAGCAGTTCCAGAGCATCGCCCGGGGACTCCATGACACCCCCGTCCCCGGCTGGCGTGAGCAGCAGGCGCTTTCCCACGCTGGGGGTGGGGGCACACCAAAGCAGGGGAGATTGGGTTCATTAACAGCAGCTGCCAGTGCTGGGGGGGGACACAGAGCCCCCCACTCCTAAAGCCCAGCCCTAGCCCCCCAGTGCCCTGCCAGTCCTAGCCCCCCTCATCAACCCCTAGCCCAGGCACCCTCAGGCCAGCCCCAGCCCAGTCCCAGCCCCCCAGAACCCCTCAGTGCCTTGCCAGTCCCAGGCCCCCATCCCATCAACCCCTAGCCCAGGCACCCTCAGGCCAGCCCCAGCCCAGTCCCAGCCCCCCAGAACCCCTCAGTGCCCTGCCGGTCCCAGGCCCCCACCCCATTAACCCCTAGCCCAGGCACCCTCAGGCCAGCCCCAGCCCCCCAGTGCCCCTCACTGCCCCCCCCAGCCTCACCCACAATGCGGATCTGGATGGTGGCCTGGTCCTCCATGTTCTCGATCTGCACGGAGAGCTGGTACTGGCCCGAGTGGTGCCGCGCGGCCGAGCGGATGAAGAGGATGGTGTCCAGGTCCGAGGTGCGGATGCTGATCTCCTTGGGGTCCAGCGGGTGCCCATCCTTCATCCACGTCACCTTAGGGCGCGGCTTTCCCTGGGGGGGGGGGTGTTACCGGCCCCCGGTGAGCGGGTCTCCGCCTGCCTGGCCCTGGCCCCCGGTGAACGGGTCTGTGCCCGCCTGGCCCCTGGTGAGCGGGTCTGTGCCTGCCTGGCCCCTGGTGAGCGGGTCTGTGCCCGCCTGGCCCTGGCCCCCGGTGAGCGGGTCTCTGCCTGCCTGGCCCCCGGTGAGCGGGTCTGTGCCCGCCTGGCCCTGGCCCCCGGTGAGCGGGTCTCTGCCCGCCTGGCCCTGGCCCCTGGTGAGCGGGTCTCTGCCCGCCTGGCCCAGACCCCGGCGAGCGGGTCCCTGCCCCGGCTCCATGCGCCCTGCCTCGGCGAGCGGGTCCCTGCCCCGGCTCCACACACCCGACCCCAGCAAGCGGGTGCCTGCCCCGGCTCCGCGCGCCTGGCCCCGGTGAGCAGGTCCCTGCCCCAGTTCCACGCGCCCAGCCCCGGTGAGTGGGTCCCTGCCCCAGTTGCACACGCCCAACCCTGGTGAGCGGGTCCCTGCCCCGGCTCCGTGCGCCCGGCCCCGGTGAGCGGGTCCCTGCCCCAGTTCCACGCGCCCAGCCCCGGTGAGTGGGTCCCTGCCCCAGTTGCACACGCCCGACCCTGGTGAGCGGGTCCCTGCCCCGGCTCCATGCGCCCAGCCCCGGTGAGCAGGTCCCTGCCCCAGTTCCACGCGCCCAGCCCCGGTGAGTGGGTCCCTGCCCCAGTTCCACACGTCCGACCCTGGTGAACGGGTCCCTGTCCCGGCTCCGCATGCCCGGCCCCGGTTAACACCCGCCAGTGACTGGGTCGTGCCAACACCTTTGGCCCATTTGTTTCATCTAAATCGACACAGAAGCCTCATGTCCCCGAGGGCGGGGCGGGGAGATCAAGGCAGCAGCCCCCCCCAGCGCTGCGCCCGCCCCCATGCCCCCCGCTCACCTGGAAGGGGATGAGCAGGTTCACTTGTTCCCCCACTTTCTTGATGTAGGTCTGGCGCAGCTGGCGGGGCAGGCGGATCTTGGGCTGCTCTGTGGGGCGGGGCAGAGGGAGCGTGAGCCGGGGGGCCATGCCCGGGGGGGCGGGGGGCAGAGGTCACTCACCCACGATCTCGCGGATGGTGACGGGCTGCCCCATGGTGGCTGGGGCGCTCTGCCCCGCGATGTTCACCCCGATGACCCGAAAGAGGATTTTCTGGCCCGTGGGCAGCCCCTTGACCGTGAAGCCGCAGCGCTCGACCAGCTCCGTGTTGGCCGGGACCCACTCGTCCGCTGGGGGGGGAAATGGTCAAGGCCAGACTGTGGGGGGGGTCACATCTAGGGGCAGCCGGGGGTGGGGATGGGCAAGGGGGACGTTCCCCTCCCTCACTGGGCATCTCCCTCCTCTGCTGGGGTCTCCCCCCGTGCAGCCCCCCGACCCCCAGGATGTCTCTCTCAGCTCACCCCCAGCAGAGGGGCACCATCCTCCCCCGCTCCAGCCCCCCCAGCCCCACGGTCACTCCCAGCCCCCTCTCTCCCCCCACAGGGACCCCCAGCCCCCCATAGCCTCTCCCAGCCCCGCTGTCGCTCCCAGCTCCCTCTCTCCCGCCCACAGAGACCCCCACCCGCCCACAGCCTCCCCCAGTCACTCCCAGCCCCCTCTCTCCCCCTCAGGGACCACCAGGATGTCTCTCTTAGCTCACCCCCAGCAGCAGGGCACCATCCTCCCCCCAAGGGCCCGTACCTCCAGCCCCCCCAGCCCCACAGTCACTCCCAGCCCCCTCTCTCCCCCCACAGGGACCCCCAGCCCCCCATAGCCTCCCTCCAGTCATTCTCAGCCCCCTCCTACCCCAGGGCCCCCTGGTCACACTCCCAGCCTCCTCCCAACTCACAGCCCTCCAAGCAGTACTGGACCAGGTAGCCGTCGATGCCCCCGGCCCCCAGCCGGTCCGGCGGGCGCCACTTGAGAGTGGCCGTGGTGTCGGTCACGTCCTCCAGCGTGAGGTGGGTCGGCTCGCTGGTGGGGGCTGTGGGGGGGGGGGATAAGGAGGATCAGAGCCCCCCCATCACAGCCAGACAGTGCTGCCCCCCGCCCCATAACCCCTGTCCCAAGTGCCCCTCCCCCTCCCATCCCATAGCCCGTCTGCAGCGCCCCTCCTGCTCCTGCCCCATAATCCCTGTCCCCCAGCACCCCTCCCCCTCCCGCCCTATAACTCAACCCCCAGGGTCCCTCCCACCCCATAACCCTGACCCCCAGCACCTCTCCCACTCCCACCCCACAGCCATGACCCCCTCCCGTCCCATAACCTGTGTTCCCAGTCCCACTCACAATCACCTCATAACCTTGACCCCCATGTCCCCAGCACCGGTCCCCCTCCTGCCCCATAATCTGTGCCCCCAGTTCTGCTCCCGCTCCAGCCCCATAACCCGTGTTCCCAGCACCCCTCCCTGTCCCACCGCATAACCCTGCCCCCCATGTCCCCAGCACCGGTCCCACTCTGCAGAGCAGCTCCCCCTCCCACCCCATAGTCCTGACCCCCAGCATCCCTCCCCCTCCTGCCCCTACTGCCCCTCCCCCTCCATCGCCTTGAACCCCACAGCATCCCCATCCCCCACCCACTCCAAAATTTGCCCGCCTCTGGCAGAGCTCTCTCTAGCATCCCCTACCCCCCCATCCCCGCTCACCAATGGGCATGAAGGGTTTTGTGTTGCGGCTGGGCTGCGACACCCCGATGGCATTGACGGCGAAGACCCGCATCTCGTAGAGCACCCCCTCGATCATCCGCGTCGACTCGTACGTGGTGTCCCCGTACACCTCGAAATTCAGCTTCATCCAGCGCACGCTGCCCTTCTTCTTCCGCTCCATCAGGTACCCTGCAGGCATGGGGGGGCTCAGAGACCCCCCCAGCCCCACGCCCCCCTCCTGCCTCGCCAGCAGGTGCCCACTGTGTGTGCCTCAGTTTCCCCTGGGGGGTACTCAAGTATCCAGGCGGTGGGACAATGGGAGGTGAGCGCTGCAGTGACCCCTAGAGGACAGGTGGGATCCTGCCACCGGGCCACCTGGGCACAGGGACCGGCCCACCTGGCAGCTGGGGCCTGGGGTCCGTCCTCTGCAAGGAGCCAGCCGGGACAAAGGACGGAGGAGGGGCACCGGGCGGGGCTGGGGCTGGGCTGCGGGAAGGGGTCACTCTCCTGGTTTGGGACATTGGGGGGGGCAGGCCAGGGCTCCAGGTTCTGGGCCCCCTCCAAGATGGACTTTGGGGTCCCCATCTCTGCCCTCTGCTGTGTTACCCGGGGGCTGGGGGGCAGGGTCGCACTCACCAGTGATGGGATTTCCCCCATCGTATTTGGGGGGGTCCCAGACCAGGATGGCCCAGTCCTCCCCCACGGAGGTGATGCGAACAGCTTCGGGGGGGTCAGGAACGTCTGGAAGGCATGGGGGGGGACACTGAGACCAGCTTGGCATGGGGGGGGCTACCATTCTGTGACGCCAGCCGCGACCCCTGACCTGAGACTCCTTCGACCCCAATCAGCACCTGCCCCGCCCTGCCCCCCAACCTCTGGGACCTCACCCTGACAGCCCCAGTCAGTGCCCCATGACCCGGCCCAATGCACCCACAGCCCCCAAGCCCCCCAAGGACCCTGGCCTGGCCCCCATCCAGCCACAGCCCCTCCCACCCAGTCTCTGCCCCGCAGTCCCACCCAGCCCCACACTCACAGCTCTCCCACCCAGCCCTGCCCAGCCCCCGTCCCACAGCCCCTGTCCAGAGTGCTGCCACCCAACCCCCGCCCGAGCCCCCTGCCCCACAGCTCTACCCAGGCCCCTGCCCAGCACCACCCCCACTCAGCCCCTCACCCCACAGCCCCCTGCCCCACAGCCCTACCCAGCCCCTGCCCCACAGCCCCGCCTACTCCCCTGCCCAGAGCCCTCCCACTCAGCCCCCTGCCCCGCAGCCCTGCCCAGACTCCTGCCCCCCTTACCGACCACCTTGATGTGCAGGACGGCGCTGTCCTGCCCCACGGGGTTGGTGACGGTGATGCTGTACGTGTCCTCGTCGCCCCGCTCTGCGCTGTCGATCACGAAGCTGCTCTCGTCCGGGTGCACCTCGATGTGGGCGCGGCCCTCGGTGTCCGTGAACAGCTGGGGGGCCGGGGGGGGGCTCAGCATGAGGGGCTCAACCCCCAGGGGAATCTCTCCAAACGCTGGGAAACCTCCGCCCCCCCCAGACTGTCCCCAACCCCCAGGAGCCCCCCCCCGGGAACCCCACCCCTAGAGATTCCCCCTGAGGTACCTCTCACCCACTCCCGGCACAGAGCCAGACCCCCAGGAGTCCCCTCCAGGGACCCCCACCCCTAGAGATTCCCCCATCTCCTGGGGTACCCCTCATCCACTCCCGGCACAGACCCCGACCCCCAGGAGCCCCCTCCAGGGACCCCCACCTCTAGAGATCACCCCACCCCCTGGGGTACCCCTCACCCCCTCAGATACACCCCGCCCCCCTCTGACACACACACACACCCACGTCTCGGCCCCAGCACCCACCTTGTCGCCCTTCATCCAGGACACGGTGGGCACAGGCTCCCCGGTGATGGGCACGTCCAGCCGCACCTTGTTCCCCGCCACCACGACGATGGTGTTCTCCGCCGTCTTCCCCGAGCAGTCCAGGCGGATTCTGGGGGGCTCTGGGGGGGCGGAGGGTGAGGGGTTGTCCCCCTGCCAGCCAGGAAAGGCCCAATCCCTGCCATGGCCCAACCCCCAAGAGAGGGGGGTTCCTCCACCTCAGCCCCCTAACCCTGTCCACCCCGAGCTCCCCCAGGCCTGCACCCCTGTACCCCAGCCCCTCCCACACACCCCCAGCCCTGTCCCCCCCAGTCCCATACCCCTGTACCCCAGCCCCTCCCACACACCCCCAGCCCTGTCCCCCCCCAGTCCCATACCCCTGTACCCCAGCCCCTCCCACACACCCCCAGCCCTGTCCCCCCAGTCCCATACCCCTGTACCCCAGCCCCTCCCACGCACCCCCAGCCCTGTCCCCCCCAGCCCCATACCCCTGTACCCCAGCCCCTCCCACACACCCCCAGCCCTGTCCCCCCAGTCCCATACCCCTGTACCCCAGCCCCTCCCACACACCCCCAGCCCTGTCCCCCCCCAGTCCCATACCCCTGTACCCCCAGCCCCACCCACAGCACCCTTAGGCCTCTCCCCTCTGAGCTTCCCCAGTCCTACACCCCTGTGCCCCCAGTCCCATACCCCTGCACCCCAAGTCCCTCCCACACACACCCAGCCCTGTCCCCCCTTCCCCTAGTCCCGTACCCCTGTACCCCCAGCCCCTCCCACACAGACTCAACCCTGACTCTCCTGAGCTCCCCCAGTCCTACACCCCTGTACCTCCAGCCCCACCCACAGCACCCCCAGCCCTGTCCCCCCTTCCCCCAGTCCTGCACCCCTGTACCCCCAGCCCCTCCCCCAGTACCCCCAGCCCTGTCCCCCTGAGCTCCCCCAGTCCCATACCCCTGTACCCCCAGCCCCACCCACACACCCCCAACCCTGATCCCGAGCGCCCCCAGTCCTACACCCCTGTACCCCCAGCTCCTCCCACAGCACCCCTAGGCCTGTCCCCTCTAAGCTCCCTCAGTCCTACACCCCTGTACCCCCGTCTCATACCCCTGCACCCCAAGTCCCTCCCACACACACCCAGCCCTGTCCCCCCTTCCCCTAGTCCTGCACCCCTGTACCCCCAGCTCCTCCCACAGCACCCCCAGCCCTCTCCCCCTGAGCTCCCCCAGTCCTACACCCCTGTATCCCCAGCTCCTCCCACAGCACTCCCAGCCCTGTCACTCCTGAGATCAGGGCACTGGGGGAAGGGGCAACCTCGCCCCTCCACACCCATTTTCTCCCTCCGCCTTTACCTCCCCCACCCCACCCAGGCCGGAGGCAGGGGGAGGTGCTCACCTTGCTTAGGGACATACTCCACCTTGATCTCTACGGGAGAAGGAGAGAAAAGGGTTAACTGCTCCCCCTTTCCCACGCTCCAGACCCCAGTGCTGCGAGCTTCCCCCCAGCAGTGCCCTCAGCCAGGGATCCTGGTGCTGCAAGCTTCTACCCAGCAGTGCCCCAGCTGTGGATCCCACCACCATGCCCTCTCCACCCCCAGCAGTGCCCCCAAGCTGGGATCCTTGACACTGCAATCTTCCCTCAGCAGTGCCCCCAGCCAGCGCTGTAAGCTTCCCCCCAGATGGGGATCCCGCCACGGTGCCCTCCCCCTCCAGCAGTGCCCCCAAACTGGGGTCACCAACACTGCAAGCTTCCCTCAGCAGTGCCCTCAGCCAGGGATCCTGGTGCTGTGAGCTTCCCCCTAGCAGTGCCCTCAGCCAGGGATCCTGGCACTGCGAGCTCCCCCCCAGCAGTGCCCCAGCTGGGGAGCCTGGCGTGGTGACCTTCCCCCCAGCAGTGCCCTCAAGCTGGGGTCCCTGGTGCTGCGAGCTTCCCCCCAGCAGTGCCCTCAAGCTGGGTCCCCGGTGCTGCGAGCTTTCCCCCAGAAGTGCCCTCAAGCTGGGTCCCTGCTGCTGCGATCTTCCCCCCAGCAGTGCCCTCACCCAGGGATCCTGGCGCTGTGAGCTTCCCCCCCGCAGTGCCCCCAAGCTGGGTCCCCGGCGCTGCAAGCTTCCCCCCAGCAGTGCCCTCAAGCTGGGTCCCCGGCGCTGCGAGCTTCCCCCCAGCAGCGCCGTCCTGCACTCACCCAGGAAGCTGAGCTTGGCGGAGAGCGAGAGGGCGAACCCGTCGGGGACGAAGGTGTAATCGGCCTCGTCCTCTGGCCTCACGTCCTCAATCACCAGCTTGTGGAACCTTAGGGGGAGGGGGCAGTGTTGGGGGGCGGTTTGGCTGCTTGGGGGGGCAGTGCCCCAGTTCCCAACCCCCCCAGCGCTGTGAGCTTCTCTGCAGCAGTGCGCCCTGTTCCCGGCCTTCAGCGGTGCGAGCTTCATTGCAGCAGTGCCTCCGTTCCCGACCCCCCAGCGCTGCGAGCTTCCCTGTAGCAGTGCCCCCGTTCCCGACCCCCCCAGCGCTGCGAGCTTCCCTGCAGCAGTGCCCCGTTCCCGACCCCCCAGCGCTGCGAGCTTTCCCGCAGCAGTGCCTCCGTTCCCAACTCCCCAGCGCTGCAAGCTTCCCCACAGCAGTGCCCCTGTTCCCGACCCCCCAGCGCTGCAAGCTTCCCCACAGCAGTGCCCCCGTTCCCAACCCCCCAGCGCTGCAAGCTTCCCTGCAGCAGTGCCCCCGTTCCCAACCCCCCAGTGCTGCAAGCTTCCCCGCAGCAGTGCCTCCGTTCCCAACCCAACGCTGCAAGCTTCCCCACAGCAGTGCCCCCGTTCCCAACTCCCCAGCGCTGCAAGCTTCCCCGCAGCAGTGCCCCCGTTCCCAACCCCCCAGCACTGCAAGCTTCCCCGCAGCAGTGCCTCCGTTCCCAACCCCCCAGCGCTGCAAGTTTCCCTGCAGCAGTGCCCCCGTTCCCAACCCCCCAGCGCTGCAAGCTTCCCCGCAGCAGTGCCTCCGTTCCCAACCCCCCAGCGCTGCAAACTTCCCCGCAGCAGTGCCCCCGTTCCCAACCCCCCCAGCGCTGTGAGCTTCCCTGCAGCAGTGCCTCCGTTCCCGACCCCCCAGTGCTGTGAGCTTCCCTGTAGCAGTGCCCCCTGTTCCTGGCCTTCAGTGCTGCGAGCTTCCCTGCAGCAGTGCCTCCATTCTCGACCCCCCCCAGCGCTGTGAGCTTCCCCGCAGCAGTGCCCCCATTCCCGACCCCCACAGCGCTTCGAGCTTCCCTGCAGCAGTGCCCCCTGTTCCCGGCCTTCAGCGCTGCGAGCTTCCCCGCAGCAGTGCCCCCGTTCCCGACCCCTCCAGTGCTGCGAGCTTCCCCACGTGGTGCTCACCTGCCCTTGTGGGTGATGTGGATGCGCTTGCTTGGCCGAACCTCCACCCCATTCTTGTACCATTTCCCCGTCACCTTCTCGTCCGACACCTCGCACTTGAACTCGGCCTGCTCGGCCGCCTTGACAGTGATATCGGCGATGTCCTGGAGCACCTCCAGCTGCTTGTCTGGGGGGCCGGGGGGGGCACGGTCGGGGGGGGTCCCGAGACAGTCCCAACCCCCTGACCCAACCCCCTCCCCTCCTTCCGGCCCGGCCCATCTCCAACCCCCTCATCCTGTTCCAGTCCCCTCCCTTCCCCCCCGGCCCGGCCCGGCCCGACCCGACCCATCTCCAACCCCCCAACCCCGTTCCAGCCCCCTCCCTTCCCCCTGGCCCAGCCCATCTCCAACCCCCCACCCCGTTCCAGCCCCCTCCCTTCCCCCTGGCCCAGCCCATCTCCAACCCCCCACCCCGTTCCAGTCCCCTCCCTTCCCCCCGGCCCGGCCTGGCCTGACCCATCTCCAACCCCCACTGCCCCGTTCCAGCCCCCTCCCTTCCCCCTGGCCCAGCCCATCTCCAACCCCCCACCCCGTTCCAGCCCCCTTCCTTCCCCCTGGCCCAGCCCATCTCCAACCCCCCACCCCGTTCCAGTCCCCTCCCTTCCCCCCCCCGGCCCGGCCCGACCCATCTCCAACCCCCCAACCCCGTTCCAGCCCCCTCCCTTCCCCCTGGCCCGGCCTGGCCTGGCCCATCTCCAACCCCCACCGCCCTGTTCCAGCCCCCTCACTTCCGCCCGCCCAGCCCGGTCCATCTCCACCCCCCCCATCCTGTTCCAGCCCCCTCCCTTCCCCCCGGCCTGGCCCACCCCATCTCCACCCCGCCACCCCGTTCCAGCCCCCTCCCTTGCCCCTGATCCAGCCCACCCCATCTCCACCCCCCACCCCGTTCCAGCCCCCTCCCTTGCCCCTGACCCAGCCCACCCCATCTCCACCCCGCCACCCCGTTCCAGCCCCCTCCCTTGCCCCTGATCCAGCCCACCCCATCTCCACCCCCCCACCCCGTTCCAGCCCCCTCCCTTGCCCCTGACCCAGCCCACCCTATCTCCACCCCCCCCGCCCCGTTCCAGCCCCCTCCCTTGCCCCTGGCCCAGCCCACCCCATCTCCACCCCCCCACCCCGTTCCAGCCCCCTCCCTTGCCCCTGGCCCAGCCCACCCCATCTCCAGCCCCCCGCCCCATTCCAGCCCCCTCCCTTGCCCCTGGCCCAGCCCACCCCATCTCCAGCCCCCCGCCCCGTTCCAGCCCCCTCCCTTGCCCCGGCCGGTACCTTCGACCACCAGCTCGCCCTCGGACTGGCCTCCGTTGGTCATGACCCTGTAGAGGCCGGTGTCCTCCTTGGTGGCCTCGTTGATGATCAGATAATGCTTTTTGCCGTCCTTCTTGAAGCGATACTTGAAGGCCGTGTCGCGGGTCAGCTCCACCCCGTCCTTCATCCTGGGGGGCAGGGAGCAGGGGGTGGGATGGACGGACGGACGGACAGAGAGGGGTGGGCGCGGACGGGGCCTTGGGGCAGAGCGCCGGGGCTGAGGGCGCGGAGGGGCAGATGGACAGGCAGGGGGGCGGATGGACATGTGGGGGTGGGGACAGACAGTTGGACTGAGGGGCAGGAGTGGGGACGGGCAGATGAGAGGTGGGGGTGGGGGCAGATGGCTGGACAGACAGATGGGCGAGTGGGAGGGCAGACGGGTGGACAGGCGTGGGGACCGATGGGCAGATGGGCATGGGGACAGACAGACGGGGGTGGGGACAGACAGAAGGGGTGGGGGCAGATGGCTGGACAGACAGACGGACGGACGGGGGTGGGGGTAGACGGGTGGACAGGTGGGAGGGCAGACGGGCGGTGGGGACAGACAGACGGGGGTGGGGGCAGATGGCTGGACAGACGGACAGCGATGGGGGCATATGGATGGACAGGCGGGTGGGCAGACGGGCATTGGGGACAGACGGATGGGGTGGGGGCAGATGGCTGGACAGACGGATGGGCAGGTGGGCAGACGGGCAGATGGGCAGTGGGGACAGATGGACGGGAGTGGGGGCAGATGGCTGGACAGACGGATGGGCAGGTGGGCAGACGGGCAGATGGGCGGTGGGGACAGACGGATGGGAGTGGGGGCAGAAGGGCGGGCAGACGGGCAGACAGGCGGGTGGGCAGATGGACGGGGGTGGGGACGGACAGACGGACGGGCGGGTGGGCAGACGGGCGGTGGGGTCAGACGGACGGGGGTGGGGACGGACGGACAGATGGATGGGCGGGTGG
Organism: Aldabrachelys gigantea; assembly: GCA_026122505.1. Lineage (NCBI taxonomy): Eukaryota > Metazoa > Chordata > Testudines > Testudinidae > Aldabrachelys > Aldabrachelys gigantea. The sequence goes on along the minus strand of CM047489.1, from coordinate 20,658,796 downwards.
GCAGACGGGCAGACGGGCGGGTAGGCAGATGGACTGGGGTGGGGACAGATGGACGGGCGGGTGGGCAGACGGGCAGTGGGGTCAGACGGATGGGGGTGGGGGCAGATGGCTGTACAGACGGATGGGCGGGTGGGCAGACGGGCAGATGGGCGGTGGGGACAGACGGATGGGGGTGGGGGCAGACGGGCAGACAGGCGGGTGGGCAGATGGATGGGGTGACGGACGGACAGACGGACGGGCGGGTGGGCAGACAGGCGGTGGCGTCAGACGGATGGGGGTGGGGGCAGATGGCTGGACAGACGGATGGGCGGGTGGGCAGACGGGCAGATGGGCGGTGGGGACAGATGGATGGGGGTGGGGGCAGACGGGCAGACAGGCGGGTGGGCAGACGGGCGGTGGGGTCAGACGGACGGGGGTGGGGGAAGACGGGTAGGAAGACGGGTAGGCAGACGGGCGGGCAGACGGGCAGACAGCCGGGTGGGCAGATGGACGGGGGTGGGGACGGACGGACAGACGGACGCGCCGGGGCCGTTACCACATGACTTGGGCTCCTTCCTCCGACACCTCGACCTCCAGCTCCACCCGGTCGCCCACGAACGTCTGATGGTCGTCCAGGCCCTTGGTGATCAGCACGGGCGGCTCTGCGGGAGGACGGGGGAGGGTCAGGAGGAGCCGGGGGCGGAGCCGGGGGCGGAGCCTGTCCCCCCCCCCCGCCAGCCCCCCCCCCCGCGCTCACCCTTGACGAAGAGCTCGGTGAAGAGTTTCTCGTCCGCCACGGCGCACTCGTAGGCCGCGTCGTCGGCCAGGGTGCACTTGTTAATGGTCAGGATCCGCTTCTTGCCCACGTTCTCAAAGACGTACCTGGGGGGGCGGGGGGGTCAGAGGGGAGCCTGCAGCGGAGCAGCCCCCAGCCCAGTCTCCAGAGCCCAGCCCCCCAGCTGAGCCGCGCCCCCCAGCCCTGTGCCCCCCCAAGCCCAGCATCCCCCCAGCCCAGCGCCTAGTGCCCCCCGCAGCCCTGCACCCCAGCCCACTCCCCAAACCCCCCTGCCCAGCACCCAGGCCCCACCCTGAGCCCAGCCCCCAGCCCCCCTGAGCTCAGCGTCCCCCCAGCCCAGCGCCTAGTGCCCCCCGCAGCCCAGCACCCAGCCCCCCCTGAGCCCAGCATCCCCCCAGCCCAGCACCCAGTGCCCCCCCAGCCCTGAACCCAGCCCCCCCCAAGCCCAGCATCCCCCCAGTCCAGCGCCCAGTGCCCCCCATAGCCCTGCACCCCAGCCCACTCCCCAAACCCCCCTGCCCAGCACCCAGGCCCCACCCTGAGCCCAGCACCCAGCCCCCCCGAGCCCAGCATCCCCCCAGCCCAGCGGCCAGTGCCCCCCCAGCCCTGCACCCAGTGCCCCCCCCGCCCACTCCCCAAACCCCCCTGCCCAGCCCCCAGCCCCTCCAGAGCTCACCATCCCCCCAGCCCAGCGCCTAATGCCCCCACAGCCCTGCACCCCAGCCCACTCCCCAAACCCCCCTGCCCAGCGCCCAGTGCTCCCCATAGCCCTGCACCCCTGCCCAGCCCCCAGCCCCCCCAGCCCAGCGTTCCCCCAGCCCAGTACCCAGACCCCACCCTGAGCCCAGCACCCAGCCCCCCCCAGATCCCTGTGCCCCCCCAGCCGGCCCTGGCCCCCCGCTCACTTGGCGCTGGGTTTCAGCTCCTGCCCGTTCTTGTACCACTTGATGGGCAGGTCGGGGTCGCTGATCTCCACCACCATCTTGATCTTGTTGCCCTTGTCCACCTGGTAGGCAGGGTCCAGCTTCCTCGTGAAGGCTGCGGGGAGGGCGCAGGGACCTGAGCGGGAGTCGGGGGCTCTCGGGGGGGCGCAGGGGCCTGAGCGGGAGTCGGGGGCTCTCGGGGGGGAGAGGCGCAAGGGGCTGAGCGGGAGTTGGGGGCTCTCTGGGGGGAGGTCCTGGAGGGGAACTTGGGGCTGGGCTCTGGGGGGCTGGGAGGCAACGGGGGGTCACTGGGGCTGGGCTCATTGGGGAAGTGGGGGGTTCCCTAGGACAGGGGCTGGGTTTGGGGGGCAGTGGGGGGACACTGGGATGGGGCTGGGCTTGCGGGGGTGGTAGGGGGAATAGTGGGGGGGTCCCTGGGACAGGGGCTGGGTTCGGGGGGCAGTGGGGGGAACAGTGGGGGGGTCCCTGGGACAGGGGCTAGGCTGGGGGGCAGTGGGCGGAACAGTGGGGGGGTCCCTGGGACAGGGGCTGGGTTCGGGGGGCAGTGGGGGGAACAGTGGGGGGTCCCTGGGACAGGGGCTGGGTTCGGGGACAGTGGGGGGAACAGTGGGGGGTCCCTGGGACAGGGGCTGGGTTCAGGGGACAGTGGGGGGAACAGTAGGGGGGTCACTGGGGCTGGGCTCAGGGGGGAACAGTGGGGGGGTCCCTGGGACAGGGGCTGGGTTCAGGGAGCAGTGGGGGAAACAGTGGGGGGTCTCTGGGGCTGGATTCTGGGGGGCAGCGGGGGGAACAGTGGGGGTGGGTCACTGGGGTGGTCTGACCGTGACAGAGGAAGGGATGGATCCCCCCCCCACGGACCTGCGCTCTTCTTGACTTCCACCTTGGCCTTCTTGAGGCGCTTCAGCATGCCGCGCAGGTCCGTGATCCCATACTGGAAGGCGATTCGCTCGTATTCGCTCTTCTTCGTCACCCCCTTGAGCAGCTCCCAGATCTCGGGGGGGAAGGTGTCGCCCTCCTCATCCTTCTTCTTCTTCTTCTTCTCCTCCACCTGCACCTCCCTGGGGTGGGCGAGGGGGGAGTCAAACCCTCCACCCACCAACGAGGCCCAAGTTTTGATGAGGCCGAGGCCTGCCTCAGTTTCCCTGAGTTTGCAGAGGGGGGTGTCCCCTGGTGGCTGGGGGGGTAACAGTCATTAATGACCCAGCTCAGCAGAGAGGCCAGTGAAAGAGACCCCCCCTTGGCCCAGCTGAGCAATCCTCACCTGCCAGCAGGGCGCCCTGGGGTGGGGGGCAGATATGGGACCAGACCTGGGGACCCAGGGGCGGCTTGGCCTGGACAGAGCGTCTCCTGCTCCGCCAAGAAGCCCTGAGGAGGGACAGGGGGTGCTGGCCCTGGCTGGGACCGGAGGGGCTGCGGTGCTGGGCCACTACCAGGGTCACGCCCAGGAGCCTGGGGCCGGACCACAGCAGAGACCAGAGCCTGGGACCCCGGGACAGACAGACAGACTCTCCGATGCCCTGCCACAGGGACAGACAGACAGACACACCCAGTGTCCCCCCCGTCACAGGGACGGACAGACAGACCCATCCGGTGCCCTGCCACAGGGACAGACAGACAGACACACCCAGTATCCCCCCAGTCACAGGGACGGATAGACAGACCCATCCGGTGCCCTGCCACAGGGACAGACAGACGGACACACCCAGTGTCCCCCCAGTCACAGGGACGGACAGACAGACCCATCCGGTGCCCTGCCGCAGGGACAGACAGACAGACACACCCAGTGTCCCCCCCGTCACAGGGACGGACAGACAGACCCATCCGGTGCCCTGCCACAGGGACAGACAGACAGACACACCCAGTGTCCCCCCCGTCACAGGGACGGACAGACAGACCCATCCGGTGCCCTGCCACAGGGACAGACAGACAGACACACCCAGTGTCCCCCCAGTCACAGGGACGGACAGACAGACCCATCCGGTGCCCTGCCGCAGGGACAGACAGGCACACCCAGTGTCCCCCCCGTCACAGGGACGGACAGACAGACCCATCCGGTGCTCTGCCGCAGGGACAGACAGACACACCCAGTGTCCCCCCAGTCGCAGGGACGGACAGACAGACACACCCAGTGTCCCCCCTGCCGCAGGGACAGACAGACACACCCAGTGTCCCCCCCGTCACAGGGATGGACAGACAGACCCATCCGGTGCCCTGCTGCAGGGACAGACAGACACATCCTGTGTCCCCCCCGTCAGAGGGACGGACAGACAGACCCATCCAGTGCCCTGCCGCAGGGACAGACAGACACACCCAGTGTCCCCCCCGTCACAAGGATGGACACACAGACACACCCAGTGTCATGCCCCCTGCCTCAGGGACTGACAGACAGACACACCCAGTGTCCCCCCACACACACTCCAGGGATGGACAGATAGACCCACCCACCACCCTGCCCCAGAGACGGACGGACAGACAGACTGAGCCACTGCCCCACCCCAGAGACAGACGGACAGACAAACTCACCCACCGCCCCGCCCCAGGGACAGATGGACAGACAGACCCACCCACCGCCCTGCCCCAGAGATGGACAGACAGACAGACCCACCCACCGCCCCACCCCAGAGATGGACGGACAGACCTACCCACCGCCCTGCCCCAGAGATGGACAGACAAACAGACCCACCCACCGTCCCTCCCCAGAGATGGACAGACAGACCCACCCACTGCCCTGCCCCAGGGACAGACAGACAGACCCACCCACCGCCCTGCCCCAGAGACGCATGGACAGACACTGCCCCCCCATTCTCCCCTGGGGCACCTACCTCTTCTTTAGCAAGCCGCTGAAATCCAGCTCCCCGGCCACATTGTCCTTCACCTCCCCCCTGAGAGAGAGAAAGAGAGAGAGAGTTTCACCCTACCCCAGGAGCAGGGCCCAGCCAGTCGGGGGGCGCTGTGGGGAGCAGGGCAGGGCACTGGCTGTGGGGCACTGGTGGGGAGCTTAAGGGAGATGCTGTGGGGCACTGGCGGGGGAGTTGTGGGGATGCTGTGGGGCACTGGCAGGTGTGACAAAGTGGGAATGTTCTTAATGTTTTCTCTGAATACTGTGTGGCTGCCTCAGTTTCCCCTACGCAGTTCTCGAGTGTCTAGCTCAGGGTCGGCAACCTTTCAGAAGTGCTGTGCCGAGTCTTCATTTATTCACTCTGATTTAAGGATTCACGAGACAGTCATACATGTTAACGTTTTTAAAAGGTCTTTCTGTAAGTCTATAACATAGAACTAAACTATTGTTGTATGTAAAGTAAAGAAGGTTTTTAAAATGTTTAAGAAACTTCATTTAAAATTAAATTAAAATGCAGAGCCGCCCCGGCCCGGTGGCCAGGACCTGGGCAGTGTGAGTGCCACTGAAAATCAGTTTGTGTGCCGCCTTCAGCACCCGCGCCATAGGTTGCCTACCCCTGGTCTAGGTGGTGGGATAAGGAGGTGTGATTGTTGCAGAGCCCGGGAGAGCCGGGGTGATGCCGACACCCTGTCTCCTGGCAACTAATGGCCTGGGATCCCCCTGCAAGGTGCCAACTGAAGGGGCTGGAAAACAAAGGGATCTGGTGGCCTCCTGGCCTGGGAGAGTGATAGAGGCCAGAGGAGGGGCTGGGGGGGTGACTGAGGCCTGGCTCGGGGAAACCAAGATGGACTTGGCTGAAAGTCCCTGGTTCCTGTGCTAACAAGCCCTGTTCTGCAGGACCTGATCACGTCAGCCCTACCATCAGGGGCTCGTTCACCCGCACATCTACCAACGTGATATATGCCATCATGGGCCAGCAGTGCCCCTCTGCCATGGACACTGGCCAAACCCGACAGTCTCTACGCAGAAGAATAAACGGACACAAATCAGACGTCAGGAATCATAACATTCAAAAACCAGTCGGAGAAAACTCCAACCTCCCTGGTCACTCGACGGCAGACCTCAAAGCGGCAATTCTCCAACAAAAAAACCTTCAGAACCAAACTCCAAGGAGAGACTGCGGAACTGGAATTAATTTGCAAATTGGACACTGTTAAATTGGGCCTGAATAAAGACTGGGTGTGGATGGGCCATTACACAAAGTAATGTCTGTGATGGGGCGAGGGGGGGGGAGTTTCTTGTTTTTCCTTGTTTCCTATGGGCAGGGCCGGCTCCAGGCACCAGCCCAGCAAACAGGTGCTTGGGGCAGCCAAGGGGAGGTGCGACACGTCCGGCTCTTCGGTGGAGGGTCCCTCAGTCCCTCTCACAGGGAAGGACCTGCCGCCAAATTGCCACCGAAGAAGAAAGCGACGTGGTGGAACTGCTGCCGATCATGATCACGGCTTTTCTTTTCTTTTTTTTCACCGGTTGAGGCAGCAAAAACCCTGGAGCCGGCCCTGCCTATGGGCGGTTTTCTTGGTTTTCCAAAGGTTTCCATGCCGAGGGGGTGGGACTCAGTTTCCCTGGTTTAATGAGGGGAGGGGAGAGGGAGTTTGTGGGTACAGAGGACCAGAGAGGGAACTCAGGACCCCAGCCGATGGCCTGGAGGATGGAGACCCCAGCGATTGGTGCCCTGGTGACCCGGAGATCCAGCTCAGGAGTCAAAGCCGGTTCTGGCCGGGGGGAGGATAATGGGCTGCGGGGACAGGACCCCAGTGAGCTGACCAGCCGGGTCCAGCCAGAGGGGTGAGGACAGGAGGGGAGAGGAGACCCAGGCCATCCTGTTTCCCTGGAGAGAAGCCAATGGACAGAGGAGGGGCTTGGGGCCAGGAGTATCAGATGCCCAGCCGGGAAGCAGGGGGGCTTGGGGCTGGATAGGGGGAGCAGGCAGACTCCCCCTGGCTGCAGGGGGACTGGGATGTGCTGGGCTGAGGGAGGCCAGGCCTGAGGCCGGAGAGTTTCCTGTGCTGGGTTCAACTCTCTATAAACCCTCCTGCGTTACGCTGGCAGAGAGTTGCTCCGGGCTAGAGAACAGGGGGCATCGGCCCCCTCGGGGATGAAGAGGCCCAGGGGGTCCAGAGCAAAGGGACCCCCTTAGGGGGCCCACGGCAGAAACAGACATGCTAAGGCTCAGAGGTCCGGCCCCTGGAGGTGGAGGGGCCTGACCCCGGGAACAGGGGCGTCTCTAGGGATTTTGCTGCCCCAAGCACAGCAGGCATCCAACGAAGCCGCGGGTCCAGTGGCCCCTCCACAGACATGCCTGCAGGAGGTCCACTGAAGCCACGGGATAAGCGGCCCCTTGGCAGGCAAGCCACGGAAAGCAGCCTGCCTGCCACCCTCGTGGCGCCGGCAGAGCATCCCCCGAGGCTTGCTGCCCCAAGCACGCGCTTGGCGTGCTGGGGCCTGGATCTGCCCCTGCCCGGGAGAGAGTGGACCCCTGAGAAGGGCTGTCGCACTGAAGGGGGGTCTCCCCAGGGGCTACCCAGGGCCAAGAGCCGGCACAAGCTGTGAGTCCCTGGCAATGACACAAAGTTCTTCATCATAATTTTAAAACATCACTAGCCGTAGGGTGACCAGATGTCCCGATTTTATGGGGACAGTCCAAACGTTGGGGTCTTTTTCCTCTCACCCCCGTCTCGATTTTTCACCCTTGCTGTCTGGTCACCCTAACTAGCTGCCTGTTTCATTTTAAGAACCGCAAAAAATAGTCCCCTCCCCTTGCACTTCTTGTGAGGCATCTGGACATTTAAATCTCCTCATCGTGACCGATATGGTGGCTTTGATCTGCTTTGCTCTTGCAAGCCCAGGGGCTCCGGGCTGCTGGCCCTTAGATCCCCAGGGACAGCTCTGTCCGCCATTAGGGAACTTTTCCCCCGAGTATCATTTCGTGAACCCCAGTTTGGGAACCACTGTGCTCCTGCCAACTAAGAAACCTTCTGTTTTACGACGCTGGCGGAGGTGAGTTTGGGGTGCAGGGCCCTTTGGGCGCTCACGGCGGGAACAGGGGGGCTGAGCACCCCAAGGTCGGTCCCTGGAGGTTCCCCTAGCAGAGTGTGCCCGGAGGGGAGTCACGCCGAAGAGGGTCCTGCCTGGGTCCTGAGCCCCGAGCGTGTGACCTCCGTGCCAGCGGGGAAGTTGTGTGAGACGCTGTGGGGCACTGGTGGGAGGTTGTGGGGGATTCTGTGGAACACTGGCAGGGGTTGGGGGGGATGTTGTGGGGCCCTAAGAGCGCTGGTGGGGGGAGTTGTGGGACACTGGTGAGGGAGCTGTGGGGGGCTGGCACTCACGTCCGTTTGAAGGCCTGGAGCACATTGTCACTCTCCTCCATCCGTGGGGCTGGGAAAGAGGGATGGGGACAGCATGATGCCTGCTCCAGCCCCCCATGATCCCACCCATATACCGCCTCTGCTCTGGGGGCATGGCCCTGCTCAGGGTGGGATTTGGGGGTCTCCCCAGCCTTGGAGGGACTCTGGAGGGCGTCCCTGACCCAGAGGGGTGTCCCCTGCCCTGGGGGGCTCTGGGTTGGCTCAGCCCTGGCAGGGTTCAGTGTCTCCCCAGCCTGGAGGGTTCTGAGTGTCCCTGTCCGGTGATGCGTTGGGGTTTCCCCAAGCTGGGGGGGGCTCTGGGGTGTGTCTCTGGTCGGGTGGGTTGGGGCTCTGGGGGGATTCAGGGTCTCCCCAGCTTGGGGAGTGTCCCTTCCCTGGGGGGGTCCCTGCCCCCCCGGCTCACCCTCCACGTCGATGTTGAAGGTGCATATGTCGCTCTTCTCCTTGCCCGTCACCTCGCAGCGATAGTCTCCCCGGTCCCCGATCACCACCTTCCCGATGTGCAGCTCGAAGATGTACACCTGGGGTGGGGGTCCGGCCATCCGTGGCTGCTCCCCCCAGCCCCGGGCTCTGGCGGGTGATCGACCCAGAGGGACACCCACAAAGCCAGGGGACCCCCCAGGCCGGGCAGGCCTGGCTGTCCAGACAGAGCCCACGGAGGACAGAGGGGCTGGGCTGGGCTGGGGGCGCTGGGAGGGGGCTGGACCTGCACCTGCAAAGCCCCCCCGCCCCGCTCCGGCGGCCTCCCCATGTCCCAGCCGCCGCCCCCCCCCCCCGACTCCGGCCAGCCCACTCCCACCCCCCACGCCCCAGACAGTCCCCAACCCCGCTCCGCCCACCACCCCCCCTCCGGCCGCCCCCTCCCACCCCCCACGCCCCGGACAGTCCCCAACCCCGCTCCGCCCATACACCCCCACTCCGGCCGGCCCCCCGACTCCAGCCGGCCCACTCCCACCCCCACCCCTCGAACAGTCCCCAACCCCGCTCCGGCCGCCCCCCCCACCCCACTCCAGCCGGCCCACTCCCACTCTCCACGCCCCGGACAGTCCCCAGCCCCGCTCCTCCCACCCCCCCACGCCCCCCACCTGCTTCTCCTTGTCGAAGGTCTCCTTGAACTGGAAGCGGAGGCCGCTCTTGATCCCCAGCTCCAGCCACTTCCCCTTGAACCACTTCACGCCGGGGCGGGCGGAGAGCTGGGAGCCGTCCACGTGCACCTGCACCGCCACCTCCTTCCCTGGGGGGGCACGGGGCACTCAGCGCCCCCCCGCAGCAGCCCCTCCCCTCCCCCTCCGGCCGGGGCCCCCATCCCCCGACAACCCCACCGGCCGCAGGCAGCCCCCTCCCCTTCCAGCCGGAGCCCCCCCCCAATCCTCCAATCCCGCCCAGCAGGTAGCCCCACCCCGCCCCCGCCCCTGACACCCCCCGGCCCTGCCCCTCCCCCTCCGGCCGGGGCCCCCATCCCCCGACACCCCCACCGGCCGCAAGCAGCCCCCTCCCCGTCCTTCCGGAGCCCCCCCATCCCCCGATCCCCCCCTGCAGGCAGTCCCACCCCGCCCCCTCCCCAGACACCCCCCCTCCCGCCGGCCGCAGGCAGCCCCCGCCCCCGTCCCCTCCGGCCGGAGCCTCCATCCCCCGACCCCACCCCGCAGGCAGCCCTGCCCATCCCCATCCCCACCCGGCCGAAGCCCCCTAATTCTCCGACCCCCACCCCCACCCGCCCGCCGGCCGCAGGCAGCCCCGCCCCCTCCGTCCGGAGCCCCCCGCCCGCCGGAGCCCCCCCTCCCCTGACCCCCTCTGGCTGGAGACCCCCCAATCCCCCAGTCCCCTGTGGCCAGCAACCCCCCATTCCCCAACCGCCCCCCGTGACCTACCGCACTCCACAAGGACATGGCCTGGCTTCTGCAGGAACAGGCTGGGGGGCTCGTCCGGCTTGTCCTGGGGCTTGGCACCTGCAGCACCCAGGGAGCTGGGGGTCAGGACAGGGTGCCTGGGGCTGCTCCGCAGCGGAGGGGGGCCAGGGCTGTGGGGGTGCTGGGAGGTCCCAGGGACTGGGATGTAGTGGGGGGCTGTGACGAACTGGGACTGTTTTAATGTTTGCTCTGAATACTGTGTTGGTGCCTCAGTGTCCCCTAGGCAGTTCTTAAGTATCTAGGTGGTGGGATAAGGTTGCTGCAGAGCAAAGGGCCAGTGCCCCTAAATGCCTGGCACTCTGTCTCCTAGCAACTGATGGCCTGGGCCCCTCCCCTGCAAAGGTGCCGGCTGAAGGTGTTGGAGACAAAGGGGTCAGGTGACCTCCTGGCCCGGGAAAGGGGCTGAGCAGAGAGGAGGGGCTGGAGGGGGTGGTTAGTCTGGAGCTGCCTGGGGACGAGGAGTGAAGTGCAGACCTAGGGGTCTGGCTCACTGCCCCCCAGAATGGACCCGGCTGAGGGGTCTGGTTCGCTGTATCTACAAGCTCTGTTTTAGACCCTGTTCCTGTCATCGAATAAACCTCTGTTTTGCTGGCTAAGAGTCACGTCTGACTGCAAAGTGGGGGTGCAGGACCCTGTGGCTTCCCCAGGACCCCGCTGGGTGGGCTCGTTGTGGGAAGCACACGGAGGGGCCGAGGATGCTGAATGCTCCCAGGAGAGACCCAGGAGGTGAAGCCGTGTGAGCTTCTTGCCCTGAACAAGTCTGCTCCGAGGGAGAGGAGGCTCCCCAAAGTCCTGACTGGCTTTGTGGGGAGCTGTTCCAGAGCATCGCCCGGGGACTCCGTGACAGGGGGGATGGGTCGTGTCTGGGTGCTGGGTTCCCGGGGGCTGGGATGTAGTAGGGGGGATGGGGCGTGTCCGAGTGCCGGGTTCCCGGGGGCTGGGATGTAGTAGGGGGGATGGGGCGTGTCTGGGTGCCGGGTTCCCGGGGGCTGGGATGTAGTAGGGGGGATGGGGCGTGTCTGGGTGCCGGGTTCCCGGGGGCTGGGATGTAGCGGGGGGGATGGGGGGTGTTCGGATGCCGGGTTCCCAGGGGCTGGGATGGAGCGGGGGGGATGGAGCGTGTCCGGGTGCCGGGTTCCCGGCGGCTGGGATGTAGCAGGGGGATGGGGCATGTCTGGGTGCCGGGTTCCCGGGGGCTGGGATGTAGCAGGGGGATGGGGTGTTTCTGGGTGCCGGGTTCCCAGGGGCTGGGATGTAGTGGGGGGATGGACTGTGTCTGGGTGCTGGGTTCCTGGGGGCTGGGATGTAGTGGGGGGGTGGGACGTGTCTGGGTGCTGGGTTCCCAGGGGCTGGGATGTAGTGGGGGGGATGGGTCGTGTCTGGGTGCCGGGTTCCCGGGGGCTGGGATGTAGTGGGGGGGATGGACTGTGTCTGGGGGCTGGGTTCCTGGGGGCTGGGCTATCAGTGCCGGGAGTGGGGGATGTTCTCTGCCAGGTGCGCATGTGAAGGCCGCATCCCATCCCAGACCCACTCACCATCTGGGTGCTGCTCCACCGGGGCTTCTGAAAGGAAACCAGGATTTGGATCAGGCAGAAACACAGTATCCAGTCCCCCTCCAATCCCAGCCCCCTCAAATCCAGCGTTTGGCACTGCCCCCAGTGGGACAAAGTGGGGGATTTTCTTAGCACTCTGCATGAACAGCGTGTGTGTGTGTGTGTGTGTGTGTGTGTGTGTGTGTGTGTTTCCCCTGCATGTGTAACGATGGGGAGTGAGGGGGTGTCACGGAGTGTCGGAGAGACAAGGCCCTGCACCCTCGGCTTCCTGCGCTTCACCACGACTCTCAGGCAGCCAGTAACACAGAAGGTTTATTTAGCCGATAGGAACACAGTCCAAGACAGGCCTTGCAGGTACAGACCACGGGACCCCCTCAGTCAGCTCCCTCTTAGGGGGTGGGGACCCCAGATCCAGGTTCTGGGCCTCTCCCCATCTCCCCAGCCAGCTCCAAACTGAAACTCCCTCCAGCCACCTCCCTCAGCCTCCCCCCCGGCCCCTCCTCCAGCCTTTGTCCAGTTTCCCAGGCAGAGGTGTCACCTGGCCTCCAACGCCCCTTCCTGGGTTCTCATGGTGCTCAGGTATCACCCCTCAAGGAAAGTCTCCCATCCTGCAATGCAGCCAGTCCCAGCAAAACTCCCCTGCAGCCTTCCCAGGTCAATACTCCCCCCTTAAGATTCAAAGAAAACATCAAGAACTGAGAATGTTAACCTCGGAGTGGTGCAGGGGAGTTTCACTAGTTTATTGTCTTCTGCTAACGTGGGGCGTGCCTCAGTTTCCCCGGGTGCTGCACCAGTACTAGGTGGGGATGGGAAACTGCAGGATGATACCTGATGGCCAGCACAGAAAGGGTGGTGATTTCCCTGTGTAACCTGAGCCCAGGAGGGAGCTGGGGCCAGGTGACACCTTCTGCCTGGGAAACTGGAGAAAGGCTGGAGAAGGGGCCGGGGGTGTGGCTGGGCGAAACTGCTGGAGGAGTATCAGTTTAGAGCCGGCTGGGGAGATGGGGAGAGGCCCAGAACCTGGATCTTGCGTCCTCACCCCCCAAGAGGGACCTGACTGAGGGGCCTGGTCTCTGTACCCACAAGCTCTGGTTTGGACTCTGTTCCTGTCAGCTAGTAAACCTTCTGTGTTACCGGCCGGCTGAGAGTCCCGGTGCATCGTGCGAAGTGGGGGGTGCAGGGCCCGGACTCCCCCACACTGCGGGACAACTGGTGGCAGAGCTGGGCTCTACTGCACCCCGTGGACCGAGCATCCTGCAGTGAGTGACTGGGGAGCAGTAAAACGAAGGGGGGTTGACGAGGACCAGGCCTGCTGCAGGCTCAGAGCGGAGCCAGGCTTAACCCCTGGGGGTGGGTACCCAGCGAGAAGGGTGCCCCCGGCAAGCGGTTCCAGGGTGGAGGAGTCGGCGGCTTGACCCTGGGGGAGAGGTGGGGCCCTGGAGAAGGGGGGGACAGTCGGGTTCTTCCTGGAAACCGTGGGGAGCTGAGAGCGCCCCGGCCTGCGAGTGTCCAGCGGGGAGATGTATCAGCAGCGCCTTAAGGGGGAGCTGGGGGAGCCGTGCAGGCAGAGGCGGCTGCGCATTGGGAAGCTCACCAAAGCCCAGCTGATCACCCACCTGCAGGAGGACGATGTCCCTGTCCCTGTCCCTGAGGGAAGCTGCCCTGCAGATGCAGGGTGGGCACCGGCATCTGTCCCGGCTGGTAGGGGTCAGACTGATCCCAAGGGCACCCCAGGGCCCCTCTGACCTATGCCTAGGGGAGGGGCTGCAAGGAGCCAGGTGTACCCCAGGGGCACCGTGACCCCCGCGGCCAGCAGGGGATCCTCACAACCAAGCTCCCCATCGCTGGAGCTGAGGCAGCTGGAATGGGAGAGGGAGTTAAAACCGAAAGAGCTGGACGATGAGGAGAAGGAGCCAGTGGATGAGGAGAAGGAGCCGGCGGATGAGGAGAAGAAGCTGGAGGCTGAGGAGCAGCATGAGTTGGAGCTGGGGAGGCTGAGGAGAAGGAGCTGGAGCTGGCGAGGCTACGGAGCAGCATGAACTGGAGCTGGCGAGGGTGAGGAGCAGCATGAGCTGGAGCTGGCGAGGCTGAGGAGAAGGAGCTGGAGCTGGCGAGGCTGAGGAGCACAGAGCCCCCCGCTGCGATGAGCAAGGGGGGACCCAGGACTGCTGGGAGCTTTGATCAGCGCATCCTGTCCCAGTGTGAGGAAGGGCAGGACGTAGATGAATTCCTGACGGCCTTTGAGAAGGCCTGCGAGCTGCACAGGGTTGACCCTGCTGACAGGCTCCAGTTTCTCACCCCCTTACTGGACCCCAAAGCCGTGAGGATGTACAGCCGAATGGAAGGGGCGGAGGCAGAGGACTCTGAACTGTTCAAACCGGCCCTGCTCCGCGGGTTGGGGCTGACGCCCGAGGCAAACCGGGAAAAGTTCCGGGGTCTGCGTAAAACCCCCGAGGTCACATATCTGGAACTGGCCCTCCGGATGCAGGGATACGCTCACAAATGGGCAGATGGGGCCCAGACGAAGGACCTGGTTAAACTGCTGGTACTGGAGCAACTGTCTGAGCGGTGCCGACCCGACCTGAGGCTGTGGTTGAGGGACCAAAAGCCAGAGAACCCGCAACACGCAGGGCATCTGGCCATGAGTTTGCGAAGAGCCGGTCGGGGTGGCGTGGAGGAGTCCCAAAGGAACAGACCCACCATGATGCAGAGGGAGAGTCACCCTGGATCCTCCCGATGGGGGAATATGGAGAACCCCCTCCCAAGGGGAACATCCGGCCTCAGGCCCATCCGCCCAGCTCGAGGGGACCCACAGGACGTGACTTGTTATCACTGTGGGCAGAGGGGCCACATCCGGACCCAGTGCCCCAGGCTCACGGACAGACTGAGCAGACCCAACCCACAGCGGGTTAACCGGGCTAGGGACGAGGGGCCGGCTTCCCAGGCAGGGGGGCTGGCAGCTTCCCAACTGCTCAGGAGGGAGGAGTACCCCAGGCCAGCTCCTCTGGGGGGCTTGATGCTTGATGACCCATTAGTAGATCTATTCCCAGAGACAGGAGCTGGCTCCCCCCTGGAAATAATTCCCCTCTCGGATCGCCTGAGCCCTGCCCAGCACGCTGAGATCAGAGGGGTGCTGCATCTGTACCGACAGCTGTTTTCCAACCAGCCTGGACTCTCTAATCTGACTGTCCAGCGGGTGAAGACAGGATCGCACCTGCCCATAAGATGCTCCCCCTTCCGTGGCACAGGGAAAATTGCTCAGGACCTAGCAAGGGAGGTCAGGGACATGCTGGCTTTGGGGGTGATCCAGCCTTTGGGCCTCGCCAGTGGTGCTGGTCCCCAAGGAGGACGGGTCGATCCGGTTCTGTGGGGACCATCGAAAGCTCAATGCCATCACCGTATCTGATGCCTACCCCATGCCCAGGTCTGACGAGCTCCTAGACAAGCTGGGGGGCAGTCGGTACCTCACCACCACGGATCTTACCAAGGGCTACTGGCAAGTGCCGCTGGACGCAGATGCCAGGCTGAAATTGGCCTTTATCACCCCTGTGGGGCTCTGAGTTCCTGGCCCTGCCTTTCGGCCTCAAGGGAGCGCCAGCCACCTTCCAGCGCCGGGGGGATCAGCTACCGAGGGGGATGGAGTTTTGCTGTGGGGTATATTGATGACATCTGCATCTTCAGCCAGACCTGAGAGGACCATGTGTCCCGGGTTAAACGAGTGCTGGACCGACTCCAGGAGGCCGGGCTGACCGTAAAAGCTGAGAAGTGCAAGGTGGGGGTGGGTGAAGTATCTTACCTGGGTCAGCGGGTGGGGAGCGGCTGCCTAAAGCCGGAACCAGCCAAGGTGGAGGTGATCAGAGACTGGCCTGCTCCCCAAACCAAAAAGCAGGTCCAGGCCTTTATCGGGATGGCGGGTACTACCGAAGATTCATGCCCCCACTTTAGCTCCATAGCCGCCCCCCTCACGGAGCTGTGCAAGGAGGGGAAGCCACAAGGTGCTCTGGACCGAGCAGTGCCAGAGGACTCCCCATGCATTGAGGGAGGCTCTGGTCAGTGACCCAGTTCTGGTAACCACAGACTTTGACAAGCCCGCGATGTTAACCGACACCTCAGATGCGGGGCCGGGAGCGGTGTTAATGCAGGCTGATGAAAAGGGGGAGAGGCATCCGGTGATGAACTGGGGGCGTTTCTTATTTTTCCTGGTTTCCTATGGGGGATTTTCTTGGATTTCCAATGATTTGCATGCAGAGGGGGTGGGACTCAGTTTCCCTGGGTGCTACGGGGTTAACGAGGAGAGGGAAGAGGGAGTTTGTGGGTACAGAGGACCAGAGAGGGAACTCGGGACCCCGGCCGATGGCCTGGAGAATGGAGACCCCAGCGACTGGTGCCTCCTCTCCTCTGGCCCCTCTGGCTGGAACCAACTGGAACCCTGCTCAGTTCAGTCTCAAAGGGGGCAGAGATGTCCCCAAGTAGGGAGCATTAACCTGGGAGTGGTGCAGGGGAGTTTCACTAGTTTATTGTTTTCTGCTAACACGGGGCGTGCCTCAGTTTCCCTGGGTGCTGCACCAGTACTAGGTGGGGATGGGAAACACAGGTTGACTTCACTGCGGGATGATACCTGATGGCCGGCAGGTAAAGGGTGGCGATTTCCCTGTGTAACCTGAGCCCAGGAGGGGGCTGGGGCCAAGTGACACCTTCTGTCCTGGAAACGGCACAAAGGCTGGAGAAAGGGCCTGGGGTGTGGCTGGGGGAGGCAGCAGGAAGGGGTTTCAGTTTGGGGCTGGCTGGGGAGATGGGGGGAAGCCCAGAACCAGGGTTTGGGTTCCCACCTCCCCAAGAGGGACCTGACTGAGGGGTCCTGTTTCCTGTACTTACAAGCTCTGTTTTGGGCTGTTCCTGTCGGCTAATAAACTGTCTGTCTTACCGGCCGGCTGAGAGTCCCAGTGTCATAAGTAGGTAGGTAAGGGTTAAGTTTCTTTTACCTGGAAAGGGGGAACCAAACACCTGACCAGAGGACCAATCAGAGACCTGGATTTTTTTAAAAGTCTGGGAGGGAAAGGAACTCGGGGTCTTTTTTTTGTTTTCCTCGGCTGTGAGTAAACAAATTTCTCTCTAACTCCAATCTTCTTCTAAATTCTACTAAAAGTCTGTGAGTACAAAAGGAAACAAAGTAATCGGCTGTGATGTGCTTTGATTTGTATTTACTGTGTGTTGATTTGCTGGACTGTTTTAAATTGGCTATTTTTTAAATCAGACTGGTTATTCATATTTTCTTATAAGCAAGAGCCTGTATTGATCTTTAATGCAGTATTATTGTTCTGTATTTTCTTTCTTTTTATATAAAGTTTTCTTTTTTAAACTGTGGAAGTTCTTTCCTAGTGAGGCAAAGGGATAGAGATTTCTGTGTTTAGTCTGTCTACCTCGGGGTGACAGGCTAGGGAGAAGGCAAAGCCAGCTGTTGGTCTTTTGTGTTCCTATTGTCCCAAGGTAATAGAACGATTATCTCTTGGGAAGCAGAGAAACAGGTTTTCTCGGTACTCGCAGGCTAGACAAAGAGGCAAGCCTGAGAGGGAGGGGGAAAGGGGTTATTTCTCCTGGTTTTAAGAATCCAAGGGATTTGGGGTTTGGGGTCCCCCCCCCAGGGAAGGGTTGGGGAGACCAGAGAGAGGGAAAGGGGGTCAGGCCCTGTAAATTCCTGGCTGGTGGCAGCGAGAAAGATCCAAGCTGGGTACAGCTTGGGGAAGGTTCACAGTAAGCACCCAGATTTTGTACGCTAAAGTCCAGATTTGGGAAAAAAAGTTTGCTACATGGTGGCAGCGGTGGGAATTATGAATCCAGAAGCCACAAGCTACATTAATTTTCCTTTTTCTGCTAGGGATTAGCAGGGAGAAGGGGTTGGTTTTTAAGCAGCCAGATAGAAAGTTTTTCTGCCTGCTTTTGGCTGTTAGCATTTTTTGCAAGATACTTAAGAGGGCCATTAACGGTCGTTGCTTAAACAATAGCACTCCCTTTGAGAGTGAATTCCAGCAAACGCACACAGGTAAATACAGTGGCTTTTGTTTGGTTAACTAGCCAATCAAACAAAGCCAGAGCAAGACACATCAGTTGCTAGGCAAATCTCCTAAGACAGAAAGTCGGCAATTCAGACAACAACCACGAAAGGGCACTCCAACACAATAAAACAGAAACCATGGACAAAAAGCTTCAGGATCTCGACCTTAAAAAACAGCTACTGGCACTAAAACAACAGGAGGAACAACTCATAGAGGCAGCACACACCAGACAACTTCAAGAACGAGAAATGAAACAAAAAGAAGAAGAGGCAGCACACACAAGACAACTTCAGGAACGAAAAATAAAACAAAAAGAAGAAGAGGCAGCCCACAGAAGACAGATAAAACTCGAGAGGGAGAACCACCGCCAAGAAATGGAAAAACTTCAAAAAGACAGTGAAGAGAGGGAAAACAAGAGAAAGCATGAACTGGAAGTAGAACGGGCTAAGCATCAGATCGCAGCAAATCCTAACCCTCCGGCGCCAATTGTTGTTCCACCACACAGGAAATTTCCAAACTACAAGGCAGGTAATAACCCGGAGACCTTCTTAGAAAATTTCGACAGGGTCTGTTTTGGGTACAAGATCCCTGAAAACCAGTACATGCCAGAGCTGAGGTCCCACTTCAGCAAGTAGCTGTGGATATTCTGGGTCCTTTTCCGAAAAAGACACCCAGGGGAAAGCAGTACGTACTAACTTTCATGGACTTTGCTACCCGATGGCCAGAAGCAGTTGCTCTAGGCAACATCAGGGCCAGAGCGGTGTGCCAGGCGTTAACAGACATTTTCGCAAGGGTAGGTTGGCCCTCTGATATCCTTACCGATTCAGGATCAAATTTCCTGTCTGGCACCATAAAAGACCTGTGGGAAAATCATGGGGTGAATCACTTGGTTGCCACCCCGTACCACCATCAAACAAATACAGTAAGCACCCAGATTTTGTACGCTAAAGTCCAGATTTGGGAAAAAAAGTTTGCTACAGATGGGTATAATCCGCTCATCTACCAGTGCATGGGCATCTCCAGTGGTTCTGGTACCCAAACCAGATGGGGAAATACGCTTTTGCGTGGACTACCGTAAGCTAAATGCGGTAACTCGTCCAGACAACTATCCAATGCCATGCACCGATGAGCTATTGGAAAAGTTGGGACGTGCCCAGTTCATCTCCACCATAAACTTAACCAAGGGGTACTGGCAAGTACCGCTAGATGAACCTGCCAAGGAAAGGTCAGCATTCGTCACCCATGCGGGGGTCTATGAATTTAATGTACTTCCTTTCGGGCTGCGAAATGCACCCGCCACCTTCCAGAGGCTGGTAGATGGTCTACTAGCCGGACTGGAAGAATATGCAGTTGCCTACCTCGATGATGTGGCCATTTTTTCAGACTCCTGGCCCGAACACCTAGAACACCTGGGAAAGGTCTTCAACCGTATCAGGCAGGCAGGACTAACTGTAAAGGCCAAAAAGTGTCAAATAGGCCAAAACAGAGTGACTTACCTGGGCCACCAGGTGGGTCGAGGAACCATAAACCCCCTACAGGCCAAGGTGGAGGCTATCCAAAAGTGGCCTGTCCCAAAATCAAAGAAACAGGTCCAATCCTTCTTAGGCTTGGCCGGGTACTACAGGCGGTTTGTACCACACTACAGCCAAATCGCCGCACCACTGACCGACCTGACCAAGAAAACCCAACCAACTACAGTTAAATGGACTAATGAGTGTCAGGAGGCCTTTACCCAACTAAAGGCGACGCTCACGTCTGACCCTGTGCTAAGGGCCCCAGACTTTGACAAACCATTCCTAGTAACCACCGATGCATCTAAGCGTGGTATAGGAGCAGTTCTCATGCAGGAAGGACCGGATCACAACTTCCATCCTGTCGTCTTTCTCAGCAAGAAACTATCGGACAGGGAAAGCCACTGGTCAGTCAGCGAAAAGGAATGCTATGCCATTGTGTACGCCCTGGAAAAGCTACGCCCGTATGTATGGGGACGGCGGTTCCAGCTACAAACTGACCATGCTGCGCTAAAGTGGCTTCATACAGCCAAAGGGAACAACAAAAAACTTCTTCGTTGGAGTCTAGCTCTCCAAGATTTTGATTTTAAAATTCAACACATTTCAGAAGCTTCCAACACAGTAGCTGATGCACTCTCCCGTGAGAGTTTCCCGGAATACACTGGTTAAAACTTTCCTTAAGATGTTAAAGTCTTGTAGTTTACATGCTTAGAAGTATATGTAAGGTGCATGTGTTGTGTTACTCTGTTTAGTTTAAAGTTCTTAGGTAGAAATCACCTCCAGTGAAAGTTTCTACTGTCGGTGATTTGGGGGGCGTGTCATAAGTAGGTAGGTAAGGGTTAAGTTTCTTTTACCTGGAAAGGGGGAACCAAACACCTGACCAGAGGACCAATCAGAGACCTGGATTTTTTTAAAAGTCTGGGAGGGAAAGGAACTCGGGGTCTTTTTTTTGTTTTCCTCGGCTGTGAGTAAACAAATTTCTCTCTAACTCCAATCTTCTTCTAAATTCTACTAAAAGTCTGTGAGTACAAAAGGAAACAAAGTAATCGGCTGTGATGTGCTTTGATTTGTATTTACTGTGTGTTGATTTGCTGGACTGTTTTAAATTGGCTATTTTTTAAATCAGACTGGTTATTCATATTTTCTTATAAGCAAGAGCCTGTATTGATCTTTAATGCAGTATTATTGTTCTGTATTTTCTTTCTTTTTATATAAAGTTTTCTTTTTTAAACTGTGGAAGTTCTTTCCTAGTGAGGCAAAGGGATAGAGATTTCTGTGTTTAGTCTGTCTACCTCGGGGTGACAGGCTAGGGAGAAGGCAAAGCCAGCTGTTGGTCTTTTGTGTTCCTATTGTCCCAAGGTAATAGAACGATTATCTCTTGGGAAGCAGAGAAACAGGTTTTCTCGGTACTCGCAGGCTAGACAAAGAGGCAAGCCTGAGAGGGAGGGGGAAAGGGGTTATTTCTCCTGGTTTTAAGAATCCAAGGGATTTGGGGTTTGGGGTCCCCCCCCCAGGGAAGGGTTGGGGAGACCAGAGAGAGGGAAAGGGGGTCAGGCCCTGTAAATTCCTGGCTGGTGGCAGCGAGAAAGATCCAAGCTGGGTACAGCTTGGGGAAGGTTCACAGTAAGCACCCAGATTTTGTACGCTAAAGTCCAGATTTGGGAAAAAAAGTTTGCTACACCCAGTGCACCGCAGGAAGTGGGGGGTGCAGGGCCCCGACTCCCCCACACTCTGTGACAGGTGCCTGGTCTATGGGTGGGGCTGAGATCTCTGGCCCTGCAACAAAATGCCCAGGGTGCTTCTAGCGGACTCGCCGGAGCTGCGGTTTGGGTGGGTGGGAAAAGGGGTCAGAGCCGGGCCCTGGACGGATTCTTTCGACGCAGGCGAATCAGCAAGTTAAGTGGGTTGAGGTTCGGGTCCTGGTTTTATATTACAGCCCCCCCCCTTCGGTTTCCCACGCTTCTCCGCGCGCCCACTGGGGTCTCGCCTCTCCCTCAAATCAACGTCACCCCCTCCCAGGATCCCCCCAGCCCGTACCCAGCTCTGACCTTTGGGGGGTTCTGGGGCCTCTTTCGCCTCCTCTTTCTTCTTCTCCTCTTTCTTCTTCTCTTTCTTTTCGGCAGCTGGTGGCAGAGATGTGGAAAAAGAAGGTCAAACGGGCTGGCTGGAGTCAACGCAGGGGGAGGCCGAATGACCTGGGCTACTCGGGAGTCCGGCTGGATTGTCCCGTCCGGCCTGGAGCCCTGGGGCTCTGCTCAGACCTGTTCCCATCGCCAGGCCCGGCTGCCTGGTGCCCAAGAGTTGCAAAAGAACCGGCCGAGGAGCTCGGCTGTTAATCTTCCCAAACCCGGGGCGATTCCACCGGGGCGGAGGTCTGCTAAGGGAGACCCAAAAGGAGGCCGGGCTAGTCCGGTTACCTGGCCGGCAAGCCCAGGGACTCACGGAACAGCTCTTTGGGACTCTGTCATATTAGTCCGGCTGGGGCAAGTTGGCTCGTAGCCGGGCCAGCTGCTGTCTTTGGCCAGGGCTGCAGCACTGGCTGGTAAAGGGATTTGTGTTCCCAGCGTAGACTTGACTTTCTCCGGTGGGCGTGATCGGGATCCCAGCCTGCTCCTTGGCGAGCGGTGACCCCCCGGGGGATGGGGTAATCGGGATCCCAGCCTGCCCCTTGGTGAGTGGTGACCCCCCCGGGGGACGGGGTGATCGGGATCCCAGCCTTCCCCTCGGCGAGCGGTGACCCCCCCGGGGAATGGGGGTGATCCGGATCCCAGCCTGCCCCTCGGCGAGCGGTGACCCCCCCGGGGGATAGGGGTGATCCGGATCCCAGCCTGCCTCTCGGCGAGCAGTGACCGCCCCCAGGGGACAGGGTGATCGGGATCCCAGCCTGCCCCTCGGGGAGCGGTGACCCCCCTCCAGGGGACGGGGTGATCCGGATCCCAGCCTGCCCCTCAGCGAGTGGTGACCCCCCCCAGGGGACGGGGTCATCGGGATCCCAGCCTGCCCCTCGGCGAGTGGTGACTTCCCCCCAGGGGACGGGGTGATCCGGATCCCAGCCTGCCCGTCGGCGAGAGGTGACCCCCCCACAGGGGACAGGGTGATCGGGATCCCATCCTGCCCCTTGGTGAGCGGTGACCCCCCGGGGGATGGGGGTGATCGGAATCCCAGCCTGCCCCTCAGCGAGTGGTGACCCCCCCCCAGGGGACGGGGTCATCGGGATCCCAGCCTGCCCCTCGGCGAGCGGTGACCCCCCCCCGGGGGACAGGGGTGATCCGGATCCCAGCCTGCCCCTCGGCGAGTGGTGACTCCCCCCCAGGGGACGGGGTGATCCGGATCCCAGCCTGCCCCTCGGCGAGTGGTGACCCCCTGGGGGACGGGGTGATCTGGATCCCAGCCTCCCTCTCGGCGAGTGGAGCCGTTTCTAGCGGCAATCCCCCCGCCCCCCCTGGGGCTCGGCTCTGGGCCCGCTAGTTATCGGTTTATTAACGAGCTGGAGGGGAGGTTTGCAGAGGATGCACCGACTGAGGGGGGGGCAGCGAGGATGACGGGTTGGGGTTACAACCACCAGAACGGCCTTTAATACACACAAATGCTGGTGGGGGGAGGGAGAGTTGGGGGGCTCCATGGCCTGGGGTGAAGCTCAGCTGGGAGCTAGCTAGGGGGCTAAGACTCGGCTTTGGGGTGAGGCTGATGGGCTCCCCAGGACAGCTGGGGGTCTGGGGCCCTGCAAACCCCGGCTGGGGGCCCCGCAGACAACCAGGCTCTCCCAGGGGGCTGGCTCGGGCGGCTCAGCCGGGCAGAGCTCCTGGGGGCAGCAGAGGGGGCTCAGGGGCCCTGCAGGCAGAGAGGGACCCCCCAGGGGTCTGGCACTGACGGTGCCACCCAGGGCTGGGCCAAAGCTGGACTGTAGCCCTGAGCCTGTGGATGTGGGGCACAGACAGACCCCTCCATCCACACCTCTATCCATCCCTCCACCTTTCTCCATCTATCCCCCCTTCCATCCATCCACATCCCTCTATCCATCCCTCCATCCACCCCTCCCTCCCTCTTTCCATCCCTCCATCCATCCACCCCTCTATCCATCTCTCCATCCTTCCATCCATCCCTCCATCCATCCACCCCTCTATCCATCTCTCCATCCACACCTCTCCATCCTTCCATCCACCCCTCCACCCCTCTCCATCTATCCCCCCTTCCATCCATCCACATCCCTCTATCCATCCCTCCATCCCTCCATCCACCCCTCCCTCCCTCCATCCATCCACCCCTCTATCTATCTCTCCATCCTTCCACCCATCTCTCCATCCATCCACCCCTCTATCCATCTCTCCATCCACACCTCTCCATCCTTCCATCCACCCCTCCACCCCTCTCCATCTGTCCCCCCTTCCATCCATCCACATCCCTCTATCCATCCCTCCATCCCTCCATCCACCCCTCCCTCCCTCTTTCCATCCCTCCATCCATCCACCCCTCTATCTATCTCTCCATCCTTCCACCCATCTCTCCATCCATCCACCCCTCTATCCATCTCTCCATCCACACCTCTCCATCCTTCCATCCACCCCTCCACCCCTCTCCATCTGTCCCCCCTTCCATCCATCCACATCCCTCTATCCATCCCTCCATCCTTCCATCCACCTCTCCCTCCCTCTTTCCATCCCTCCATCCATCCACCCCTCTATCCATTTCTCCATCCTTCCACCCATCTCTCCATCCATCCACCCCTCTATCCATCTCTCCATCCACACCTCTCCATCCTTCCATCCACCCCTTCATCCATCCACATCCCTCTATGCCTCCCTCCAGCCAGTCCTTCCATCCCTCCATCCATCCCCCCTCTATCCATCTCTCCATCCACACCTCTCCATCCTTCCATCCATCCCTCCATCCACCCCCCCTCCCTCTTTCCATCCCTCCATCCACACCCCTCCGTCCATCCACCCGTCTATCCACACCCCTCCACCTCTCTATCCATCCCTCCATCTATCCCCGTCCTCCACCCCCCAGCCCTCTGTCTTATAACATGGTCACACCCCACATATGCTAGGACACCAGGCCCCTCCTCACTGCAGCCCCCTCTCCCACCCGCTCCATCACTGGCAGGATATGCCCCCCCCCTGCGCCCCGGGGCAGCTGTCTGGCTCCCCTGCCCCGAGGTGCGAACACGTCTCCCGGGGGTGCTAATCTGAGCGACAGGAGCAGCAATTACCTGCTATGTCGGGCCAGGAGGCCAGGCGGGGTGGGGGGAGCAGCACCTGGCCCCCCACAGCTCTGCCAGGCCTCCCATGTGCTGACTCCGGCATTCCAGCTGCTCCCGCCTCTGACTACCTCCACGACCCCCTAATATAGCCCTGGCTGGCCCGCTTCGAGCAGCAATAGCCGGCCCCAGCTGTCGTCCCTTGGAGCCAGCCCAGCGGGAGCTGCCACTCAGCTCTGCGGGGAGACGGGCAGCAGGCCTGGGGGGCGGGGGGAGCCCCCTGCCCCACTGCCCTGGGCTGCCTTCCAACCCCGCGCCACTCCAGAGGTGGCTGCATCGCGGGGGCCCTGTTTAAACAGCTCTCCTGCTGCAGAGGGGCCACCTCTCTGGGCCGGGTATAAACAGCCCCTGCCCCACCCCAGAGGGGCCACGTCTCATCCCTCGGTCTCTGTGTACGCAGCCCCCGTGCCCCACCCCAGAGGTGGCTGCATCTCCACTCTATCAATGCACTGTATCCATCCATCCTTCCCTGTGAGTTTCTGGCCTTTCGCAGGACTTGACCCCCCCACCCCCTGCCCTCGCCACCTTTCTCGCTCCCTTCAGGTCAAACACTAGACCCGGACTCCTGGGTTCATTCCCAGCTCTGCCCCACGCAGCCCGGGCAAGTCGCTTTGCCACTGCCTGACTCAGTTTCCCCCATTTAAAAATCTTCCTCCACAGGGAGCGCATCAGGGCAGGGGCCAGGTCTCCAGCCGGGTGTGACAAGGGCCCTGAACTTGAGGGGTGGGGGGGAATCAATCTGTACAGTGCCCCCCCGGATCACAGTAGGAAGGGCTGGATCCTGGTGGGTCTCTTCTCCCCAGCGCTTGGGGGGCAGACAGGCAGCAGGATGTGATTTAGCACCCCGCACCTAGGGGCCCCCACAAGCGTTTGCCTTTTCCCGGCCCTGTTTCACGTTGCAGCTGGGGGGCACCGTGCCCTAGTAGGGGCAGGGAGCGAGCAGGACGCACTGAAAGGGGGGCTGGGGGGGTTATAATTAGCTGCTGGCTCGGGACTCCCCCCGCCCATGCCGGAGGAGTAACCGGACCCCGGCCTGGAGGAAAAGCACCAGGGCTCAGCACATCAGCGGGCGGCCCCTCAGCTCCCCCCAAACCGGTGAGGGGGGACAGGTGCTAAGCTCTGAAATCCCTCCCCCTCCATCGCCTGGTGTGGGGGTCAGAGACACACACACACCCCGACCCAGAGACAGAGCCCCACGCCCAGCCGGACACCTGGCCAGGCCGGGCCGCGGGGACAGGTAGCCACAGCCCCCTACACCCCGCCAGGCATGTGTGTGGCACACACACCCCTATACACACACACACACTGCCAGGCACATGTGAGGGACATGCACCCCTTCACACACACACACACACACACACACACACACACACACACACACACACACACACCAACCACCAGGCACGTGTGAGGGACACTCACCCCTTCACAAACACACACACCTCCATGCACACAGCACACAGCCCTGCATGAGGGACACGCATCCCAATACATACACCAACACCCACCCACACACTGCCAGGCACATGTGAGGGACACGCACCCCTCCACACACACACACACTGCCAGGCACGTGTGAGGGACACTCACCCCTTCAAAACACACACACCGCCAGGCTCATGTGAGGGACACGCACCCCTCCACACACACACACACACACACACTCTGCCAGGCATGTATGAGGGACATGCACCCCTACACACACACACACACACACCGCCAGGCACGTGTGAGGGACACACACCCCAATACACATACACACACACCAACCACCAGGCACGTGTGAGGGACACGCACCCCTTCACACACACACACACACACACACACCCCGCCAGGCTCATGTGAGGGACGCACCCCTTCACACACACACACACACACACACACACACACTCTCTGCCAGGCATGTATGAGGGACACGCACCCCTCCACATACACATACACACACACCACCAGGCATGTGTGAGGGACACGGACCCCTCCACACACACACACTGCCAGGCTCGTGTGAGGGACACACACCCCTCCACACACACACACACCCCTCCATGCACACAGCACACAGCCCTGCATGAGGGACACGCATCCCAATACATACACCAACACCCCCACACACACACCCTACACCCACCCACACACCGCCAGGCAAATGTGAGGGACACGCACCCCTTCACAAACACACACACCGCCAGGCTCGTGTGAGGGACACGCACCCCTCCACACATACACACACACACACACCGCCAAGCTCGTGTGAGGGACACGCACCCCTTCACACACACACACACACACACACACACACACACACACCGCCAAGCTCATGTGAGGGACCCGCACCCCTTCACACACACACACACACACACACAGCCAGGCACGTGTGAGGGACATGCACCCCTCCACACACACACACACACACACCACCAGGCATGTGTGAGGGACACGCACCCCTCCACACACACAGACACCGCCAGGCTCATGTGAGGGACACGCACCCCTTCACACACACACACATGCACACACACTGCCAGGCACGTGTGAGGGACATGCACCCCTCCACACACACACACACACACACCACCAGGCATGTGTGAGGGACACGCACCCCTCCACACACACAGACACCGCCAGGCTCATGTGAGGGACACGCACCCCTTCACACACACACACATGCACACACACTGCCAGGCACGTGTGAGGGACATGCACCCCTCCACACACACACACACACCGCCAGGCATGTGTGAGGGACACGCACCCCTCCACACACACACACACTGCCAGGCATGTGTGAGGGACACGCACCCCTCCACACACACACACACACACACACTGCCAGGCATGTGTGAGGAACACGCACCCCTCCACACACACACACACCACTAGGCACGTGTGAGGGACACACACACACACACACACCCCCCTCCATGCACACAGCACACAGCCCTGCATGAGGGACACGCATCCCAATACATACACCAACACCCAAACACACACACCCTACACCCACCCACCCACCGCCAGGCACATGTGAGGGACACGCACCTCTCCACACACTCACACACAGCGCCAGGCACGTGTGAGGGACACACACACACACACACACACACACACACTCATCCAGACATGGAGCACACTGCCCTGCATGAAGGACACACACCCCAATACACACACACACACACACACACACATACACCCCTCCAGGCACAGAGCACACAGCCCTGTGTGATGGACACACACACACACACACTCTTCCAGGTATGAAGCACACGGCCCTGCATGATGGACACACACACACACACACAGCCACGCACAGAGCAGGTGGCCCTGTGTGTGACACACACCTCAATACACAGACACAGACACACACAAATCCCTCCAGGCATGTGTGAGGGACACCCCCCCCCCCGCACACACACACACACTCTCTCCTCCAGGCACGGCGCACACGGCCCTGTGAGATGGACACACACACACACACACACACGCGCATCCCGCTATCCTCAGCCCCAGGCAGGATACACAGACAACACAGCCCAGCCTGCCCCCCCGTCTCCCCACCCCCGCCCCCAACACACCAGCTATTCGGCACAGAGCCCCCCCAGGCTGTGAGATCCCCTGCAACAGAGACACTGACACCCCAACACAAACCCTCTGAGCTAAGCCCACTCCAAGAGTCCAGCCTGTGTGGGGTGTGGAGGGGTCTCTGGGTACCTCCTGCCCCCCCCCCCCACCGATGAGGGCAGCTGTGGGGACTCAGACCCAGTGGAGCATTTCAGGGGGTGGGGTGCAGGAATTCACGCAGCAGCCCCCCCCCTTCCACCCACTGGGAGAAGCCGGGGCTGGAGCAGCTGGCAGCCCCTCCCCCACAACCAGCACGCTCCCCCCCTTCTCCCCCATCTCCTCCTGGCTGCACCCCCAGAACTTGGGCTGCCAAGGGGGGTCCCTGTCCTGTCACCCCCCTCCCCCCAGCCCTGGCACCATCCCCCTCAGAGCCAGGCTACCTTAATGGGGTGTCAACCTTGGCCTGTGCCCCCATGCAGGGGGGCACCCCCACATCCTGTGCATTCAGGGTCAGTGCCCCCCAACACCCCGCTGTGTGGGTTGGGGGGGGCACACGAGCAGCTTACCGGCTTGCTTAGGCTCAGGCATGGCTGCAGCCCTGTCTGCGTGGCCCGGGTGACGCCGTCTCCCCAGGGAGCGCCCGGCCAGGGGCCTTTAAAGCAGTGGGGGCCCCCCCTCTGGGATGGGGGGGCAGCCAAGGAGCTGTCACCTGACCCCAGGCCCCCGGCCAAATTCCTGATCCCTGCCATCAACTGCTTTAAATCCAGGCTGGCCTTGGGAGAAACAGCCGGGTGGGGGGATGGAGCCCGGGGGCAGCAGGGACGTGGGGTGATTGTGGGGGGGTGCGGAACTAGAACACGCCAGATACACCCCCACCTCCAAGTCACCATGCTGGGGGGAGGGAATGGGGTCCAGGGTCTGTCCCCACTCGGGGGCGCCGGCTCCCACCCGGCCCCAGGGCAGGGACTGGCTGGCTCAGGGGGGCAGGGAATGGGGCAGGGGCCTGTCCCCACTGGGGGGTGCCGGCTCCCACCCGGCCCCAGGGCAGGGACTGGCTGGCTCAGGGGGACAGGGAATGGGGCAGGGGCCTGTCCCCACTGGGCGGTGCCGGCTCCCACCCGGCCCCAGGGCAGGGACTGGCTGGCTCAGGGGGACAGGGAATGGGGCAGGGGCCTGTCCCCACTGGGGGGTGCCGGCTCCCACCCGGCCCCAGGGCAGGGACTGGCTGGCTCAGGGGGACAGGGAATGGGGCAGGGGCCTGTCCCCTCTGGGGGGCGCCGGCTTCCATCAGCCCCAGGGCAGGGACTGGCTGGCTCAGGGGGCAGGGAATGGGGCAGGGGCCTGTCCCCACTGGGGGGTGCCAGCTCCCACCCGGCCCCAGGGCAGGGACTGGCTGGCTCAGGGGGACAGGGAATGGGGCAGGGGCCTGTCCCCACTGGGGGTTCCGGCTCCCACCCGGCCCCAGGGCACGGACTGGCTGGCTCGGGGACAGGGAATGGGGCAGGGGCCTGTCCCCCCTGGGGGGCGCCGGCTTCCATCAGCCCCAGGGCAGGGACTGGCTGGCTCAGGGGGCAGGGAATGGGGCAGGGGCCTGGCCCCTCTAGGGGGTGCCAGGTCCCATCCAGACCCAGGTTGCAGTACCCAGGGGGGCAGGCCGGGGTCCGACTGTCCCCTGGGCGCCCCCCTCCTCGCTCCAGGCGCTGAAGCCTGTGAAACCCGAGCCAAGCGCCACGTCCCTTCATCCGTCAGCGCCGGGATCAAGGGCCCGGGCCAGGCCCGCGAGCTGGTAATTCCAAGGCACCTCGGCCATCTGCTGCCTAATCCCTGGGCTGGGGGCCAGGATATGCCGCATGCCGCAGGGCGCGGGTGGGGTCCTTGTGTACCCAGCCCCCGCGCCCCACCCCAGAGCCAGCTGCGGCCCAGCACCGGGCAAGGGGTCCCCGTACACCCAGCCCCCAAGCCCCACCCCGGAGCGGCCATGTCTCAGTACTCCCCCAGGGGTCCCTTCCTTATCCCAGGGATTCAGATGAGCCCCCCTGGGTGTGGGAGGGAATGGGGGGGGTGTCCACCAAGGGCTGGACTGCCCCCTGTGGGCCGACAGGAGATGGGGCGGGCACTAATCAGTCCCCGCTGTGGGTCAGACCTTGGAGGTCTCCTGCAGCTTAGGGCCGTGGGTTGGGGGGAGCTCCAGGTCGGGGCCCCTGACGGGGGGGCAGAGCATCACAGCAGGATCCTCACCCCTTGGGGAGCTGGGGGCTCTGCTGGGAGGGGCAAGAAGGGACCCCAGAGCTCCCCCACACCCTCCCTGTGGGGGTCCAGGAGCAAGGCTGTTAATCCTGCCGCTCATATGCACCCGGCCCAGCCCCACAGGGAACAGCAACAGTCTTTTCCTTTCCCGGCCATGCCTCAGTGGTCGTGTTCCCCAGACCCCACTCCCCTCCCAGAGCTGGGGAGAGAACCCAGGAGTCCTGGCTCCCGCCCCCACCTTCTCGAACACACTAACCCCCCCTTTCCCACCTAGGAATTTTAAATATACAATTGCAGGGGAACAAGTCTATTTTTCACAAGATTTTATTAGGAATTTACAAAATTATACAGACTCGATCGCTTAAAAAAAAAAAAAGACCTGATTTTATACAAACTCTGAGGTGCCCGTGCAGAATATTAAATATACACCCGACTCTCTGTATTCACCCCCCCAGGGGCCAAATCCCCGCAGAGAGAATTTAAAATGAGCTCTGGCCAGAGACAGGGAGAGAACCCAGGAGTCCTGCCTCCCAGCCCCCTCTCTAATCCATTAGGCCCCACTCCCCTCCCAGAGCCAGGGAGAGAACCCAGGAGTCCTGGCTCACTGCCCTCCTGCTCTAACCACCAGCCCCCACTCCCCTCCCAGAGCCAGGGAGAGAACCCAGGAGTCCTGGCTCTCTGCGCCCCCTGCTCTAACCACCAGCCCCCACTTCCCTCCCAGAGCCAGGGAGAGAACCCAGGAGTCCTGGCTCTGTGCCCCCCTGCTCTAACCACTAGCCCCCACTGCCCTCCTGGAGCTGGAGATGGAACCCAGGCGTCCTGGCTCCTGGGGAGAGCTCTGTGGGGCGGCTTTGGGGGTGGGGGGGCAGTCCGTTCCCAGCACCCCCGCCAGGGCAGCTCAGTGCAGTGTCCAGTCCCACTGCCCGGGGCCCTACAAGGGGGCGTTGGCGCCCGGCTGCCCCAGCAGGGCCTGGCCGAACTGGTAGGTTAACTTCTTCTTGACCTTGCGGATCTCGCCCGTCTTGCCGTAGTTGCGCAGGGCCCGGGCCATCTTCTGGTAGGTCATGGCCTTGCGGTTCCCCTTCTGCTGCCCCCAGCGATGGGCCAGCAGCTCCTTGTGCTTGGAGGAGAACTGGAAGACGCCGGCCTCGCGCTCCACCCACCACACGCACTCCCGCATGGCGCCGCGCCGCAGCAGGTCCAGCAGGAACTGGTAGAGCCGCAGCTTCCGCCGGGAGCCTGCGGGGGCCACGGCGTCAAGGAGGGGCTGAGGTGGGGCCACGGGGGGTGGGGACGTGCCCACAGGATGGGGAGATGGGGCACGGGGACGTGCCCACAGGATGGGGAGATGGGGCACGGGGACGTGCCCACAGGCGGGAGAGCGGGGGGACAGGGACGTGCCCACAGGATGGGTAGCGGGGGGACAGGGACGTGCCCACAGGATGGGGAGATGGGGACGTGCCCACAGGATGGGGAGAGCGGGGGGACGGGGACGTGCCCACAGGATGGGGAGACGGGGACGTGCCCACAGGATGGGGAGAGCGGGGGGACGGGGACGTGCCCACAGGATGGGGAGACGGGGACGTGCCCACAGGATGGGGAGAGCGGGGGGACGTGCCCACAGGATGGGGAGATGGGGACGTGCCCACAGGATGGGGAGATGGGGCACGGGGACATGCCCACAGGCGGGAGAGCGGGGGGACGGGGACATGCCCACAGGATGGGTAGCGGGGGGACAGGGACGTGCCCACAGGATGGGGAGATGGGGACGTGCCCACAGGATGGGGAGATGGGGCACGGGGACGTGCCCACAGGATGGGGAGATGGGGCACGGGGACGTGCCCACAGGCGGGAGAGCGGGGATGTGCCCAGAGGCTGGGGAGTGGGGGGACGTGCCTAGGGCCAGGAGGGAATGGGATGGGCTCCTGTCTACATGCTGGGGTGAGTTGCAGGGGGGGACACATGTCTAGGGGCCAGGAGAGGTGGGACAGGGTCGTGTCTATGTGCTGGGGAGGCTGTGTGTGTGTGTGGGGGGGGGGGGGACACATGTCTAGGGGCCAGGAGAGGTGGGACAGGGACATGCCCACGGGCTGTGGGGGGCAGACGAGGTCGTGTCCATGTGCTCGGGGTGGGGGGGGACGGGGTCGTGTCTACAGGCTGAAGGGTTGGTGTCCATGTGCCGGGTGGGATGAGGCGGGGGTGGGGGGGAATGGGTCACATCCACATACCAGGCAGGATGTGGGGCAGGGGACGGGGATGGGGTTCACATACATGTACCGGGCGGGATGTGTGTGTGTGTGTGTGGGGGGGTGATGGGAGTCACCTCCGTGTACTGGGCGAGATGTGTGTGTGTGTGTGTGGGGGGGGATGATGGGGGTCACCTCCGCGTACCGGGCGGGATGTGTGTGTGTGGGGGGGGGATGATGGGGGTCACTTCCATGTATCAGGTGAGACATGGGGGGGTGGTCGCGGGTCACCTCTGTGTACTGGACAAGATGGGGAGGGGCGGGGGTCACCTCCGCGTACCGGGTGAGACATGGGGGGTGACAGGGTCCTGGCCCTTCCTCCATGGGCTGGGAGCTGGGCACACGGGGCACCCGCCCAGCTGGCACCTACCCGCCTCGTAGCCGGGCGACCCCTCTGCCGAGAGGTTCTCATCTGAGTCGCTGTCGGACACCTCCAGGGCCGGGCTCTCCAGGGGGAACTCCTCATCCTCAGACACCGGGGGGCTAGCCAGGGCGTCGGACGGGGGGCAGGCCCCATAGGGGGCACAGGGCTGCAGGGAGCAGGAGAAGGGGTTAACGGGCCCAGCACGGGGAACGTGCCTGGGGCAGCCCACAGAAAACCTTCCCTGCCCCCCATCCCAGCCCCCCCTTCCCAGCTACCCCACCTCAGCCCCCAGCCGGGACCTCTTCAATGAAGCCCCTCACATAGGGCACACAAATCTGCCACCGAGAGGACACCCCCCCATACCCCGCTCTAACCACTAGACCCCACTCCCAGCCCAGAGCTGGGGAGAGAACCCAGGAGTCCTGGCTCCCAGCCGCCCCTGCCCCAGGCTGTGCCCCTCACCTGGGCACTGTAGTTGTCCGCTGGGAGGTGGTTCTGCCCCGGTGACGCCCCCTCCAGGCTGTAGACGGCCTCCAGCGAGAGCTGCGGGTAGAGGCCATGCGTGTAGGAGACCTGGACATTCTGCAGTGGGGCCAGCTGCCCCGAATCGAAGGCCTCGTAGCCAAGATCCTGTAGCTCCAGCCAGTTCACAACAGGATCTGCCAAGCAAGGGGGGGAGGGGGCAGCATGAGAGAGAGAAAACCCAGGATTCCTGGCTCCAGCCCCTCCTGCTCTAACCACTAGACCCCACTCCCCTCCCAGAGCTGGGGGGAGAACCCAGGAGTCCTGACTCCCAGCCCCCCTGCTCTACCCACTAGACCCCACTCCCCCCCTCAGAGCCGGGGAGAGAACCCAGGCGTCCGGCGCCCAGGTGTGGGGGGCGCGGGGGGGCAGGAAGCCCAGAGAAAGGCCCTTTGTGCCCCTCGGGCCTGCGGTGCTGGAAATACGCAAATCCCCAGCCAGGTAATTTGCATGATACGTGGACCCGCCCCTTCCCCTCCCCTCCTGGGGGGAGTCGTGACGTCACGGGGGAATCCCTGAGGCCCTGCCCCCTCCCCGCCAGGGGGCGCTGTGACGCGCTGGGGGAAATCCGTGGCGCCCCAGGGGGCAGGGTGAGCAGGTGGGAGATGGGGGGGGTCTCACCTGTGGGGCCCTCGGCGTCACTCAGGTAGTGGGGGAAGCTGGGGGTCTGTTTGCAGGAATCCAGGTCATACAAGCTGCCTTCGGGGTACTGGGGAGGGGGCACAGAATGAGAGCAGGCGACCCCCCCTCCGAGTACCAGGACCCACACCCAGTCCCGACCCAGACCCACTAGGCCCCACTCCCCTCCCAGAGCCGGGGACAGAACCCAGGAGTCCTGATTCCCAGCCCCCTCTGCTCTAACCACTGGACCCCACCCGCCTCCCAGAGCCAGGGAGAGAACCCAGGAGTCCTGGCTCCCAGCCCCCTCTGCTCTAACCACTGGACCCCACTCCCCTCCCAGAGCCAGGGACAGAACCCAGGTGTCCTGATTCCCAGCCCCCTCTGCTCTAACCACTGGACTCCACTCCCCTCCCAGAGCCAGGAAGAGAACCCAGGAGTCCTGGCTCCCAGCACACCCTCTGCCTGGACCCCTGTCCTCTCCCACAGGCCAGACAGAACCCAGGAGTCCGGAGGGGAGGGGTTTGCACCACAGACGCTGTCTAAGGGGATGGGGTAGTGGGGGGGAGGATGTCTGGGTTTTATGTAAATGAGGGGTGAAGGGAGCTGTGGGGCAGAGGGGGACAGACAGACAATTCGGGGGTGCAGGGGTCTTACCGTGTAGCCGTAGTGGGACCCGTCGAACCTGCGGGGACAGGGGGCAGGCAGGGGTTAAAGTGGGGGATGGGGGTGGCACTGAACCCAGGCCCCCCAGCCCCATAGGGGTCCAGTCCAGCCCAGTCCTCCCCCCACCCCCAGCAGCTGGGAACAGCCTCAAGCCCAGCCAGGGGGCAGAGCAGCTGCTGACAGTGCAGGGGCCTGGCCCGGGCGGGGGCGGGGGCGGGGGCAGGGGCCTGGCCGGAGTGGGGGGGGAAGCTGGCAGGTGGAGCCCCCCCTTCACATGCAAATGAGTCGTCTCTGTTCCACTTTCCCCAGAGAGAGGAAATATTCAAATCCCCCCCAAAAAATTTGCATGGGGGAGAGAGAGAGAGAGTGAAGGAGGGGCACCTGCCACTGTGCTGGGGGGGCACACGTTTTGGTGCATGGGAAAAGACCCCCCAAAAATCTTTCTGCATAGACACCCCCCAGCAGTGCCCCCCACTCTCCCTCCTCTGATTCACCCCCACACACACTTCAGGTCAGCCCCTCCCCGGCCTGCAGCTGTCTCTGGGGTCAGGAGACAGAGGCCAGCCCCACTGACTTGCCCTGTGGGGAGGGACACACCTCCCCACGCCCCCTATCCCTGCCTGGCAGCTGCCCCACACCCAGCCCCGGGGCAGACCCAGCCAGACACCTCCGTCCTGTCGGGGTGAGGGCCAGGTGCCAGCCCCCTAATATCACACCCATCCCCACACCCTCCGAAGGGGAGCCGGCGCCCCCGGAGGGGACAGGCCCCATTCCCTGCCCCCCTGAGCCAGCCAGTCCCCACCCTGGGGCCAGATGGGAGCTGGTGCCCCCTAGAAGGGACAGGGCCCTGGGCCCCATTCCCAGCCCCCCTGAGCCAGCCAGTCCCTGCCCTGGGGCTGGATGGGAGCTGGTGCCCCCCAGAGGGGACAGACCCTGTGCCCCATTCCCTGCCCCCCCCCCCCGAGCCAGCCAGTCCATCCTGGGGGTGCATTGGAGCTGGTGCCGCCCAGAGGGGACAGACCCTGTGCCCCGTTCCCTGTCTCCCCCACCCCCAAAGCCAGCCAGTCCCTGTCCTGGGGATGGATGGGAGCTGGTGCCCCCCAGAGGGGACAGACCCTGTGCCCCATTCCCTGCCCCCTGAGCCAGCCAGTCCCTGCCCTGGGGGTGGATGGGAGCTGGTGCCCCCTAGAGTGGAGACACCCCGTGCCCCGCTCTGCCCCCCGACACACTTACTGTGCTGATTCAAGTGCGAGCATCCTCGGGGCAGGTGGGGGGATCTGTGTGTGCCTGGGGGAGGATCGGGGCGTCTCTACTCTGGCCAGCGGCTGCGACTCGGTTTTATTCAGCACAGAGGGGGGTGGCCGACGGAGCGGGGGGGGGGGTGAGCTCAGCAAAAATCCCCCGGGGGGCGGGGCTGAGCCTTGCACAATCAGACACTTGTGCCAGGAAAGAGAGAGACACGGACCGACGTGAGGGGGAGGGCATGGGAATGGGACCAGTTCCTCCCCCCGCGGCCATGGGATGGGGGGGGCAAAGCCCTGGAGGGGGTCTGTGCAGAGGGGCAGCCCAGTTCCCTGCTGCTGGCCCGTGCCCCCCACCCCAGACACCCCACAATCCTGCCCCCTCAGGCAGGAGGCTGTTCACCAGGGCCCCCCCGATTCCTGCCCATCCCAGAGCGCAGGAACAGGAAACTCCAGCTCGTGGGGCCAGGGCAGGATCCACGCAGGTCACGCTGCCCCCCCAAGACTGGCCTGGCCTGGCCCCCCCTTGCAGGACTTGGGGGGTTCACACCCCCACTTCCAGCTCTGGGGACTCGGGGTGGGGTGACACCAGGATGTGGGATTCTCCTTCACTTCCTGTCCCAAATGGCTGTGTAACCAGCCCTCGCGCCCCACCCCGGGGGGGGGGGTCGCATCCCAAAGCTGGATGAGGTGCCCCGTATCCCCAGCCCCCACGTCCCACCCCAGAGGGGCTGGGTGAGGGGTCCCCATGTAACCAGCCCCACACCCCAACCCAGAGGTGGCTGCACCTCCCATGAGCTCAGCCCCCCTCGTGAGCTCACGTGAATCACTTGCGAAAGGAGCTTTTATCGGCTGCCCCTTATCTCCCCCAACCTCATGCTGCAGCCGGCATGTGGGGGGGGGCTGCTGGGGGGTACAGGGGTGGGTGAGCCCAGTGCTGCAACCTGGGCAGGGAAGGAGGGGGGAAGGGAGGAGCTGCCCCAGGAGCCCTGGGGTGGGGGTGGGGTGCTATGGGGCAGGCTGGCACCCAGCTGCAGGTGAGAGGGAGGCAGGTGGGGGGGGGGGAGCTGGGTTCCCAAACTCCCTGTGGGGCTTCACCCTACTCATTCTATGGGGGAGGGGCTTGGGCGGAGTCAGGAGAGAGAACCCAGGAATCCTGGTTCCCAGCCACCCCTGGCTCTAACCACTAGCCCCCCTTCCCTTCCCAGAGTCGGGGAGAGAACCCAGGAGTCCTGATTCCCAACCCCACCCCTGCTCTAACCTCTAGCCCCCCTCCCTTCCCAGAGCCGGGGAGAGAATCCAGGAGTCCTGATGTCCCATAAACCAGGAAAATTTCCCAGCATTGAAAATAAGAGTCTTTATTCCAGGTAGAAAATAGAAAATTACAAAGCTCCCGATGCCCCCCCCCAGCCCCGCCCGGGGAACCTCCCTTGGCGAGGGAGGGGCTGAGCCCCCCGTGTCCTGCCCCCCTGCCAGCGGGGGGGAGCCCCAGTCACCACGTGGGGGGCCCGAATCGAGCCACCAGCCGCTCCTGGTCATCTAGGTCTTTCTGCACCTTCTTGCGCATGTAGAAGATGGGGCAGTCCCGGCTGGGGGGGTGAGAGAAGAGGGGGGTCAGCAGGGGGGCATGGGGGTCAGTGGGTGGGGGGAGAGAGGGGACGGGGCAGCCCTGGCTGGGGCTCAGGGCAGGGGACCAGGAGTGCAGGGGGGCAGTGCAGAAGGGGGGACCCGTGGAGGGAGATTTTTGGGGTGCTCGAGGTGAACTGAGCCCCGCCCCCTGCACCGGGGGGGGGCGGGGGAGGCTGCAGCGGCAGGTGCTGGATTTATGGGGTTATAAAGACACCAGCCGGGGCCCGGCCGTTCCCACCCCCCTGGCCCCCCCCGTGGGAGCCAGCTGTTTACGCAACCCGATAAGTGGCTGTAAACACTCGGGGGGGGCGGGGGGGCCGGGGCATAAAACCATATTTCAGCCCCCGGCTCCCGTGGGAACTGGCTGCCCCAAGGGAGGGGCTGGGAGCAGAGCACCCGCCTGCCCCACTCCCGACCGTCTCTGCCTGCCCCTCCTGGTACCTTCCTGCCCTCCCCGAGCCTGGCCAGCCCCCCACAACCATCCCTGCCTGTACCCCTGCCCCCCTGAGCCTGGCCAGCCCTGTCGCCCCCCCAGTACCTCCTGCCCCCCCCCGGCGGGGGGGCCATACCTGGTGCACAGAACGTCCTCGTGCAGGCTGCCCTGGCAGCGCTGACACTGGGTCCAGAGCCGAGAGAACTTCTCCTCCAGCGCCGAGAGATGAGAGATCTGGGGGGGGGGACCGGGTGGGGTTACACAGGGCATCTCCCCCAATATGCAGCCCCCCACACCTCAGAATAGGGGTTGGGCCTGCAGCCTTCACCTGAGGCTGGCACAGGCCCCAGGCGTTCTGGCTCCCAGCCCCCCCTCGCGCTAACCACTAGACTCCCCTCCCAGAGCCAGGGAGAGAACCCAGGAGTCCTGGCTCCCTGCCCCGTGCTCTAACCACTAGCCCCCACTCCCCTCCCAGAGCCAGGAGAGAACCCAGGCATCCTGGCTCCCTGCCCTCCTCCATGCTTTAACCAGCAGAGGAGTGGGCCTGTCCCAGCCCCACAGCATGTTTGCTGACCCCCCCCCGATGGTGAGACCCACACATCCCCCCCCAACTCACCTCCTTCTGGTACAGCTCCGACTGGTGCCCCACACAGAACTTACACACCGCGCCTGTGGGGAGACACATCAGTGACCCGCCCTCTGGGGCCCCCCCAGACCCAACCCCTCCCCATTGACCCTGGGGCTCCCACTAGCCCCCCCAGCCCCAGGCAGTCTCTCAGCTCTGCCCCCGGCGGGAGAGTGGGGACCCCCAGTGGGACTCAGAGGTTACTTGGGGGCCAGGGGTCCCCCAGCAGGACTCAGAGGTCACCGGGGGCGGGGCAGGGGAGTTTGGAGAACCTGGCATGGGGCTTTTCTCCGGTTACAACACCCTGGAGACACCCCCACCTCCCGTCCCACAGGATCTTGCGCCACCCGCTGGCCCGGAACCCGGCGCCACCAGCTCCCCGCCTACCCCACCCGGGCAGGGATGTGGGGGAGGGTTATCACATGCTCTGACGGGGGGGCAGTGGGGGATCAGCAGGCTGGGGGGTTAACTTGGCATGGGGAGGTCACCATAGGGAGGCAGGGGGCACACAGGGCTGGTAACTCACCGTGGCGGGGCAGGGGGTGTGGGGGTCAGAGGTCCCACAGTGGGGGGGGGCAGGGCACACAGGGACCCCCAAGGGGGACACCGACTCACCGTGGTGGGGCAGAAGGACATGGGGGTCACACACCACGGGGGGATGGAGCACATGGAGGCCCCCAAGGGGCGACACTGACTCACTGTGGTGGGGCAGAGGGACGTGGGGATCGGGGGTCCCACACCGTGGGGGGGGGGGGCAGGAAACCCAGGGGCCCCCAAGGGGGGACACCGACTCACCATGGTGGGGCAGGCTGGCCCGGCAGCCCAGGCAGGTGCTGCGTTTGGTGGCAAAGGCCATGAGCCCCCCGACCCGGGAGGTGAGGACGGTTTTGCAGCGCGTGTGCTCCCCTCCTGTGGGGAGAGATGAGTCAGGGCCTGGCCCCCCAACGCTCAGGGCCCCCAGACTGGAGGCGGGGGCTGAGCACATCCCAGGAGGCAGTGGGGGAGCCCGGGGGAGGCCAAGGGGGGCACTCACACAGCAGGACGCTCTCGGCCCAGCCCTCGCCCCAGGATGGGCTCGAAGATGCGCAGCAGGGGCTTGACCAGCTGCTGCTGCAGGGGTGGGGTCAGTGGGGGTCTGGGGGGCAGTGGGGTCCCCAGGGGGGCACTCACACAGCAGGACACTCTCGGCCTGGCCCTCGCCCAGGATGGGCTCGAAGACGCGCAGCAGGGGCTTGGCCAGCTGCTGCTGCAGGGGTGGGGTCAGTGGGGGTCTGGGGGTCAGTGGGGTCCCCGGGGGGTCAGTGGGGTCCCCGGGGTCCCCGGGGGGGCACTCACGCAGCAGGACGCTCTCGGCCTGGCCCTCGCCCAGGATGGGCTCGAAGACGCGCAGCAGGGGCTTGGCCAGCTGCTGCTGCAGGGGTGGGGTCAGTGGGGTCCCCAGGGGGGCAGTGGGGGCCGAGGGGGCACTCACGCAGCAGGACGCTCTCGGCCCGGCCCTCGCCCAGGATGGGCTCGAAGATGCGCAGCAGGGGCTTGGCCAGCTGCTGCTCCAGGTAGTACTGGGTGTCGATCGGCATGTTGTTCTCCAGCACGTAGATGGGGTCCTGCAAGGGGGGTGGAGGGCATCAGAGCAGGGGGCGGCAGGGACCCCCCATCTGCCAACGCTCCCCAGCCCCCCCACTCACCTCCGAT
The DNA here is from genome assembly GCA_026122505.1 of Aldabrachelys gigantea. NCBI lineage: Eukaryota > Metazoa > Chordata > Testudines > Testudinidae > Aldabrachelys > Aldabrachelys gigantea. The sequence continues at coordinate 20,618,688 of CM047489.1, read as the reverse complement.
TTCAGGTAGGCCGCCACCCCCTTGGCCGCGCTCACGATGACGTAGGGGACGCGGTCGCCCAGGCTGGGGGCGCTGCCCGGATCCCGCCGCCGCATCCTGCGGAGATTGGGGGTGAGAGCAGGACCGGAGCCGGGCTAGCAGGGGGCTGCGGGTCGGGAGTGAGGGTCACTGGCAGAGCTGGGGGGCGGGGGCAGGGCCGGGCTAGAGGGGGGCTGCGGGTCAGGAGTGAGGGGCACCAGCAGGGCTGGTGGGGGGGGCAGAGCTGGGCTAGCAGGGGGCTGCGGGTCAGGAGTGAGGGGCACCAGCAGGGCTGGTGGGGGGGGGCAGAGCTGGGCTAGCAGGGGGCTGCGGGTCAGGAGTGAGGGGCACCAGCAGGGCTGGTGGGGGGGGCAGAGCTGGGCTAGCAGGGAGCTGTGGGTCAGGAGTGAGGGGCACCGGCAGAGCTGGGCTTGCAGGGGACTGGGGGTCAGGCGTGAGGGGCACCAGCAGGGCTGGGGGAGGGGGGCAGCCCTGGGCTAGCAGAGGGGGAAGGGTTGGGAGCCCGCTTGCTGCTGCCCCGCCCCAGCGATGCTGCGGAGGCCACAGGAAGTGCCGGGGGGGCTGTTTCCAGGGGGTGGGGCCAGCGCAGGTGGGCCAGGGCAGCTATTTCTGCCTTTCCCCTGGGTCACGCCTCAGTGCCCCCCCCAGGGAGCGCCCCGCAGGGGCCGGAGGGGGGGTGGGGAAGCTCAGCTGCAGGGCTGGGGCCCCAGCAAGGCCCAGCACCGGGGCAGCACCCGCCTGCTGGGTCGGGCCCGGCCCCAGGGGTACCCCGCTGCCCCCCAAGTGCCCTCACCTCTCGGCCAGCTCCACGTGGGCCTGGTGGCCAGCGTACTCGTGGGCCGTGCGGGTCAGCTCCTTGGTGATCACCAGCTGGGAGATGTCCACCCGGTTACACAGCAGGTCCGAGATCACCTCCTTGGCGTGGGCCACCGCGCCCGCCGGGTCCCTGCCAGACATCACGGTCACAGCAGGACGCCTGGGTTCCCCCAGCAGCCAGGGGAGGGGCTGGGGCTAGAGCAGGGGGCTGGAGCCAGGACTCCTGGGTTCTCTTCCTGGCACTGGGGGGGAGTGGTGCCTTGTGGATAGAGCAGGGAACCAGGAATCCTGGGTTCTCTCCCCAGCTCGGGGGGGGAGGGAGTGGGGCCTAGTGGATAGAGCAGGGAACCAGGAATCCTGGGTTCTCTCCCCAGCTCTCAGGTGGAGGGGGGAGTGGGGCCTAGTGGATGGAGCAGGGAACCAAGAATCCTGGGTTCTCTCCCCAGCTCTCAGGTTGAGGGGGGAGTGGGGCCTAGTGGATAGAGCAGGGAACCAAGAATCCTGGGTTTCCCACCTGGCTTTGGGAGAGGAGTGGGATCTAGTGGTTAGAGCAGTGGGGCTGGGAGCCAGGACTCCTGGGTTCTCCCCCTGGCTCAGGAGGGGAGCGGGATCTAGTGGTTAAAGCAGAGGGGCTGGGACCCAAGACTCCTGGGTTCTCTCCACAGCTCTGGGAGGGGAGTGGGGTGTAGGGGTTAGAGCAGGGGGCTGGCAGCCAGCCAGGACTCCTGGGTTCTCTTCCCGGCTCTGGGAGGGGAGCGGGATCTAGTGGTTAAAGCGGGGGGGCTGGGACCCAAGACTCCTGAGTTCTCCCCCTAGCTCTGGGAGGGGAGTGGGGTGTAGAGGTTAGAGCAGGGGGCTGGCAGCCAGGACTCCTGGATTCTCTCCCCAGCTCTGGGAGGAGAGTGGGGTGTAGGGGTTAGAGCAGGGGTGCTGGCAGCCAGGACTCCTGGGTTCTCTCCCCAGCTTTGGGAGGGGAGTGGGGTGTAGGGGTTAGAGCAGGGGAGCTGGCAGCCAGGACTCCTGGGTTCTCTCCCCGGCTCTGGGAGAGGATTAGGGTGTAGGGGTTAGAGCAGGGGGGCTGGCAGCCAGCCAGGACTCCTGGGTTTTCTCCCCGGCTCTGGGAGGGGAGTGGGGTGTAGGGGTTAGAGCAGGGGGCCTGCAGCCAGCCAGGACTCCTGGGTTTTCTCCCCAGCTCTGGGAGGGGAGTGGGGTGTAGGGGTTAGAGCAGGGGGCCTGCAGCCAGCCAGGACTCCTGGGTTCTGTCCCCGGCTCTGGGAGGGGAGTGGGGTGTAGGAGTTAGAGCAGGGGGGCTGGCAGCCAGGACTCCTGGGTTCTCTTCCCGGCTCTGGGAGGGGAGCGGGATCTAGTGGTTAAAGCGGGGGGGGCTGGGACCCAAGACTCCTGAGTTCTCCCGCTAGCTCTGGGAGGGGAGTGGGGTGTAGAGGTTAGAGCAGGGGGCTGGCAGCCAGCCAGGACTCCTGGATTCTCTCCCCAGCTCTGGGAGGGGAGTGGAGTGTAGGGGTTAGAGCGAGGGGGTTGGGTTCGCGCCCCGCCCCACCTGTCGATGAGCAGCTTCCGCAGGCAGGTGTTGATGAGGTTGGCCACCAGGGGGCAGTTGTCGCGCCGCACGGTCTCGATGCCCTTGCAGTCCATCTTGTCGTGGGCGCTGGCGCTGGAGGAGAAGTACAGGCCGGCGTAGCGCTTCTTGTTGATCAGCAGGTAGGGGAAGTACACCTGGGGGGGGGGCGGGGGTGAGGGGTGGAGTCCTGCCCCCCTGCTGCAGAGCCCTGCGCCCCCCGTACCCCGCCCCCCCTGCAGAGCCCTGGGCCCCCCGTACCCGCCACCCCAGCCCCCTCCGCTGCAGAGCCCTGGGCCCCCCGTACCCGCCACCCCCAGCCCCCTCCGCTGCAGAGCCCTGGGCCCCCCGTACCCGCCACCCCCAGCCCCCTCCGCTGCAGAGCCCTGGGCCCCCCGTACCCGCCACCCCCAGCCCCCTCCGCTGCAGAGCCCTGGGCCCCCCGTACCCGCCACCCCAGCCCCCTCCGCTGCAGAGCCCTGGGCCCCCCGTACCCGCCACCCCCAGCCCCCTCCGCTGCAGAGCCCTGGGCCCCCCGTACCCGCCACCCCAGCCCCCTCCGCTGCAGAGCCCTGGGCCCCCCGTACCCGCCACCCCAGCCCCCTCCGCTGCAGAGCCCTGGGCCCCCCGTACCCGCCACCCCAGCCCCCTCCGCTGCAGAGCCCTGGGCCCCCCGTACCCGCCACCCCAGCCCCCTCCGCTGCAGAGCCCTGGGCCCCCCGTACCCGCCACCCCAGCCCCCTCCGCTGCAGAGCCCTGCGCCCCCCATACCCACTCCCCTGCAGAGCCCTGCGCCCGCCCCCCAGCTCCCCCTACTGCAGAGCCCTGCACCCCCTGTACCCGCCACCCCAGCCCCCTCCACGGCAGAGCCCTGCACCCACCCCCCAGCTCCCCCTACTGCAGAACCCTGCTTCCCCAATACCCCGCCACCCCGGCCCCCTCCCACTGCAGAGACCTGCGCCCCCCGTACCCGCCACCCCCAGCCCCCTCCCACTGCAGAGCCCTGCACCCCCCATACCCGCCCCCCTGCAGAGCCCTGCACCCGCCCCCCAGCTCCCCCTACTGCAGAGCCCTGCTTCCCCCATACTCGCCACCCCCAGCCCCTTCCCACTGCAGAGCCCTGCGCCCCCCGTACCCACCACCCGAGCCCCCTCCACTGCAGAGCCCTGCACCCGCTCCCCAGCTCCCCGTACTGCAGAGCCCTGCTTCCCCCATACCTGCCACCCCAGCCCCCTCCCACTGCAGAGCCCTGCACCCCCCATACCCGCCCCCCTGCAGAGCCCTGCACCCGCCCCCCAGCTCCCCCTACTGCAGAGCCCTGCTTCCCCCATACTCGCCACCCCCAGCCCCCTCCCACTGCAGAGCCCTGCGCCCCCCGTACCCACCACCCGAGCCCCCTCCACTGCAGAGCCCTGCACCCGCTCCCCAGCTCCCCGTACTGCAGAGCCCTGCTTCCCCCATACCTGCCACCCCAGCCCCCTCACACTGCAGAGCCCTGCACCCCCCATACCCGCCCCCTCCAAGGGCCGCGCACAGATCTAGCCCCAGGCTCCTGGCCCCCCCGAGGCGCTGCCCTGTGTGGTCAGAGGTTAGACGAGCCCCGCCCCACGCCCTCACCTTCTCGAATTCCAGCTTGATGGGGGGCGGGAAGTGGCCAGAGACCCAGGTGGCGGCTTCCCGCCCGATGCGCATGGCCTCCGCCACCGAGGGGACCCCCAGGCGGCACATCACCGAGTCCGTGTCCCCATACACCACCTGGGGGGCAGAGGCGTGAGAGAGATCCAGCCCCCCCACAACCCAGCCCGTGGCCCTCTACATCATCTGGGGCAGGCAGAGGGGTGAGAGCGATCTGGCCCCCCCCACAACCCAGCCCATGTCCCTGTACACCATCTGGGGGGGGGGCAGAGGGGTGAAAGAGACCTGTCCCCATACACCACCCCGGGGGGGGGGGGGGGGCAGGCAGGGTGACAGAGACCTGCCCGCCCCAACTCATGTCCCTGTACACCACCTGGGGGGGCAGAGAGGTGAAAGAGATCCAGCCCCCCCCATGACCCAGCCCATGTCACCATACACTACCTGGAGGGCAGAGGGGTGAGAGTGACCTGTCCCCTCCAACCCGTATCCCCATACACCACCTGGGGGGGAGGGGGTAGGCAGGGTGAGAGAGACCTACCCCCTGACACCAGGTCCCCACACAGCACCAGGGGGGTGGGGGAGTGGGGCGAGACCCTGCCCCACACCATCTAGCCCACAGGCCCCTCACCTTGGCATCGGCGCTGTACCCATTGGCCAGGGTGTATTTCGACTCCACCAGCTGCTTCGTTTTCTCAATCATCTGGCGCCCAAAACCTGTCACGCTCTGGGGGGGGGGGAGGGGAACACAGGGGTAATGGGGTTGGGGGGAGACCCCTCTCACCAGGGACAGACTGCACGGGCTCCCCCCAGCTCTGCCAGTGCCCACTGCTGACCCACAGCCCCCTGCCAGCCCAGCCCTGCTCCCCTACCCCCAGCCCTCCCAGTGCCCCCCACTCCCGACCCGCAGCCCCTGCCAGCCCAGCCCTGCTCCCCTAGCCCCAGCCCTGCCAGTGCCCCCCACTCCCGACCCGCAGCCCCCTGCCAGCCCAGCCCTGCTCCCCTACCCGCAGCCCTGGCAGTGCCCCCCACTCCCGACCCGCAGCCCCTGCCAGCCCAGCCCTGCTCCCCTACCCCCAGCCCTGGCAGTGCCCCCCACTCCCGACCCGCAGCCCCTGCCAGCCCAGCCCAGCCCTGCTCCCCTACCCCCAGCCCTGGCAGTGCCCCCCACTCCCGACCCGCAGCCCCTGCCAGCCCAGCCCTGCTCCCCTACCCCCAGCCCTGGCAGTGCCCCCCACTCCCGACCCGCAGCCCCTGCCAGCCCAGCCCTGCTCCCCTACCCCCAGCCCTGCCAGTGCCCCCCACTCCCGACCCGCAGTCCCTGCCAGCCCAGCCCTGCCAGTGCCCCTCACTCCCGACCCGCAGCCCCCTGCCAGCCCAGCCCTGCTCCCCTACCCCCAGCCCTTCCAATGCCCCCCACTCCTGACCCACAGCCCCCTGCCAGCCGACCCGCAGCCCCCCCAGTGCCCCTCACTCCCAACCCGCAGCCCCCCCAATCACCCAGCCCTACCGCTGGCCCTCACTCCCGACCCGCAGCCCCCCACAATCACCCAGCCCTGCCGGTGCCCCTCACTCCCGACCCGCAGCCCTGCCAGTGCTCCTCACTCCCGACCCGCAGTTCCCCGATCACCCAGCCTTCCCGGTGCCCCAGAGGGGCCGCATCCCAGTGCCGGGTGAGGGGTCCCCATATACCCAGCCCCTGCGCCCCACCCCAGAGGGGCCGCATCCCAGCACTGGGTGAGGGGTCCCCATATATCCAGCCCCCACCCCAGAGGGGCCGATTCTTAGCACCAGGGAAGGGGGTCCCGATACCCAGCCCTGAGCTCCACCCCAGAGGGGCCGATTCCTAGCACCAGGGGAGGGGTCCTGACACCCAGCCCTGAGCTCCGCCCCAGAGGGGCCGATTCCTAGCACCAGGGGAGGGGTCCTGACACCCAGCCCTGAGCTCCGCCCCAGAGGGGCCGATTCCTAGCACCAGGGGAGGGGTCCTGACACCCAGCCCTGAGCTCCGCCCCAGAGGGGCTGCATCCTAGCACCAGGGGAGGGGTCTCGACACCCAGCCCTGAGCTCCGCCCCAGAGGGGCTGCATCCTAGCACCAGGGGAGGGGTCTCGACACCCAGCCCTGAGCTCCGCCCCAGAGGGGCTGCATCCTAGCACCAGGGGAGGGGTCCTGACACCCAGCCCTGAGCTCCACCCCAGAGGGGCCGATTCCCAGCACCAGGGGAGGGGTCCTGACACCCAGCCCTGTGCTCCGCCCCAGAGAAGCCGATTCCCAGCACCAGGGGAGGGGTCCCGACACCCAGCCCCGCGCCCCAGCCCAGACGTGGCTGGTGGGGAGGTCTCAGGCTGTGACCAGCACCCGGCATTCGGAAAGCCCGGGGCAGGAGCACTGCGGGGGGGGGGGGGGGGGGGGGGGCAGGCGTGGTGGCTCTGACCCTGGCTGGGCCGGGGGCGGATTGAGGAAGTGCCAGGGAAGCCCCTGGAGCTGGGCTGGGCACAGAAAGTCCCTGAGTCCCCCCAGCCGGACAGACAATGGGGCAGCAGTGCCAGCCCCACCTGGGAAATCCCCCCCCAGGCCCAGGCTGGGGAGGGGGAGGGAGTCCAGCCCCGCCCCTGGCTCACCTGGGAGATCTCCAGGCAGGGCAGCTTGCCCACCTGGGCGCCGGTGAAGCCGTACACCGAGTTGGCGCTGATCTTGAGCGCCAGCTGCCGCCCGTCCAGCACCTGCCGCTTGAAGGGGTCGGTCTCCCGCTGCAGCTCTGCCTTGGCCCTGCGCCCAGGGAGGGGTCAACGCCATCAGTGGGGGGGGGGCTATGCCGAGTCCCCGTGACCCCCATGTTTCCCCCACGCAGCCCCTGTCCCCGCCCCACAATCCCAGTGTCTCCCTCAGCCCCCGCCCAGCCGCCTCCCCAACGCCTCCTGCACCCCCCGCCCGAGCCCCCCCCCCGCCCAGCCGCCTCCCCAACGCCTCCTGCACCCCCCGCCCGAGCCCCCCCCCCGCCCAGCCGCCTCCCCAACGCCTCCTGCACCCCCCGCCCGAGCCCCCCCCCCCGCCCAGCCGCCTCCCCAACGCCTCCTGCACCCCCCGCCCGAGCCCCCCCCCCCGCCCAGCCGCCTCCCCAACGCCTCCTGCACCCCTCGGCCGAGCCCCCCCCCCCGCCCAGCCGCCTCCCCAACGCCTCCTGCACCCCTCGGCCAAGCCCACCCCACCGCCCAGCCGCCTCCCCAACACCTCCTGCACCCCCCGGCCGAGCGCCCTCACCTCTTGCGGGCGGCCAGCAAGTTCTCCAGGATCTCGGGGAGCAGCCCCTTGCGCACAGAGGCCTTGACGAAGAGGTCGCCCGTGGGGGTGCGGATAAACTCCTCAGGGGACAGCCTGGGAGGGAAATGACGAGGGGAGGGCTCAGGGACACCCCGGTACCCCCCACTGTCCCATCCCTTCCCCCTCACAGAACCACAGCCCAGACACTGCCTGGGGGGCAACCCCAGCTCTGCTCTGTCCCAGCCCCCCCCGAGCTGGCGTGGGAGGGGGGTCTCCATCTCCACCCCTGCTCCCCCTCGGCACAGCTCCTCGCCCCATGGAGCCCAGGACCCCCCACTCCCCGTGCCGCTCACGGCCCAGCCCCCTGCAACCCATCGCCCCTTCCCCTCCATGTAGCACAGAGCACCCCATAGCCCCCTCCCCCTCTCCGGGTAGGACATGGACCCAAGGCCCGCGGCCTCCACCCGCCCCTCACCCGTAGCGCTCCGGCGCCCCCCTGCTGCAGCAGCGTGGTGTAGCACAGGTTGTGAGCCATCATGATGGAGGGGTACAGGGAGGAGAAGTCCAGCGTGGCGATGGGCACGTCGTAGTACCTGGGGGGGGGCGAGAAGGTCATTGTCTCCTGGTGCCAACCCCCCGCCCCCGAGACCCTCCCAGCACCATTTCCCGTGGGGACCCCGCGCCGCAGACCCATCGAACCCCCCCACCTCAGCTCCCTACGGGCTGCTCCCCACTGCCCCACCCCGAGACCCAACCAGCACCGTTTCCCGTGGGGACCCCGCGCCGCAGACCCACCAACCCCCCCCCACCTCAGCTCCCTAGGGGCTGCTCCCCACTGCCCCCCCCCGAGACCCAACCAGCACCGTTTCCTGTGGGGACCCCACACCGCAGACCCATCGAACCCCCCCACCTCAGCTCCCTACGGGCTGCTCCCCACTGCCCCCCCGAGACCCTCCCAGCACCATTTCCCATGGGGACCCCGCGCCGCAGACCCATCGAACCCCCCCACTCAACTCCCTACGGGCTGCTCCCCACTGCCCCCCCCCAAGACTCAACAAGCACCGTTTCCTGTGGGGACCCCGCGCCGCAGACCCATCGAACCCCCCCACCTCAGCTCCCTACGGGCTGCTCCCCACTGCCCCCCCCGAGACCCTCCCAGCACCGTTTCCCGTGGGGACCCCGCGCGCAGACCCATCGAACCCCCCCACTCAATTCCCTACAGGCTGCTCCCCGCTGCCCCCCCCCGAGACCCTCCCAGCACCATTTCCTGTGGGGACCCCACACCACAGACCCATCGAACCCCCCCCACCTCAGCTCCCTACGGGCTGCTCCCCACTGCCCCCCCCCGAGACCCTCCAACCCCCCCGCCACCTCAGCTCCCTACAGGCTCCTCCCCACTGCCCCCCCCGAGACCCTCCCAGCACCGTTTCCCGTGGGGACCCCGCGCCGCAGACCCATCGAACCCCCCCCACCTCAGCTCCCTATGGGCTGCTCCCCACTGCCCTCCCCCCCACGCGCTCACCCCTTCTGAGGCTCGATGACCGTGGCACCGGCGTAGTCCTCGCCCCCTTCCGACTTCACCACGGGCATCACCAGCTCCTGCTTCATGGCCTGTGGGGAGTGGGGGCATCAGGGGCCCTGTGTGTGTGGGGGGGTAACCTAGCCAGAGGATCCCCAACTCCCTCAGCCCCCCACCCCCACAACAGCCCCCTCTCCTTCCTGGGCAGAAGTTGCCCTGGGACAAAGTGGGTGATTTCCTTAACGTTGTGCATGAACATGGTGTGTGCCTCAGTTTCCCTGTGTGCTATGTGTATAACGGGGCAGCGGGGGGGGGGGGGTCGTCATTACTGCAGGGGGCCAGGTGTGACCTCGCCCAGCAGCCAGGACCCTGCCAGCAGCCTGGAGATGGGGGATCCAGCGACTGGTGCCCAGGGGGCCCAGTCCAGCTCGGGAGCAGCCAGGTCTGGCCAGTGCAGGGGGGACAAAGGATGGAAGGGGGGCCCCAGGTGATCAGTTTACCTGGGACTGAGGTGGTGGTTGGGAGGTAACACAGGGGACCCTGCTGGAAGGGGGGGATGTGGGGGAGGGGATAGGGGACCCGTCTGGGGCATAAGGTGGAGCCGGAGGCCATGGGCCAGGACAGACCCAGCTGGCTGGGGCAGGGACTGGCCAGGCTGGGGCCCTGAGAGCGGCCTGGGCTGGGGCGGGACGTACAACCCCCCCCCTTTGCGCTGGCTGAGGGTCCCCGCAGGCTGGAGCCCGGGGCAGGGGGGCCGGCCCCAGGGGGTAGAGCGAGGGGACCCCCCAGGGGCGTGCGACAGAGCCAGGTGCTGGGGGCTCAGCACTGTGGCCCTGGGGGGCTGGACCCCCGAGAAGGCGTCGCATGGACGCGGGCTCCTCCCAGGGGCTGGACGCAGCTGAGTGAGCCTGAGACACCCCCCCGGACCCCCCCCTCACCTGGCGCAGCAGCTGTGACACCACCTTGACCTGTTGGCCCCGGGACAGCAGGTAGCCCAGCGGCACCCCGGTGACCCGCGCCATCTCCATGTAGTTGATGACGCACATCAGCTTCTCCAGCAGGCGCAGCGGCAGGTAGGCGTCCTTCAGGCAGTACACGGCCAGGCGCCGGCGCGTCTGCTCCGTCCCATTCTGGGGGGACAGGACATGGTGTCGGGGGGCAGGGCCGGCCCACGCCAGGGAGCTGGGCCGGCCCACGCCAGGGAGCTGGGCCCAGCTGTGTCAGGTGTGGGGAGCCCAGGCAAGGCCCGTCAGGTGGGAGGGAGAGAGAAGGGGCGGGGCGTGCTGAGGCCCTGCCCTCACCTGCAGGTCGGTGATGATGGAGTGTTGCACATCCTCCTTCTGCTCCTGCAGGAAGTGGAAGCTGACGGCGTTCAAGGTGTAGGAGCGCAGCTTGTATTCGCGCAGCAGCACCTGGGGGGGGCGGGACCGTGAGACCCCCCGACACGCAGCCCACAGCGCTCCTCACTACTGACCCACAGACCCCTACCTCCTGGCACCCCTCACTCCCATCCTGCAGCCCCGCCCAGCAACGAAGTGGGACTGTTCTTTCCCTGAATACTGTGTGTGGGTGCCTCAGTTTCCCCTATGTAGGCAGTGGGACAAGGAACTAAGTGCTGCAGTGATCCCTAGAGGGCAGATATGGTACTGCAGCCTGGCCACAGACAATAGCCCGACACTCTGGAGCCTGACAACTCACGCCCAGCCCATCCTCTGCCAGAATCAGCCGGGTGTTGGAGAACAGAGAGACCAGGTGGCTGCTGGTTCGGGGAGGGGGGTGGGGATTTTTGTGGTGTTGTACGTGAGTAGCGGGTGGGCGCCTCAGTTTCCCTGCGTGTTTAACAAGGTGGTGGGAGAGGGTTTGTTGGTGCAGAGGACCAGGGGTGACCTCGCCTAGCAGCTGGGACCCCCGGACAAGGGCCTGGGGATGGGGGACCCTAGTGACTGGTGACCAAGGGGCCCGCCCCAGATTGGAAGGCAGCAGAAGGACAAAGGGCTGAGGAGAGAAGACCCCGGTGACCTGACCAACCGGTTCCAGGCCGGAAGAGAGAGGGGCCCTGTGACCAAGTGGGGGGGTTTCCAGGTTTTTCCATGTTTTCCAGTAGGTTGCATGCAGAGGGGGTGGGACTCAGTATCCCTGTGTGTTACTCGTTTAACAAGGGGAGGGGAGAGGGAGTTTGTGGGTACAGAGGACCGGAGAGGGAACTCGGGACTCCAGCCGATGGCCTGGAGGATGGAGACCCCAGCGACTGGTGCCCTGGTGACCCGGAGACCCAGCTCAGGAGTCGCAGCCGGTTCTGGCCAGTGGGAGGACAATACGCTGCGGGGACAGGACCCCGATGAGCTGACCAGCCGGGTCCAGCCAGAGGGGCCAGGGGACAGGAGGGGAGAGGAGACCCAGGCCACCCTGTTTCGCCGGAGAGAAGAAAATGGACAGAGGTGGAGGCTTGGGGCCAGGAGTATCAGATGCCCAGCTGGGAAGCAGGGGGGCTCGGGGCTGGAGAGGGGGAGCAGGCAGAGCCCCCCTGGCTGCAGGGGGACTGGGATGTGCTGGGCTGAGGGAGGCCAGGCCTGAGGCTGGAGAGTTTCTTGTGCTGGGTTCAATGCTCAATAACCCTCCTGTGTTACGCTGGCAGAGCGTCGCTCCAGCCTAGAGACCAGAGGGCATTATTCCCTCTGGGAGTGGAGGCCCAGAGGCTCCAGAGCGAGGGGACTCCCTGAGGGGGCCCATGGCAGAGACAGACGCGCTGAGGCTAAGAAAGTGGGGGGCGGCTCCAGGAGGTGGAGGGACCTGACCTCGAGAGACAGTGGACCCCGAGATGGGCTGTCACACTGAAGGGGGCACCCCCCAGGGAGCCGAGAGCCCACGTCCTGCGAGTCCCTGACAGAGGAGTACCGGGCGGGTCCGGGGCTGGGCTGCAGGAAGGGGTCACTCTCCTGGTTTGGGACATTGCGGGGAGGGGGGGGGGAAGAGAAAGAGTCCAGGGCTCCAGGCTCTGGGTTCCCACAAAATGGACTTTGCTGTCTGTGCTCCCCATGCTGTGTTCTGACAGCGAATAACGCTGTGGTGTTCCCCGCTGGCTGAGAGTCCCGGCTGGCTGCGGGGTGGGGGGGCAGGACCCTTTGGGGGCGGGTGAGGCTTCCTCAGGGGCCCCATCCAGGTGGGCGGGGAGCTCGGGGGGTGCTGGGCTCGCAGCTGGGAGCCCGCAGGGGCTGAACGTGCCACGGTTGGACCCAGGAAGCGCCGAAGCTGAGCCCTGAATGCCTGGCTTCGCTCAGAGCAATTCCCGAGCACCCAGCCCGTGACCCCCGTGACACTCCCGCCCTGCAGCCCCCCCAACCAGCCCCCCCCAGCCCCCCGCCCACCCAACCAGCCCTTGGCTCCGCCTCGCAGCCCACCCCCCCCAGATGCCCTCTTTCCTCCCTCCTTGCCCCCCGCAACCAGCCCCCCTCGCCCTGCCCCGCAGCCCCACCTGCAGCAGGTCGAATTGGATGCGCCCCTCGGCATTGATGACCTTGTTCTCCCGCCGCCCCATCTGCTTGGACTGGAAGGACGAGTCCCGGATGAGGGATTTGCGCCAGAGGATGCGGCCCAGGAAGGGGAAGGTGGAAACCTGCCGGAAGGGGGTGAGCTGGGGTATCAGGCCCGGGGGGGGAGGCAGCTCTGCTCTCCTTGGGGAACATGGGGAGCGAAGCAGGGCCCGGGAACACCCCCATACAGGGCAGGGGGCATCCCAGGCGCCCAACACTGTCACAGGTTGCACCTTGCTCAGGCTGGGGGAACCCTGACCCCCTGCGCTGGCTGGGGGAGAAATCCCATGCTGCGGGTCAGGGGGTGGGGACCCCTTTACCTTGAGGGTCTGCAGCAGGTAGGGCAGGTTGGTGGGGGGGTCCCCGCAGCTCAGAGAGGGGGCAGGGGCTGTTGGGGGGGTCAGTGGGCAATGGGGGGCAGGGTCCCCGCTACCCTGAGGGCCTGGGAACGCTGCAGCAGGTAAGACAGGTTGGTGGGGGGTCTCCGCAGCTCAGAGAGGGGGCTGGGGCTGTTGGGGGGTCAGTGGAGGGGTCAGGGGGCAAACAGGGGCAGGGTCCCCGCTACCCTGAGGGCCTAGGAACACTGCAGCAGGTAGGGCAGGCTGGTGGGGGGGTCCCCACAGTCAGAGAGGGGGCAGGGGCTGTTGGGGGTCAGTGGAGAGGTCAGGGGGCAATGGGGGGGTGGGGTCCACGCTACCTTGAGGGCCTGGGAACGCTGCAGCAGGTAAGGCAGGTTGGTGGGGGGTGCCCACAGCTCAGAGGGGGCGGGGGCTGTTGGGGGTCAGTGGAGAGGTCGGGGGGCAATGGGGGGGCAGGGTCCACGCTACCTTGAGGGTCTGGGAACGCTGCAGCAGGTAGGGCAGGTCGAAGTTCTGGATGTTGTAGCCGGTGACGATATCAGGGTCCACGATCCTCACAAACTCTGCCCAGGCCTGCCACAGATGAAAGGGGTCAGGGGGGAACAGCCAGAGACCCCCCAGCCCCGGGCCCCTCATGCCCCCCTGCTCACCCAACAGGGCTCCCTAGTACCTTGAGCAGCTCGGCCTCCTGGGAGTAGCACAGCACCTGGGAGCCCACGATGGGGGCGCAGCTCTGGAGGGTGAAGACGTTGCGGATGAAGGGGTCGCGCTCGCCCTGACGCAGCACCATGTTGGCCACTTGGATCACCGGGTCCTTGTCCGGCTCCGGGAAGATCCCTGGGGATGGAAGGGGCAGCGGATAGGGGGGCGGGTCCGCAGCAAGCCTGGAGCTCGGCGTTCACTCTGGCCCCTAATCATGGCAGTGCCTCTTTCACGGCTGACTGCGGAGGCCCCTGGCCGGACCCCGCCTGCCTTCAGCTCACTCCTCTCTCCACTCCCCTGGCAGCCATCCTCACCTCCTGCTGCCCCCAACCGCCCCAGCGGCTGCCCCCACTCCCCTGCCCCTCACGCCCCTGGGACACAGTGAGAATTTTCTGTATATTTTGACCAGGCCTGTGTGTGCCTCAGTTTCCCCATGTGCTGCATTGGTTCCCAGCAGGTGGCTGAGGCCTGTCTGCTTGCAAGGCAGGCGGCGCCCTGGTGCCTGGGCCCCATAACCGCGCCTTAGGCCCAGGACCAGCCGCCCTGACTGGGTGAGGGGGGCATGGCTCCCCCACCCCCGGGGTGCAATTCAGTGGGACTGGCTTGCCAAAGCCCACGGGGGCTGCAGGGCAAGAGGTTTAACCTAAGGATCTGTGGCAGCCCCCTCCCCAGCTTCCCCCCTAGCCCTCACCCCACAGGGCTGCCCCCCACCTTTGCGGCCGGCGCACTCGATGTCGAAGCTCAGTACCCGCAGTGGGGCGATGCCCTGCCAGTCGCCCTCGGGGGGGTGGCTGATGAAATCTGCCCAGCCCACATCAGCCTCCAGCTGGCACAGCGAGGCCTGGGGGCGGAAAGGGAAAGGGGGGGGGATCAGCTGGGGGGTTCTGCATCCCCACCCCAGCCCCATGAGCCCCCACACCTCAAACTCCAAATCTTCCAGAGCTCCCAAACTGCTCCTTCCCACCCTGGCAGCAGCACCCCCACCCCAATGGGCTCCCTGTGCCCCACACCCAGGCCAGAGACCCCTCACACTACACGCCCTGCCCACAGACCCCCCCCCACTGGAGACACCCCCCGCTCACAGATCCACCCCACAGGGGTACCTTGGCCAGCTCCTTGGGGGGCTCTCCCGTGAGCTGCTCGGGGCGCAGCCGGTATTTGCCAGGGGGCAGCTCAATCCAGTTACAGCCCACGACATCCCGGTCCACCATGAACCTGGGTGGGGAGAACGAGTGAGCAGGGGCGGCGGGGGAGGAGGGGAACAAAGCAGGGGGCAGGACCCAATGCTGGGGGAGGGGGCAGGACCCAGGCTGGGGAGCAGATTGGGCAGCCAGAGGGCTGCACGGGGGGCAGATGGGGGACAGGGCCACAGTGCATGGGGGGGACTGGGATGGGGGACCCCGGCCCAAGGCAGAGGAGGAGGGGCCCCACTCCAATGCAGGAGGCAGAGGAGGGGGCCCAGCATCGGTGGGGGAGCGGAGGCAGCCCCAATGCAGGAAGCAGATGAGGAGGGCTCAGTGCCTGGGGGTAGAATAGGGGGACTGGGACCCAGTGCGGAGGGACCCATCCCAAAGCAGGAGGCAGGGGAGCTGGGACGGGGGCCTGGCGGGGCAGGTGGCGTGTGGCGGGGGCCCGGAATGTCATGCATGGGGAGGGAGGCAGCACGTGGGGGGCCCTACCGGATCTCAAAGTCAATGTTGGCCTCATAGGCCGAGTAGCCCAGCACACCCAGCCCCTCGCAGCGCAGCCCCTGCTCCAGCAGCCGCTTGGCGGGCGCCACCAGCCGCGGCAGCGCCAGGGTCACCTTCAGGAAGGGCAGGCGGCGCTGCCCGTGGTATCCGTACATGCCTGGGGGCAGGGGAGAAGAGACATCACATGGGCACCGCCCCCCCCCAAACACACTCCCACATCCCTCATCCCTCCCTGCTCCACACCCCCAGGGGTCAGGTCTGATGGGCACTAGCCCCCCAACCCCTACTCCCCAAGCCCAGGGACCCCTCATGCCAGCCATGACTGGGGGGATGGGGGGGAAGCTCCCAGACTGCCCCCCATCCCTGACCCCCCCCACACACACACTCACTCTCCTTGCTGCACATCTCCACGGCCAGCACGGCCCGGCTCAGCCCCTCCCGGTTGGAGCGCAGGTCCCGCAGCACGGCCCCATTCAGCTCCCGCTGGAAGTCACTCAGGTGCTGGGGCTGGAAGCCTGGGGGCAGAGATGGGGCAGGGGGTCAGAGGGGGCTCGGCCACCTGCTCACTCCCATCCCCACACCAGGAGGCACTCACCGGCCGGGGCGGGCACGTAGAAGTAGGGGGCGAAGCCGTGGATGTGGCAACAGACGCTGTTCCCGGCTTCGGTGACGCCGAACATCCGGAGAATGGGCACCGGGCCCTGGGTGGCACCGGGCATACCTGCCACAGGGACGCCTGGGGGAGGGACAGGGTCAGAGACAGAGCCCCCCAACCTCCCACCCCCAGCACAGGCACCAGGCCCCCAGTCAGGGAACAGCCCAGCAGCCCCAGAGAGCTCCCCCCAACCCCCGGGCTCGCCAGCTGGGGGGTGGGGGGGGGAGTTGGGAGGTCCCAGGGAATTCCAGGCCGTTCCCCACCCCGCAGGGTGGCAGCAGGGACAGACAGGCCCATGGTGCCTCCCAAAAACAGCCGCACCCCAGAATCCCCGGGGCAGAGATCGACCCATGACACCGATTAACCAGCCCAGCCAAACTGGAGCCAGGGGGCCCCACTCCTGGCCCTGCGGGGTCATAATCCCCACTCCAGGGAGAAGGGACAGCCAGGGCAGAGCCACAAAAGGAACCCAGGAGTCCTGGCTGCAGGGCCCCCTTCCCCAGCCACTCTAAACCACTGGATCTGCTTCCCCTCCCAGAGCCAGGGAGAGAACCCAGGCGTCCTGGCTCCCTTCTCCCCCACCGTCTGCTTCTACCCATCAGGCCCCGTCCCTGTCCCCTCCCCAAGGTGGGGAGAGAACCCAAGAGTTCTGGCTCCCAGCCCCCCTGCTCTAACCCACTAGTGCCCCCCCAGCTCACAAGGGGGGCGGGGGCTGTGGCTCACCCACGTAGTGGTCCAGCTCCACCTGCTGGAAGCAGAGCGCTTCCTGGGTAGGGTTTATCCTGGGAGCCGGGGGCCTCTGCCACTTGGGGTTCCCCACGGAGGAGATCAGGCTCCCTGAGGGGGAAGGAAACAGGCATCAGACGGGTCTAAGCTGTCCCCGAAGCCAAGCCATCTGCTGCCAGCAGCACCCCGCTTCCCAACTCCCACAGCACCCCGCTTCCCAACTCCCCTGGCACCCCACTTCCCGCCCCTCTCCCCGAGCACCCCTGCTCCTCTTGGCACCTCCCGCCAAGCGCCCCACCCCGCTGCACCCCCTATCCTGGTCCTCATGGCACCCCTGCCGATCCCCCTCTCCCAGCAGCACAGCACCGCCCACGAGCCTCCCTCCCACAGCACGGCACCCCCTACTGAGGCTCCCCGGCATTGCACTGGGGTCAGCTCTGCATCTCACCCAGGGGCACCGTGTCAGGGGCCAGCTGCGACTCCTTCATCTCCAGCGCCATCTCGGCCTCCACCTCGTCCAGCAGAGCCAGCTCCTCCTCGAAGTGCGAGGGGCCGTCGACCTCCCAGTCGCCCCCCTTGGGCCGCTTCCGTGGGGCCGGAGCGGGGTCCCCCTCGTCAGCCCCCACCACAGGCACCTTCCGCTTGGACTCCATCCTGGCTCTGGGGGGCAGGGAGATGGGGTGAGCAGAGACCCCCCCCCAGGGTGCGCCCCACACCTCCAGCGTGAGCCACCCCTCACCCAGTCGCCTGCCCCACCCCATACCCGGTCGCTCCCTTCACCAAGCCAACCCCCCACTGCCCCACACCCAGCCTTGCCCCCCCACCGCCAGCCCAGCCCCCCACTTTATATCCCACCCAGCAAACTACATCCCCCAACCAGTAACTCCCACCACCACCAATCTGCCCTACTCCATATCCCCCCCCAGCCATTACCCTCCCTCCCCCACACTGCCAGCCCTATTGCTAATGCTGTTCCCCATTCCATGACTCCCCAAAACCTCCCCTCTCCCTTCATGGCTCCCCACCAGCCTCCCCACACCCCCAAGGGTCCCCCATCACCCCTCCATAGCCCTCACCTCCTCCTCCTGCCCCAATGGCTCCCCATTACCCCTCCACAGCCCCCAGCTTTCCCCCACAGTCCCTCCCTCCTTCCCGCTCCCCCATAGCCCCCAACCCCTCCCTCCCCCCACACCAACTTCCCCACGCCCCCAACAGCCCCCCAGCCTCCCTCCATAGCCCCTCCCTCCTCCTCCCTCCACCCCCATGGCCCCCACTGCCTCCTCCCTCCTCATGACCTCCCCCCGC
Source organism: Aldabrachelys gigantea (assembly GCA_026122505.1). NCBI lineage: Eukaryota > Metazoa > Chordata > Testudines > Testudinidae > Aldabrachelys > Aldabrachelys gigantea. Next base: position 20,600,875 of record CM047489.1, on the reverse strand, counting down.
CCCCCCAACCTCCCCCCATGGCTTCCCCCAGCCCCCATGGGCCCCACCTCCTCCTCCCTTCCCCCATAACTCCCCATGGCCCCCACCTCCTCCCCCGATGGCTCCCCCCGCCCCCATGGCCCCCACCTCCCCCCATAGCAACCCCCACCCCTCTACCCCGCGCCCCCCCGGCTCCCCGCTCACCTCAGGCCGCTCAGTCAGTCTCGGACTCTCCCGCCAACACAGGCGGGGGGGCGGTGACAGTTGAGCCCCGCCCCGCCCCCGTTCCCATGGCAACCCACCTCCCGTTGGCCGCCGCCGCCTCCACGCACCACCCCTCAGCCGGGCGCTTCCGGTTGCCACCCCGAGCGTGTCACGGGGCGCGTGGACAGCGCAGGCGCGACAAGGCGCCAGGGGCGGGGTGTCAAGAGACATCAGAGCGCATGTGCAAAACCTCGGCCATCTTGAGAGGGGCGGGGGAGACGCCTCCTGGGCGCTGAGTACTCATGCGCAGCAGAGCTACCGCCATAATGAATGCGGCGCGCTGTGGGGACAGCAAAGCGCCTGCGCGGAAGTGCCCACGAGCGCCATGTTGATTGCGGCAACCTAGCCAGTTGATCTCAACTGAGCATTGCGTCGAAGGGTCACCGCGTCCGACTGCCATGTTGAATGTGGCAGCCGCGAGCGCTCACTCGACGCTGCGTAACGGTCTGCCACCCGCTAGGCGCCATTTTGAGTGTGGCAAAAGTTGGTGGGGGTCCCCGTTTTGGTCCGTTGCGAGAGGACAACTCCCATCATGCACGTCACCAGCCCCCCCTCCCAAGAGGGGAAAGTCACCAGCCCCCAGGACAGCCTAGTCCAGCCCCCCCCAGTGGGGAGCCCAGCCCCCCCCCCTCCCTGGGGGAGTCATGTCACCCCAGCCTGCCCCCCCCAGCCCAGCCCCCCCCAATGAAGGAGTCACCCCCCACACCCACTTTCCCTGCTCTGGGCTGGTAGCCCCACATGGAAATGCTGATCCAGGATTTTCTCCTGCCCCTCCCCCCATCATCTGCCAGGCCCCTTCTGCCCAGCTCCTGCCCCCACAACTCCCAGGCCTGCTGCTCGAGGGGCCACGTGAGGGCTATTGGGGAGAGACTAGAGGGGGTTCAGCCAGCCCCGAGATCCCACCGTGTATCCCCACCTCCACCCCACTTCCCTCCCAGTGCTTCTCCCCCACCCTTTGGATCTCATCTGGACTGAGTCAGGAGAGAACCCAGGAGTCCTGGCTGCCAGCCCCCACCCCTGAGCCAGAGCCAGGAGAGAACCCAGGAGTCCTGGCTGCCAGCCCCCACCCCTGAGCCAGAGCCAGAGCCAGGAGAGAACCCAGCAGTCCTGGTGGCCAGCCCCCACCCCTGAGCCAGAGCCAGGAGAGAACCCAGAAGTCCTGGTGGCCAGCCCCCACCCCTGAGCCAGAGCCAGGAGAGAACCCAGGAGTCCTGGCTCCCAGTGCCCCGACCCACTCTAACCACTAGCCCCAACTCCACTCCCAGAGTCAAGGATCCTGGAAAGTCCCCCTGCTCCATCCCAGCCAGGCTGCTCATGCCCCGCTGGTGGGGCAGGGAGGGGGAGGGAAGCAAAGCAACGGGCATTTCTCCCCCACACACAAACTCCACCCTCCTGGGGTTTCCAGCTCCCAGCTTAAGAGACAGGGATTCCCCTCTTCGAGGTGCCAGAGATGGGGGGGCAGGCCGAGGGCACTCCATGGGGTAAGGGAACCTAGCATGCTAGCTCCCAGCCCCCCAATTCCATCTGGGGCTGGAGTGGCTGGTGCTCCCCCTCCTGCCCCCAGGGACCTCTGCACCCCACATTTTTCCGCAAAGCCACTGCCCCTGCCCGTCCCCCCAGCTCCCCGCACAGCCAGTGCCCCAAGCTCCCCACAATGACCTCTGTACCCCCCACAGCCAGTGCCCCCTCCCCATAATGCCCCCTGCACCCCCCAGTTCCCCTTACAACCAGCACCCCAGCCCTTCCCCCAGTGCCCCCTTTCCCACAGTGACACTGCACCCCCCAGTTCCCCTCACAGCCAGCGCCCCTGCCCTGCCCTCAGTGACCCCTGCCCCCAACTCCCCCTACAGCCAGCACCCTCCTCTCCCCCCAGAGACCCTTGTCCCCCCAGAACTGCCCCTGCAGGGAGAGGCCAGGCCTGGAGTAGCCTGGGGCTGGGAGTCAGGGCTGCCGGGTGCACCGAGCTGCAGCGCCCCTGCTGGCCGGTGCTGGAAGCCAGGCCGGGCCCAGCGGGAATTCCCCAGATTTCCAGGAACCTGGAGGATTTTCCCATCAGATTATTGGGAGGGGCATGAGTCTGGCTCTCTGCAAACACCCCCCCCCCCCCACAGGGCTGCCTTCCTCTGCCCCCCCGATTTCTGGGGAGAGAACCTAGGAATTCTGACTCCCAGCCCCCCCCACTCTAACCACTAGCCCCCACTCCCCTCCCAGAGCCAGGGAAAGAACCCAGGAGTCCTAGCTCCCATTTCCCCCTACGTTAACTACCAGCCCCCATGCCCCTCCCAAGGAAATAACCCAGGAGTCCTGGATCCCAACCCACCCACCCCCGCTCTAACCACTAGCCCCCATGCCCCTCCCAGGGAAATAACCCAGGAGTCCTGGCTCCAAGCCCCCCCCCTGCTCTTACCACTAGCCTCCACTCCCCTCCCAGAGCCAGGGAAAGAACCTGACTCCCGGCCCCCACAGCGCACACACGCGCACACACACACTGCTGTGCCATGATTCGCTTTATTTGGGGCACCCCCAGCCGCCCCATCCATGCAGCCCGAGTCCAGCGGGGTGGGCACTCACGACCTGTGCACAGCAGGAAGCAGCGTGGGGGGGTAGGGTCCTGTCTGCTGGGGGGGACCCAGGTTGGGGGGAGGGGTCACTGCACCACCCCTGTGATGACCCCCCAATAAATACAGCTGTTGGTGTCCGCAGAGGGGGGACCCCCAGCTCCACGCTCCAGCACGGGGCTGGGGCCAATTCAGCCCTGAAGCCCTCACCCCACCACCCCCTGGCAGGCTCCCCCAGGGCAGATAAGTGGGCGTGGGGCAGAGAAAAGTGCTTCGTAGCCCTCCCCAGATTGGGGGATGGGGCTGGGCTGACCCACGGCAGCCCCCCATAGTCTCTGAGGCTGCCCACCCACTCCCCCGGCTGGAGGGGTCCCCGGTTTGGGGGGGAATGGAGCACACAGTGCCCCCTGCAGGCGGTGACGGGGATGCTCCGTCCATGGAGGCCCCTCGGGGGGGTCTGGCTGGGAGGGGGTCCCTGCAGTCTGCGTTGGGAGGGAGAAGGTCCCAGCCCCCCCTTACTCGTGCACATCCCAGATTTCGGAGAGCAGTGGGGGCAGCTTCTTGTCCTGGAGGCGAAGGGCGAACACCTGCTCGGAGTGGACGCTGCTGAGCGTGCGCAGGGCAACCAGCTTCATTAGCATCCGCGGGAACATCAGCCGGTCCTGGGGGGACGTGTCAGTGTGGGGGGAGCTCCGCAAAGCCCCTGCCCCACAGCTCCCCCCAACCTCCCTTCCCGCCACCCCACAGCTCCCCCAACTGCCCCCAACATCTGTGGGAACATCAGCCGGTCCTGGGGGGACGGATCAGTGTGTGGGGGGAGGAGTGGTCCACAAAGCCCCTGCCCCACAGCTCCCCCCACCTCTCTTCCCGCCACCCCACAGCTCCCCCCACTGCCCCCAGCATCCGCGGGAACATCAGCCAGTCCTGGGGGGATAGGTCAGTGTGTGTGTAGGGGTCCGCAAAGCCTCTGCCCACAGCTCCCCCCACCTCTCTTCCCGCCACCCCATAGCTCCCCCCACTGCCCCCAGCATCCGCGGAAACATCAGCCCGTCCTGGGGGGACGGGTCAGTGTGTGTGTGGGGGGGGTCCGCAGAGCCCCTGCCCCACAGCTCCCCCCACCACCCCCAGCATCCGTGGGAACATAAGCCGGTCTTGGGGGGATGTGTCAGTGTGTGTGTGGGGGGGTCTGCAAAGCCGCTGCCCCACAGCTCCCACCACCACCCCCAGCATCCACGGGAACATCAGCCGGTCCTACGGGGGCGGGTCAGTGGGGGGGGGGTCCACAAAGCCCCTGCCCCACAGCTCCCCCACCTCCCTTCCCGCCACCCCATAGCTCCCCCCACTGCCCCCAGCATCTGCGGGAACATGAGCCGGTCCTGGGGGGACGAGTCAGTGTGTGTGTGGGGGCTCTGCAAAGCTCCTGCCCCACAGCTCCCCCCACCTGCCTTCCCGCTACCCCACAGCTCCCCCCACCGCCCCCACCATCCATGGGAACATCAGCCGGTCCTGGGGGGATGGGTCAGTGTGTGGGGGGGACGTCCCAGAACACCCCCCGCCCCAGGGGAGGGGAAGGAGAGCTCCATGCCCATGTGGCAGGGCCCCCCCGGCCGGTACCTGCGGGCGCTTGATGAGGGTGTAGGCGTGCAGGGCCTCGACGTAGGGCTGCTGCAGCGCCTCCACCTGGCCGTGCTGTTGCACGTTGGGCCGGTCGGCCGAGAACATGTCGATGGCGATGAGCAAGGCGAACTCGGCGTCGTCCAGCTGCAGCCGCCGCATGGCCCGCGAGAACTCGAAGATGGGGTTGATGAATTCCACCTGCAGCCCTGGGGGGGGAAGACACACGGGGGGGGGGGGGTCAGACCCTACACCCTGGGAGCCCCCATGACCTCCCGGAACACGCAGCATTGGGATCCCCACCACCACTCATCTGGGGAGGTTCCTGCACCCCCGCAGCCCCCAGGGAACCCCCAGCCCCCCCCCTCGCACCGGCACGGTGGAAGTCGTCCTTGCTGTATGTGAAGTCTTTCAGGAAGGTGATGCTCTCCGTCTCATGGTTGTAGCGCCGAGCCGTCTCCAACAGCATGATCTGCGGGAGGCAGGGGCAGGTGTGAGACCCCCCCTGACGTGGCAGAGCCCCCAAGGCACCCATCCCCCCCCCACACCACCACAGAGAGGGAGATGTGACCACCCCCGCCAGGACCTGGAAGTTTTAAGCATTATCTGCCCCCCCCGGCCCCTACACACGAGCGTAACCGTCTTTGCACAGAGTCCATCTCGTGAGGCATCGTTTGCACATGCCCAACGGTGCCAGTCGTTACTGTCCCAGGGCGGCCGTGATGAAGTGGGACTGTCCTTAATGGTTCCTCTGAATAGTGTAGGGGTGCCTCAGTTTCTCCTATGCATTTCTTAAGTCTCTAGGTGGTAGGATAAGGGGGTGTGATTGTTGCAGAGCAAAGGGCCAGTGCACATAAATGGCCAACACTCTGTCTCCTGGCAACTAATGGCCGAGGCCCTTCCCCCCTGCAAGGTGATAGCTAAAGGTGTTGGAGAACAAAGTAATCAGGTGACCTCCTGGCCCGGCAAAGGGACAAAGCAGAGGAGGTGGTGCTGGAGGGTGAGTCAGTTTGGGGCTGGCTGGGGATGAGGAGTGAAGTGCAGATGTGGGGGTCTGGCTCACTGCCCCCCAGAATGGACCCGGCCGAGGGGTCCTGTTCTCTGTACCTACAAGATCTGTGTTAGACCGTGTTTCTGTCATCAAATAAACCTCTGTTTTACTGGCTGGCTGAGAGTCACGTATGACTGCAAAGTTGGGGGGGGCAGGGCCCTCTGGCTCCCCCAGCCCCCACCCCCAGCACTCTCGCTGCAGGAAGCGCACGGGGGGACGGGGATGCTGAATGCTCCGGGATCAGACCCAGGAAGGTGGAAGCCATGTGAGGTTCTGGCCCTGAAGACAGTCTGCTCACAGAGAGGAGACTTCACCAAAGTCCTGCCTGGCTTCACAGGGAGCAGTTCCAGAGCATCACCCAGGGACTTCGTGACAGCGGTGCCATGACAGGTTCCCCCGGGCGGTGTCATTCACCCCCATCCCGCATAGAGCGGGGGCGCAAACCGGCCGCAGTCAAACCGAGGGACACAAGCACTGCTTAGACACAGCAGGAAGGGCGCCAAAGGGCGCTCAGGGAGGGGAGGAAAAAGCAGCAGGGAACATCCTTCCACCATCTCCTGCATCGCCCGTTAGAAATGGTTTTCACGAGGGAGATGGACACTCTAAAAACACGGGGACAAGCCCCAGCTCCCCGCCCATCGAGTTCACAGTCCCTGGAGCAATAAGCAGCCGGCGAACTAGAGAAGGGACCCTGGCCTGAGAAGCGCAATCTGGAAGAGCACGGGGTGAGCATCTCTGCTTGCATCTGATCCGGCTTGCTCACTCAGCCACCAGCAATCATCTTCTCTTGGCTTTCCTTTTAACCGTTCCTGACCCTTATGCCTCTGAACAGCAGGGTCCCCTTAACACTCAGGCCCGGAGCCCCTTTTACATTGCTCCGAGATCAGGCTCACTCCTGCCGCCTTCGGCCTCCCAGCTCAACACACGGGCCCCTTGACCGGTCACACGGGGCCACCTCCGCCAATTCTGAGGCCCAGCCTCGTTCCCCCAGAAATGTGCGTCTTGTATGGCCCATCGCCCTGCTGAGCTCAAAAGTCCACCAAAGGAAACAACGGCTGCCAAGGGCTCTCTGTTTTCAGGCTGGATTTGATTGCATTTTCCCCGGGAACGTATCGGTGTTTCTTTCCACAACCACCACGGCAGGTGAAAATCAGGGCAAAAAAACGATTCATTGTTCCCGGTAAATGTCGGGGTTTATTGCGTTGGACGGAAAGATGTGGGGGGAAAAAAGTATCTGGTGGATGAATGCTTTGAATTCCGTTCGCCAAACGTGCTTTGCCGCAGAACTAAAACCGAACTCTAGACCCACTCCCACCTGGGAGCTTTTTTTGTAACTTTGGGATACGTCCTTGTGTTGTGAAACGGATCCTGAGACTGATTTCCAGCTTCTTCCTGTTTTAGTGCATCAGCTCTTTACTCCGGCCTCTGTTACCAGCTTGAAGCATGGGCGTGGTGGGCGTGCGATGCAGCGTTGCATTCAGAGGTGCATGCACATCAGAGCTTGCATGCAGGCCCGTTTATTGCGTGCATCTTCTAGATTAATCATAGACTCATAGAAGATTAGGGTTGGAAGAGGCCTCAGGAGGTATCTAGTCCCACGCCCTGCTCAAAGCAGGGCCAACCCCAACTAAATCATCCCAGCCGGGGCTTTGTCAAGCCAGGCCTTAAACACCTCTAAGGATGGAGATTCCCCCACCTCCCCAGGGAACCCATTCCAGTGCTTCACCAGCCTCCTAGGGAAATGGTGTTTCCTAATTGCAACGTGAGTCCATTGCTCCTTGTTCTGTCATCTGCCCCCACTGAGAACAGCCGAGCTCCATCCTCTTTAGAACACCCACTCTAGTAGTTGAAGGCTGCTATCAAACCCCCCCTCACTCTTCTCTTCTGCAAACTATATAACCCCAGTTCCCTCAGCCTCTCCTCGTAAGCCACGTGCTTCAGCTCCCTGATCATTTTCGTTACCCTCCGCTGGACTCTCTCCAATTTGTCCACATCCCTTCTGTAGCGGTGGGCCCAAAACTGGACGCGATATTCCAGGTGTGGCCTCACCAACGCCTTATTTCAACAGGCAGCTTCGCATCTCCACACAGCTTAACCTGCTACCGTAACACATCGATCTCGTGCAATGCCCTGTGTTTTCCTAATAAAACAAGTTCTTTTTGATATATTGAATGATAAAAAAGTCGGGTGAAAATTGGAGGAGGGGGAGGGGGAATACTTTTTGTAAAACCCGGGAATTTTTCGGTACAAATCGGTTTGAACTGAAAGTGAAGGGGCAGATGTATGCACCAGCCTCATTATCCCCAAACGGAGTTTTCCCGCACACTCCCGTCCGAACCCACTGGTTCAGATAAAACACGAGGTACGTCTGGTAATTACAGAAAACCCGATTTGGATGCGTGAGCTCCTGCCTGTCACGGAGTCCCCGGGCGATGCTCTGGAACTGCTCCCCACTAACCCAGTCAGGACTTTGGGGAGCCTCCTCTCCCTTGGAGCAGACTCGTTCAGGGCAAGAAGCTCACACGGCTTCACCTCCTGGGTCTCTCCTGGGAGCATTCAGCATCCTCTGCCCCTCCGTGTACTTCCCACAGCAAGCCCACCCAGGCGGGGTCCTGGGGAAGCCACAGGGTTCTGCACCCCCACTTTGCAGTCAGACGTGACTCTTAGCCAGCAAAACAGAGGTTTATTCCATGACAGGAACAGGGTCTAAAACAGAGCTTGTAGATACAGTGAACCAGACCCCTCGGCCGGGTCCATTCTGGGGGGCAGTGAGCCAGACCCCTAGATCTGCACTTCACTCCTCGTCCCCAGCCAGCTCCAGACTAACTCCCCCTCCAGCCCCTCGTCTCTGCTCAGCTCCTTTCCCAGGCCAGGAGGTCACCTAATCTCTTTGTCTCCAACATCTTCAGTTGGCACCTTTGCAGAGGAGGGGCCCAGGCCATCAGTTGCTAGGAGACAGAGTGCCAGGCATTTAGGGTGCACTGGCCCTTTGCTCTGCAGCAATTACACACCCTTATTCCACCACCTAGATACTTAAGAACTGCCTAGGGGACACTGAGGCACCAACACAGTATTCAGAGCAAACATTAAGAACAGTCCCAGTTCGTCACACTGCCTAACTCCACAAGCAACATGGCCTTAACAGCAAAAGTTCTGTGTCCCCAGACACTGCTGTCAATGTCACATGCTCGGTTTCCTTCCAGCCTGCTCCCACTGCGGTCAGTTCTTGGGAGAGTCACTGATGTCATGAGCTGAGAGAGAGTCGCAGGAGTGAGGTGAGTGGAGGTCAGCGTCTCCCTCTCCCTTCAAGGGTTACCCCTGCTGGGGTGCAGGCAACAAGCTATCTCTTGTGGACGGGCCGTTTGATACGCTCCTGTGATGCAACGTACGTCTCTTAGGCCGTGGCTATGCTAGCACCAATGTTGGCAAAACTTGTAAGTGTCAACACCTTCCTTCCTGCCAACTGAACAACTGTCTCGCTAGGTGATTGTCTGAAGGACGATAAAACCATCACGGAGAAACTAAATGAATTCTTTGCATCGGTCTTCACGGCTGAGGATGGGAGGGAGATTCCCACACCTGAGCCATTCTTTTTAGGTGACAGATCTGAGGAACTGTCCCAGATTGAGGTGTCAGTAGAAGAGGTTTTGGAAAAAAAAAGATAAACTAAACAGTAATAAGTCACCGGGACCAGATGGGATTCACCCAAGAGTTCAGAAGGAACTCAGACGTGAAATTGCAGAACGACTAACTGTAGTTTGTAACCTATCATTTAAATCTGCTTCTGTACCAGGTGACTGGAGGGTATCTAATGTGATGCCAATTTTTAAAAAGGGCTCCAGAGGTGATCCTGGCAATTATAGGCCAGTAAGTCTGACTTCAGTACCAGACAAACCGGTTGAAACAAAATTGCCAGACACATCAATGAATATGATTTGTTGGGGAAGCATCAGCGTGGCTTTTGTAAAGGAAAATCATACCTCACTAATCTACTAGAATTCTTTGAGGGGGGTCAACAAGCATGTGGACCACGGGGATCCAGTGGACATAGTGTACTTAGATTTTCAGAAAGCCTCTCACCAAAGGCTCTTAAGCAAAGTGAGTTGTCATGGGATACGAGGGAAGGTTCTCTCATGGATTGGTAACTGGTTCAAAGACAAGAAACAAAAGGTAGGTATAAATGGTCAGTTTTCAGAATGGAGAGAGGTAAATAGTGGGTTCCCCCAGGGGTCTGTACTGAGCCCAGTCCTATTCAACATATTCATAAATGATCTGGGAAAAGGGGTGAACCTTGAGGTAGCAAAATTTGCAGATGATACAAAACTACTCCAGATAGTTAAGTCCCAGACAGACTGCGAAGAGCGACAAAGGGATCTCTCAAAACTGGGCGACTGGGCAACAAAATGGCAGATGAAATTCAACGTTCTTAAATGCAAAGTGATGCACGTCGGAGAACATAATCACTAAACGTATAAAATGATGGGGTCTAAATTAGCTGTTACCCCTCAAGAAGGAGATCTGGGAGTCATTGTGGAGAGTTCTCCGAAAACAGCGGCATCAAAAGAACGAAGAGAATAGTGGAAGTCATTAGGAAAGGAATAGATAATCAGACAGAAAATATCATGTTGCCTCTATATAAATCCGTGGTCCGTTCACACCTCAAATACTGTGAGCAGGTGTGGTCGCCCCATCTCCAAAAAGCCATATTGAAATTGGAAAAGGTTCAGAAAAGGGCAACAAAAATGATTAGAGGGATGGAACGGCTTCTGGATGAGGAGAGAGTAATCAGACGGGGACTTTTCAGCTTGGAAAAGCGATGACTAGGGAGAGATATCCTTGAGGTCTATAAAATCATGGCTGGTGCAGAGAAAGTAAATCAGGACGTGTTATTTACTCTCTCTCGTAACACAAGAACTAGAGGTCACCAAATGAAATGAACAGGCAGCAGGTTTAACACAAACAAAAGTAAGTATTTCTTCACACAACGCACAGTCAACCTGTGGAACTCCTTGCCAGAGGATGTTGTGAAGGCCAAGACCATAATAACGTTCAAAAAAAGACTAGATAAATTAATGAAGGACAGGTCCATCAATGGCTATTAGCCAGGCTGGGCATGGATGGTGTCCCCAGCCTCTGTTTGCCAGAAGCTGGGAATAGACGACAGGGGATGGATCAGTTGATGATTCCCTGTTCTGTTCATTCCCTCTGGGGCACCCAGCACTGGCCACTGTCAGAAGACAGGATACTGGGCTAGATGGACCTTTGGTCTGACCCAGTCTGGCCATTCTTATGTTCTTAATCGATTACGCTGATACCTGGCTGGGGGCACCAGTGCGTCTTTGTCTCTGAAGAACTGCTTTGAGCCCACTTTTCTAACCTTGGAACATGTTACAGGAATGTTATACAGTGGACACTTATAGCTTCACATACAATGTCGATACACATATTTTACTATGACACTAATGTTCAGCAGATTATGAGTTTTTTTTTTAAATGATACCTAACGAGACAAAGTTTGTACAAAATTTATCATAGGCTTTTAAAAGTGGGGACCATAATAGTACAGACATCATGGCCTCATGACACAGACTCACTTCATATCTCTCAGTCCTTAACTAACGTGTTTTACTGTTTTACCTAATCCAGCGTGTTTGAACTGAAGTGTTGGGGAAACTTCATTTGGGGTGGTAAGTTACATGTGTATTTTTTCTGATAAAGCAATAACGGACTTTACATAAAGCGTATGGTCCAGGGGAGGGCTGGCCAGTACAGGACGCACATTTCGGGGGGGAAAAATCTAGTGTAACCAAGGCTGGTAGGAGGAAAGTTACGGCTTGCTGCAGCGCACGCAGACAGAGATGGGAAGTGACCTACATGCTGCCCCCCTCCCTACCCACCCCTGCCCCACTCCATTCACCTCAATGGTGCATGCCTTGAGCAGCGCGATCTGGTCCTCCCTCGTGAGCTGCAAGAAGCCGGGCACCTGCTTGGCAAAGTCGACGATCTCCTGCACCGAGATGATGGCCAGCTCGGTGAAGTGGGCGAAGCGCTGCTGTCGGGCCTCCCGGCTGTTGGGGTCGGTGCCCAGGGGCCACGGCTGGGGGGGGATGAGGAGGACAAGGGGACAGTGAGACACACAGCATCCCAAAGGGCACCCAGTCCTGGATACCAGGGACACCCCCGACCCTGCCTCGCGTTGGGAGCACCACAGGGCCTCCCAGACATGGAGGCGGGGGGCTGATGCCCCAGTGATGCCCAGATCTGGGGGGGAAGCCAGGCACAGCACCCTCCTCATGATGCCCAGATGGAGTGCTTGGGGGACACCCTGTAACAAAGTGGGAATTCTTGGTAATATTTTTACGCCACCTCTGTGTGCCTCAGTTTCCCTCCATGCTTTGCGAGACGAAGGGTTAATGACACTTGTGGGGTTGAGTGGGAGACACAGCGGGTGTGCGGGGTGGAGGCTGGTTCTGAGCTGGGGAGCCCCACCCCCGGCGTGGCCCCTCACCGTGACTTTGGGCTGGTCGCTGAAGGAGCGCTTGTTGCACTGCTGCTGGGCTGCCACCAGCTGCTGGATCATGAGCTCCTGCTGGGGGCTGAGCCGGGCCGGCTCGGCGAGGGGTGTGGGGGACAGGGGGGGCACCCGGGGCAGCGGCGCCTCCCCCCCGGCCCCCTTCTGCTGCTGCCGCCGCACCTTCTTCTTCCGCAGCTGCTCCTCCGACAGCACGCCTGGAAAGGGGGGGAGCAGGGTTGGGGGGGCCCAAAACCTCCACAGAGCCCCCATCACCCTCCCCAGTGCTCCCTGCCCCCCACACCTTCCCGGTGCCCTCCACTCACCCCCTAAAGCCCACCACACCCTCCTCGGTGCCCCCCAATCTCCCCTCCTACCCTCCCTGGTGCCCCCAATCTCTCCCCAAAGCCCCCCAGTGCCCCCTACTCCACCCTCCCAGGTGCCTCTGTCCCCCCCACTCTCCCCAGTGCCCCCCAATCTCTCCCCAAAGTCTCCCCAGTGCCCCCTGCCCCCCCAGACCCTCCCTGGTGCCCCCCAATCTCCCCCCCAAGCCCCTCCGACCCTTCCTGGTGCCCCCTAACCCCCGACCTTCCCTGGTGCCCCCCAATCTCTCCCCAAAGCCTCCCCAGTGCCCCCCGGGCGGGACTCACACTGCTCGCGCATGCCGGCCTGGTGGCACTTGCGCAGGCGGCAGAGTTGGCACTTGCGGCGCATGTACATGTCCATGTGGCAGTGCCCGGCGCCCCGGCACACGTACTGGGCCCCCTTCATCACGCTGCGCCGGAAGAAGCCCTTGCAGCCCTCGCAGCTCAGCACGTTGTAGTGGAAGCCCGAGGCCTTGTCCCCGCAGACGCTGCACAGCTCCGTGCCCAGCATCTTCGGCGCTGGCCCCTTCTTCCGCCGCCGCTCCGGCTCCTCCGCTGGGGGCGAGGGGGGGGTAACAGCCGCCGGACCCCCCAGTGTCCCTCGCCCAGCCCCCCACTGAACAACCCCCACATGGAGCCCTCTGGCCACCCCCGCCCGGCCCCTTCTTCCGCCGCTGCTCCGGCTCCTCCACTGGGGGCGAGGGGGGGGGGAGAGCCGTCGGACCCCACCGGTACCCTCCGCCCAGCCCCCCACTGAACAACCCCCACATGGAGCCCTCCGGCCACCCCCGCCTGGCCCCTTCTTCCGCTGCCGCACCGGTTCCTCCGCTGAGGGGGGAGGGGGAGTGAGAGCTCCCAGACCCCCCCCAGTCCCACACTAAACCACCCCTCCATGGAGCCCCCCGGCGCCCCACAGTTTCATGGGGCCCAGGACCTTCCATGCCAACCCCACTCTGTCCCCCACCCCCAGTGCCCCCAAGCCCTCTCACCAGCACTGTGCGTCGACCCCTCCCCATCAGTGCCCAGCACCTCGGTCTCTGGGGTGAGCGCTGCCTCCGGCCTCGACTGGGGCCCCTCCTCCTTCACCTCGGTCCAGGGGGCTCCAGGGGAATTGGGGGGCGGAGGCTCCCCATCCTCTGGGGGCAGGGAGAGGGATGGGTTACTGGGGGGTTCTCGATTGGGGCATGTGTCTGCAGCTGCCTAGACACGTGGGTTCCTCTGTGGGGGCTGTGACTGGGGGGAAAAGCCCGGACGCCTGGGTCCCTCAGCACAGGAGCTGACACCGGGGAATTGGCCTGTAGCTGCCTGGATGCCTGAGTCCCTCAGCAGGGGAGGTAGGACATGGGTGTGTGGGGTGCCTGTAGCTGCCCGGACGCCTGGGTCCCTCAGCAGGGGAGGTATGACATTGGCAGGGAGGAGGCAGGGATGCCTGAAGCTGCCCAGATGCCTGTAGCCGCCAGGACGCCTGGGTTCCCCAGTAGCTCCCCTATACTCCCCATGTGCCAGTCACTCACCCAGCGGCAGGTCAGAGCCCGGCGTGGCCATGTCAGGATCCGGGGGCTCCCAGCTCCGTGGGGATGGGGTGCTAGGGACAGAGACAGACAGACAGACGGGGCGTCACGTTGCCCAACCACGACTCCCTCCCCCGGGGCACTGAGGCCACCAGGCGACTGGGGAACCTCCCCCCAGAAACCCCCGTCTCACCATGTTCCCCCGCAGGGAGGGGGCTCAGCCGGCCGGGGCCCAGATGCTGCTGGCTGCCTCCTGGACACAGGGACCAACTGGCGGGGGGGCAGAGCCAGGGGGGCAGGGAGGGATCGGGGGGCTGGAGGCCCGGAGAGAGGTAGAGGCTGGGGGGAGTGAAGAGGGATCGGGGGAGGCAGAGGCCCGGAGGGGGACAGAGGCTGGGGGGAGTGGAGAGGGATCGGGGGGGCAGAGGCCCGGGGGGGGGATCGGAGGGACCGGGGGGGCAGAGGCCCAGGGGGAATCGGGGGGGCAGGGAGGGATTGGGGGGGCAGAGGCCGAAGGGGCAGGGAGGGATCGGGGGGGGGCAGAGGCCCGAGGGGGCCAGAGGCCGGCGGGGATCGGGGGGGCAGAGGCCCGGGGGGGGCAGAGATAGATCGGGGGGGCAGAGGCCGGGGGGATCGGGGGGGGGCAGAGGCCCTGGGGGGGCAGAGATAGATCGGGGGGCAGAGGCCGGGGGGGATCGGGGGGGGCAGAGGCCCGGGGGGGGCAGAGATAGATCGGGGGGGCAGAGGCCGGGGGGATCGGGGGGGGGCAGAGGCCCTGGGGGGGCAGAGATAGATCGGGGGGCAGAGGCCGGGGGGGATCGGGGGGGGCAGAGGCCCGGGGGGGCAGAGATAGATCGGGGGGACAGAGGCCGGGGGGATCGGGGGGGGCAGAGGCCCGGGGGGGCAGAGATAGATCGGGGGGGGCAGAGGCCGGGGGGGATCGGGGGGGGCAGAGGCCCGGGGGGGCAGAGATAGATCGGGGGGGCAGAGGCCCTGGGGGGGCAGAGATAGATCGGGGGGACAGAGGCCGGGGGGGATCGGGGGGGGGCAGAGGCCCGGGGGGGGCAGAGATAGATCGGGGGGGGCAGAGGCCCGGGGGGGGGCAGAGATAGATCGGGGGGGCAGAGGCCCGGGGGGGCAGAGGCCGGGGTCCCCCTGTAGCTCGGGTCCCTCCGGCGCTGCCGAACCTGGAAGGACAGAGACCGAGTGAGGTGACGCCCCCAGCGGGCCGCGCCCCCCCCCACTCCCCTCCGCCCCCCCGCGGCCCCCCCCCCGACCTGCTCCCCTCGCTCGGGCTCCCCCTGCGCAGCCGGACCCAGGCGCTTCCGGGAACCCCCGTGTCACGTCACTTCCTGCCCTGCAGCCCCGCCCCCTATCGGGGGGGACCCCGGCAGGATGCGCCCCGCCCATTAACCACTGCCCGGTTCCCAGCGACCCCCCCCGGAAAGGCCCCGCGCCCCGGCGGGGGGTCTGGGTCCCTGCTGAGCTGTGGGAGGGAGGGGGGGATGCTCTGTAATATCTGTATGGAGCCTGCGTGTGCCTCAGTTTCCCTCTGCACTTTGAGTTGACCCCTCCCTGTGGGGGGTTGAGGGAGGGGGACGATGGGGCAGGAAAGAATTGGCTGAACCGACCCAAATCAACAGGGGGTCCAGGGAGCCACTGGGGGCCCCCTGGGAACTCGGCCTGGCCCCACCGGGGCCCCTGCACCAGGCAGGGGTAAGAGCTGGCTTTGGGGAGAGGCTGAACAGCTCCCCAGGACGGGCAAGGGGATGAAGGTCCCCCCCGCAAACCCCAGTGGGGGTCTGGGGTCCTGCAACCCTGGCTCAGGGCCACCCCATAGCAGAGGCCTGCTCAGAGCCTGGGAAAGGTGGGCAGGGGAGAGGGAGCCCAGCCCCCCACCCAATAATCATAGAACCAACCGCAGGGTTGGAAGGGACCTCAGGAGGCATCTAGTCCAGCCCCCTGCTCAAAGCAGGACCAACCCCCACACAGATTTTTACCCCAGATCCCTAAGTGGCCCCTCAAGGATTGAACTCACAACCCTGGGATTAGCAGGCCAGTGCTCAAACCACTCAGCTACCCCCAGTGAAATCTGTCCCTGACCAGGAACTGAACCCAGGGCCGTGCTGGTGAGAGCAGCAACTAACCAGCGGACTGCCAGGGATGAGCTGGTACTGAGCCACCTCCTGCCCCCCTATGTGTCCCCCACACCCTGGTGCTGGCCCCAGAGCAGAGGGCCAGGGCTTGTGTGAGATTCTCCCCTCCCCCAGGAGCTTTACTTCCATGAGCCGGGCTGTGCCCAACCTGGAGTCCATATTGCAGCCGCTTGGCTTTACAGGGATGGGCACCTGCTGCCCAGCCTAGGGGTGGCAGTAACTTCCCCGCTCTCCCAGCTGTTCTTCACAGCCAAGGCTTTGCCCCCAGCTGCCCCCCCCATCCACCCACACTCAAACATGGGGGGGGGGCCCTCTTCTCCACCCCAGTGAGTGCTGACAAGCAGCACCATCCCACTGCTCCCACTATTCGGTCACCCCTTGGATGGTCAGGAGGCAACCCCAGCCTGTGTCCCCCAGCACACACTAGGGCAGGGTTCTCAAACTGGGGGTTGTGAAGTTAAGTGAGGGGTCACGAGCTGTCAGCCTCCACCCCAACCCCACTTTGCCTCCAGCATTTATAATGGTGTGAAATATATTTTAAAAAGTGTTTTTAATTCAGAAGGGCCAGAGGGAGGGTCACACTCAGATGCTTCCTATGTGAAAGGGGTCACCAATACTGAATCACTGCGCTAGGGGCACAGCTAGCAACAGCCACCCCCACCCTGAGTGCAACACCCACCCAGGGTGGGTTTGTGTCACTCAGAGCCTGAGTAACTAATTCACCCACGGTGGGGGCCAGCTCCACCCCCCTTCACATCAAGCCAGCCCTGGGGGCCTAAAGTGCCCACCCCCCCTTTTCTAGCCCAACAGGTTAAGGCAGAAGAGCTTAGACACCCCAGAGAGCAGAGATCCCTCCCAACCCAACAGGTAATGGTGGGGACAGGAGGGGGAGGGGAGGGAGAGAAGAGTTGCTGGATCCTGCATCTGTCAGTCCAGGCTGGGGCAAACCCCAGCCCCCCCACCTCAGTGGAGGATGAGAAGTCTTAGCTAGACCCAGGCAATCTGCCCTGTCCTACACCCCCAGCAGTCCCCCCTTTAGTGCACCCATCCCCAAGGACCTCACCCACATAGGCCTGTGGCCTCACACTGGCCTTCAGCACCAGTGCCCCTTGTCTCCCTGCTGAGAATCCAGCCCAAGGGGGCATTTAGACCCCCCCAGCCTTGGGGCAACATGGGGAACCCCCTCTTCTCCCACAGCCAGCTGCGGAGATTCTCCATGGGCATGGTCAGTTCCAGCTCCCCTGCGGCACAACCCCCTCCCAGCTCCTGCTCTACCAGCCCTGAGGGGGAAACTGAGACACACAGGAGACAATCACCCCCCCTGCTCTTCTTCCCAGGCAGGGAGTCAGCCCAGTGAGGGGCAGACTGGGATGTTCCCCCCACCCCAGGGCAAGGGGGCACAGAGCAGCATGGTACCCGCTCCCCACCGTACCAAGGCCAAGCAACCACTGAGCAAGGGCCCAGCCCCAGAGGTCGCTTCCTCCCAGCTGATGTGAGAGGGGCCCCAGGACACCCCCTTCCCAACATGAGCCTCATGCTCCCCCCACCCCCAATCCCTCCCAGACCACAAGCAACTCAGCCCAGGGCTCCATTCAGACCAACATGACTTTATTGGCAGGACAAGAGCTTCAGGGGGATCAGCAAGAAGAGTATGTGAACCGCACACCCCCGATCAGCAGGGCTCGGGGGCAGGGGGAGCTGGGAAAAGAACCCAGGAATCCTGGCTCCTCAGCACATGTGGAGTCTTGGCACCTGGAAGAGAAACACAGGCTGCATTAGCTTCCGCACAGCTCCCTGCACCCCAATCCATCACTGCCCCCCAGTCCCAGCCACAGCCCCCTCAGTCCCCCAGGGTGTCAAGTCCCCAGGAGGCACTGATTTCGTCACAGGAGTTCGGAGCCCAGTGCTGACATCATTGGGGACCCCCAGCCTGCCCACTCATTTTCCTTCCAGACCCCATACTACATCAAGCCCCAGCCCCACATTCTCCCCAACCCCCTATATCACATACCCCAGGACCCCCATTCAACCCCACTCCCACATGCTCCCAATATCCTTCCCCCATGCCTCACAGCATTTGGGGGGTGGGACCTAGGCTGCTTCCCCCCACCCCCGATACTCACCAGTCTGGGGGGTTGCAGGGAGGTCCTTGCAGAAGTGTGGGGCAGGTCATAGGCTTGGTGAATTTTTACCCCCACAACCCCAGCACCACCCCACGGTCACTGCACAGCACCTGGTGGAAGAGCAGACCCACAGTCAGCAATGCACCCCAGCTCAGAGCCCTCAAAACAGGGTCACGCTGGAAGGAGGGGTGCACTGCCCCCCAGCGCCCCCTCAGTCCCCCAGGGTGTCAAGTCCCCGGGAGGCACTGATTTCATCACAGGAGTTCAGAGCCCAGTGCTGCCATCATTGGGGACCCCCCTGCCCCAGGCTGGGGTTCCCCAGTATTTGGATTCTATGGGGGCACAGGGCAGCAGCAGCCCAACACCTACCAGCCATGGGGCTCACTGCACCCCAGTGCCCACAGGTCTCTGCAGGACAGCATCACAGCTTCATTCCTCCAGCCTCCCCCAGGTCAGATCACGGGGGGCATCTCCCCAGGGACGGCAGCCCCGCCTGGGCACCCCACCACCTGTCCATGGCGGCTCACTGCTGAGCAGTAAGAGAAGAGAGGAATATTAGCAAGTCAGCCCCCGCCCCAACTTCGCCTCCCCTCCCAAGTCCAGCCCCCTCAGTCCCCCAGGGTGTCAAGTCCCCAGGAGGCACCGATGTCCCCACAGGAGTTCGGAGCCCAGTGCTGACATCATCGGGTACCCAGCAGCCCCCCCAGTACAAACCCAGCCCCCTCCACCCCAGCCCTCCCTGATACCACCATTTCCTTCCCCCCAAGCCTCCCCGCTCACCCCCCCATCTCCAGGTCACCCCAGGGCTCCCCCCGTTAACTATCCCTCCCCTGGCCACCGCCCCCCAACTCCCTCCCAGCTCCCCCCCGGATTCCTCCCATCTATCCCTCCCCAGGCCAGGCCCCCGCTCACCCACCAGCCCACACGTGGCCCCAACCTGCCCCGCTCTGCTCCACGTGGCGCGGTCCGTGCTGGGGCCTCGGTATTTAAAGCTCCCCGTGAGGACCCCGGGCCGGGGCTGCCCCACTGACCGCCTGACGGAAAAGGCCAGGACCTCGTCTCTCCTCTCTCGGCGCGGGGAGGGGGCTGTGGGGAGAGGGAGGAGGAGAGCCCTAGAGGGAAGGGGCGGGCGGGGGGCGGGGTATCTCTGTGCGAGAGCGGGACAGGCACTTGGAGGGGCAGCCCTCTGGGGGCGGGGCCCAGGACTAGGGTGAGGGGAGGGCCCGGGTGCGGGGAGGGGGACTAGGAATGGAGAGGGGGCGAGGCCTATGGATGGGGTGGGGTTGCAGAAGGGGCGGGACCTAAGAGGAGTCCAGGGAGGGGGTGGGGCCTAGGAAAGGGGAGGGGCAGGGCCTGGGAGTGGGGAGGAGCCTAAAGTGAGGGAGGAGCCTGAGAAGTGGTGGGGGAGAGGCCGTGTTGGGGTGGAAGTGGGGGGAGCAAGAACCCCCAGAATGGAGACACATCCCTGTCCCACCCCGCTACCTCCCATCCCGCAGGAACCCCCAGCACTGAAACATGTCCCTGTCCCATCCCCCCGCTATATCCCATCCCCCAGGAACCCCCAGCCCTGAGACATGTCCCTGTCCCATCCCCCCGCTATATCCCATCCCCCAGAGACCCCCAGAACTGAGACATGGGTCTGTCCCCCCCCACTACATCCCATCCCCCAGGAACCCCCAGCACTGAGACACGTCCCTGTCCCATCCCCCCGCTATATCCCATCCCCCCGGAACCCCCAGGACGGAGACACGTCCCTGTCTTCCCCCGGTTATATCCCATCCCCCAGGAATCCCCACAACTGAGACACATCCCTGTCCCCCCACCAGCTATATCCCATCCCCCAGGAACCCCCAGAACTGAGACACGTCCTTGTCCCCCCCTACTACATCCTATCCCCCAGGAACCCCCAGCACTGAGACACATCCCTGTCCCATCCCCCCGCTATATCCCATCCCCCAGGAACCCCCTGAACTGAGACATGGGTCTGTCTCCCCCATTCTATCCCAGCAACCTAGATCCCAGCCCCTGGACACCGCCGGCCCTGAGCATGGCCCCAGCCCCCAGGGGTCCCTCTCCTTGAATTGCTACTAGCCCTGGAAACAAGCCGGGCCCAGGAGCCAGAAATATCCCTGGCCGAGCCGGGCCTGGGCGGGGCTGGCCGCGAGGGCTGCGCTGGTTATTTTTACAGCTCTGCCTGGCACAGGATGTCCCAGCCCCACGTCTGCCCCTGGGGATGGCTGGCTCTGGGCCCTGAGCAGCCCCATGGCACCAGTGTGTGTGGGGGGGGGAACTATGCCTCCGTCCAGGCTGTCTGGAAATAGCCCAGGAGAACAGCTGCCACAGCGGCGCTGCACAGCCTGGCCTGGGCCCCGCTCGGGGTGGGGCAGCCGGGGCATGTCAGGAGTGGTGACATGTGTGTGAGAGCTTTGCAGTGCTGCAAGCTTCCCCCCAGCAGTGACCTCAAGCCAGGGACCCTGGCGCTGCAAACTTCCCCCCAGCAGTGCCCCCAAGTTGGGGATGCCAGTGCTGCAAGCTTCCCCACAGCAGTGCCTCCAGGCGGGGACCCCAGTGCTGCGAGCTTCCCCCCAGCAGTGTCCTCAAGCCAGTGTCCCCAGCACTGCAAGCTTCCCCCAGCAGTGTCCTCAAGCCAATGTCCCCAGCGCTGCGAGCTTCCCCACAGCAGTGTCCAGCCAGGCCCTTTGAGCTGTGTAGGGCGCTGAAGGGGTTAACGGCCCATGTGTGTCAGGAGCCCCCAGCCCCCTCCCCCTGAAATCTGACATTTGCTGCCCAGGAATCCTGGAGCCGCAGTGCAGAGAGGGAGAGACACCCACAGAGGGGAAGGGGTGAGTGAAAGGGAGGGGAAGTGGGCTGGGAGCCCCCCACCAGCGCCACCCCCCCCAACCATGTTGCCAGTTGACGTGTCCCAATAGGGAGGAGTAGGGTGTGGGGGAGGACGGGGGGGATTCAGGAGCATTGGAGGGCTGGGAGGAGGGGGGTGGGGGAGGAATTGGACGGGGCTGAGAGGATGGAGTGGGGTGGAGGGGAAGGGGAGTGGGGAGATAGGAATTGGGGTGGGCAGAGGGGGGCTGAGGACAGGGCGGGGGGGCTGGTAGGTTGGGAGACGTGTCTGCACAGCTGCTGAGAGAGAGGAGGTGTTTCCATGGGGTGGGGAGAGGCGGGGGAGCACAGAGGAGGGGGGGAAGGGGGGGCACCAGGGTTGGGAGGGAGCAGCCAGGATGGGGGAGAAACTCACCCATGGCCCTTCCCCCGTTGCTGCCCCCCCAGTCTTCCCTTCTGCCGTTATTTTCCCTTCTTCCTGGCCCAGGCAAATGGCTGGAAAATCCAGGGGCAGATGCCAGGAGCGGGGGAGGGGGGTGGAAGGAGGGGGGCAGGGCCAGAAGGGGGCTGAGGGGAGGGGACAGGCCTGGGAAGCCTGTTCTCTGTCCCTACCCCCTCCCCTTAATTTTTTTCGAGTTTCTCACCCTGAATCAACCCTGGTCCTGGTGGGGTGGGGGGTGAGGGGCAGACTCCAGGGAGGGGAGAGGGAAGAGCAGGGGGCAGATCCCTGGGGGTCCGGAGCAGAGGCCCATGGGGAGGGGGGGAGCGTTTCCAGGCAGCCCCAGTCCCGGAGCCCGAGGGCCCAGGTCTTATAGGGACGCCCGAGACACTTGCCCTGCTGCAGGGGGAGGGGGGGAGCAGCCCCCATGTGGAGCCAGCATCCCCCCCCCCTCAAAAAGAGGGCAAGGCCTATCCCACTAAGGCGGGGACTTGGGTCCCCACATCCGGGCCTGGCTGCCATGGAAGGAGACGCCATGGCGACCCCTAGCGACGCCAGCAAGGCCCTTGGCAGTGTCACGGTAGCCCCGAGCGACACCACGGCGACCCCTAGCGATGCCAGCAAGGCCCTTGGCAGTGTCACGGTAGCCCCGAGCGACGCCACGGCGACCCCTAGCGACGCCAGCAAGGCCCTTGGCAATGCCATGGCGACCCCTGGCAACCCCTAGTGACCCCAGTGCAGCCCTTGGCAATGTCACGGTAGCCCCTAGTGGCCCCGTGGTGACCCCTAGCGAGGTGGGGGAGGCTCCTGGGAATGCAGGCAATGGTGGAAGCAGGGTGCCCCTGACCCCGGTACTGCCCTGAGAGCCCCCCCTGGTCACAGGCAGGCAGGGGCGGGGGGGGGGGGGGGACCTGATACAGGAGCCGCCCCATCGGCCTGCTGGCTGGGGCTGCTCTGTGGCGCGGCTCCATCTTCCCTAACTGCTAACATATGTTGTTCCCTGTGCCGCCCGGCTCCACATCAGCGCCCGACCCCCCCCGCCCCTGCCCCGCCGCCCCGCGTTGCAGCCGGGCTCTGTTGGGCCCCAGGCAGCGCGAGCCCCACAAGGTATCGGCCGAGGGGATGGGGGGGCGTGTGGGCCTGGAGAGTGGTCTGGGGTTCCCTGTGCAGCTGGGGGTTTGCTGTGGGGCTGCGGCAGGCCTGTGGGGCTCTGACTCACTGACCGGGGAGCGGGGCAGAAGGTTTGGCCATGGGGAGAGGTCATTGTGGGGGTGCTTGGGACGGGGACGCTAGTCTTACTGTGGGGGCCCAAGTGGGATGGGTCCCAGGAGGGAGATCAGGCTCTGGGGGGGGGGTCCCTGGAGGGCTGGGGAAGGGGCCCTCCGGGTAGATCTCACCCCTCCCGCCCATTCCCCCCCCTCGCAG
Source organism: Aldabrachelys gigantea (assembly GCA_026122505.1). NCBI lineage: Eukaryota > Metazoa > Chordata > Testudines > Testudinidae > Aldabrachelys > Aldabrachelys gigantea. The sequence continues at coordinate 20,578,041 of CM047489.1, read as the reverse complement.
GTTGGACCATGTCCGAGATCTACAGTGAGGTGGCCGGGGACGAGCCCCCCAGCGACAGCTTCTGGATGGTGAGCGGCTGGGGAGCCACGGGAGGGGGGCTCGGTCCCTGCAGTGGGGTTCTGGGTGGGGCTGGCTCTGCGGCTGGGGGGTGAAGATGGGGGGTCCCAGGGTTTGGAGGGGGTCAGCATAGGGGAAGTTTCCACCACCCACACACCCCCAGGGTCGGGGCGACTGGGGATGGGGGGGTGAATTGGTGGGGGTGCTCCAGCTGTGTCTGACCCCCCCATGTCTGACACCCCCCCCCAGCCGAACCGGTACCAGCGCACGGTGCGGCGGCTGGAGGAGGGGTCCCAGGTTTGCGACCAGCTGGTTGGCTGCTTCCGGGACCGGGCGCGAATCGAAGGCAGCTACGCCCGGCACATGGGGGCCTGGGTGCAGAAGTGGCGCCCCCTGGTGGATGCGAGTGAGTCCCCACCCCGTGCCCCCTGCAGCGTGGCGCCCCCCACTGAGCCCCCGTCCCACCCTCCCGCAGTGCAGCACCCCCTACTGAGCCCCCCGCCCCACCTCCCTGCAGCAGGACACCCTCTACCGAGCCCCCCACCCCACCCCCTTCCAGCGTGGCGCCGCCCACCAAGACCCTGTCCCACCCCCCCTCAGCCTGATGCCCCCTACTGAGCCCCTCGCCTCACCCCCCTGCAGCCTGGCACCCCCTACTGAGCCTCTCGCCCCACCCCCCTGCAGCAGGGCACCCCCTACCGAGCCCCTCATCCCACCCCCTCCAAAGTGACACCCCCTACTGAGCCCTCCACCCCACCCTCTTGCAACCCAGCACCCCCCACTGAGCCCCCCACCCCACTCCCCTCCAGCGTGGCGCCCCCTACCAAGCCCGTGCCCCATCTCCCTCCAGCATGGTGCCCCCTACCGAGCCCCCCACCCCACCCCCTGCAGTCCGGCGCCCCCTGCCGAGCCCCCCGCCCCATCCCTGCAGCCTGGCACCCCCTACCGAGCCCCCCACCCCCCGCAACCTGGCTCCCCATCTCCGCTCTCCCGCAGGCCCCCTGTACGGCTCGGTGCGCCGGGCCTGGCAGGCCTTCCTGGATACCACGGAGCGGCTGGGCCGGCTGCACCGGGACACGCAGCGGGCGCTGGTGGCGGAGGAGCTGGCCCGCCTGCGGGGCTGGCAGCGGGACAACTATCACCGCAAGCTGCTGGGCGGCTTCCGCGAGGCCCGGGAGCTGGAGAGCGGCTTCCGGCGGGCCCAGAAACCCTGGGCCCGCCGCCTGCGCAAGGTAGGTGCTGCCCGGGGGGCCCATAGGGGGCAATGCATGGGGGGTGGGGAGTGCTGCCCAGGGGGCGGGGCAGGGGATGGGGTATTCCTGGGGGACAATGCATGGGGGCACATTGGGGGCTGCTGCATGGGGGCCAGGGGGTGAGGTGCCATGCTGGGGGGTGCTCCCCGGGGGGCAGGGCAGGGGGTGGGGGGGCCACATGGGGAGTGATGCATAGGGGGCAGGGGGTGGGGTGCCACGCTGCGGGGGTGCTGCCCATGGGGCAGGGCAGGGGGTGGGGGGCTACATGAGGGACAATGCCTGGGGGAGCATGGGGGGCTGCTGCGTGGGGGGCAGGGGGTGGGGGGCTACATGAGGGACAATGCCTGGGGGAGCATTGGGGGCTGCTGCGTGAGGGGCAGGGGGTGGGGTGCCACGCTGCAGGGGTGCTGCCCAGGGGGCAGGTCAGGGGGTGGGGGGCTACATGAGGGACAATGCCTGGGGGAGTATTGGGGGCTGCTGCGTGGGGGGCAGGCGGTGGGGTGCCACGCTGCGGGGGTGCTGCCCAGGGGGCAGGTCAGGGGGTGGGGGGCTACATGAGGGACAACGCCTGGGGGCGCATTGTGGGCTGCTTCATGGGGGGCAGGGGGTGGAGTGCCATGCTGGGGGGTGCTGCCCGGGGGGGCAGGGGGCCACATGGGGTGCAAAATGAATGGGGGGCGGGGATAGGGCGCCGCACTGGGAGGTGCTGCCCAGGGGGCGGGGCAGAGGGTTGGGGGCCACATGGGGGGAATGCATGGGGGGCAGGGGGTGGGGTGCCACGTTAGGGGGTGCTGCCCAGCAGGTTGGGCAGGGGGTGGGGGGCCACATGGGGGGCAATGAATGGGGGCCAGGGGGTGTGGCGCCGCACTGTGGGGGTGCTGCCTGGGGGCGCGGCAGGGGGTGGGGTACTCCTTGGGGGGCGGTGCAGGAGGTCACATTGTGGCCCAGTGTATGGGGGGTGCATTCAGAACAGGGGATGCTGCACAGGGGGCACTGGGCGGACGTGGCTGGGGAGGGCTATGGGGATCAGGGAGGGTCGTGGGGGGTCACTGGGGTCCACGGGGTGGGAGTCAGCGGGGCTGTGGAGGGGGGGGCAGAGGCCCTGGGGGTCCCAGCCCCGGTTGCAGCCCCTGGTTTTGCCCCCTCCCAGGTGGAGAAGGCCAAAGCCTCGTACCACCGGGCCTGCCGCAAGGAGCACGCAGCCGCGGGGCGGGAGCAGCTGGCCCCGGGGGGGCCCCCCCTGGCCCCCGACCGCCAGCGCGCCCTGCGGGAGGAACGCCAGCGCCACACCCTGGAGACACACAAGGTGAGCGCGCCCAGCTGCAGACCCCTCTCCCCGGCACCAGATCCAGCCTTGGGCAGCCTCAAGGAGGCCCCCGTCCGTGGGTCGGACCCCCAGGGGTCCCGCTCTTCCACCAGGGTCAGCCCCACAGCTTCCCCCCACCAGCCACAGGCTCCCCGAGAGAGCCCTGTACCCCCTGGGGGGCAGCCCGCCTCCTCCTGTGCCCCCAGCCAGCACACTCCTTGGGTAGCAGAGCTGGGAGTTACCCCCACCGGCCGCTCTGGTGCCCCGGAGCCTGGCCCAGCGGTGAGACCCTGGTTCCCGCTTGGTCTCTGGCCCAGCTCAGGTGTGCCAGGCCCCCACCCATCCGGCCACCCCTCCACAGCCATTAGTTGCCAGGTAGCCAATGTCCAGGTGATTGGGTCTCCGGGGCCAGGCCCCAGACACCCAGCGCAGGTCACAGCTGCATCTCTGGGCCACTGCAGGGAGTAACCAGCCCTGCACCACCCGCAGGGCACAGTACAACTCATAGGGGAAACTGAGGCACCCGCCGTGTTCCTCCAACTGATTGCAGAAAATTCCCACACCTGGTTAACAAACACCCCCCTGCCGTCCTCGTTTGTCCAGACTGCTGGGCTCCCCCACCCCCGCCCGCCCCGCACGGGGACAGAGCCTCCCCTGCTGAACGGGTCCCGGGGAGCCCCATTCTTCTCCTGGCCTTGGGGCTGCCCCACCCCCGGTGCCCCCCTGACGCCCCTGCCCACCAGGAGCGGCAGCGCTATGAGCAGGCGCTGGCGGAGCTGACCCGGGCCAGCCCGCGGTACGTGGAGGAGATGGAGTCGGTCTTCGAGCAGGGCCAAGAGTTCGAGCAGAGACGCATCGAGTTCCTCAAGGAGGCCTTGGCGGCTCTGCAGCGCCGGCTGGACCCTACCGCTCACCCCGGGTAAGAGAGACCCCTCCCCCTGCCGGCTGGACCCTACCGCCCACCCCGGGTAAGAGAGACCCCTCCCCCTGCCGGCTGGACCCTACCGCCCACCCCGGGTAAGAGAGACCCCTCCCCCTGCCGGCTGGACCCTACCGCTCACCCCGGGTAAGAGAGACCCCTCCCCCTGCCGGCTGGACCCTACCGCCCACCCCGGGTAAGAGAGACCCCTCCCCCTGCCAGCTGGACCCTACCGCCCACCCCGGGTAAGAGAGACCCCTCCCCCTGCCGGCTGGACCCTACCGCCCACCCGGGGTAAGAGAGACCCCTCCCCGTGCCGGCTGGACCCCCCGCCCACCCCTGGTGTGAGAGACCCCTCCCCCTGCCGGCTGGACCCTACCGCCCACCCCGGGTAAGAGAGACCTCTCCCCCTGCCGGCTGGACCCCCTGCCCACCCCGGGTAAGAGAGACCCCTCCCCCTGCCGGCTGGACCCTACCGCCCACCCCGGGTAAGAGAGACCCCTCCCCCTGCCGGCTGAACCCTACCGCCCACCCCGGGTAAGAGAGACCCCTCCCCCTGCCGGCTGGACCCCCCGCCCACCCCAGGTAAGAGAGACCCCTCCCCCTGCCGGCTGGACCCCCCACCCACCCCGGGTAAGAGACACCCCTCCCCTTGCCGGCTGGACCCCCTGCCCATCCTGGGTAAGAGAGATCCCTCCCCCTGCCGGCTGGATGCCCCACCCACCCTGGGTAAGAGAGACCCCTCCCCCTGCTGGCTGGACCCCCCGCCCACCCCGGGTAAGAGAGACCCCTCCCCCTGCTGGCTGGACCCTACCACCCACCCCGGGTAAGAGAGACCCCTCCCCGTGCCGGCTGGACCCCCCGCCCACCCCGGGTGTGAGAGACCCCTCCCCCTGCCGGCTGGACCCTACCGCCCACCCCGGGTAAGAGAGACCCCTCCCCCTGCCCGCTGGACCCCCTGCCCACCCCGGGTAAGAAAGAGACCCCTCCCCCTGTTGGTTGGACACCTCGCCCACCCCGGGTAAGAGAGAGACCCCTCCCCCTGCTGGTTGGACACCCCGCCAACTCCGGGTAAGAGAGACCCCTCCCCCCACTGATTGGGCCCCACCGCCCCAGGTAAGAGAGACCCCTCCCCTTGCCAACTGGACCCCCCTGCCCACCCCAAATAAGAGAGACTCCTCCCCCACTGGCTGGACCCCCCTGCCCACCCCAGGTAAGAGAGACTCCTCCCCCCCCGCAGAACCCCCCCCCGCCCACCCTGGGTAAGAGAGACCCCTCCCCCCGCCAGCTGGAGTCCACCCCCCCCCCAGTAAGAGAGATCCCCCCCATCGGCTGGACCCCCCCCGCCCAACCCAGGTAAGAAAGACACCCTTCCCCCACTGGCTGGACCCCCCGCCCACCCCGGGCCAGGTATGAGAGTGCAGGGGAGGAGTTGGGGGGATGGAGGAGGCTGGGTTGTGGGGGGTGTTGGACTCAGACAACCCCCACCCCTGTTGGGGGAGCTGATGCCCCCTTCCCCCCTCACGCAGGGTGCAGGCTGCGCAGACCCAGCTCCGCCAGGCCATCAGCGACATCAGCGCCCGCCAGGACCTGGACTGGTGGCGCCGCCAGCGCGGGCCCGGCATGGCCATGGCATGGCCCGAGTTCGAGGTGAGACCCCCTGTCACAGAGTCACCGGGGCGATGCCGTAGGAAGCCAGGCAGGACTCAGGGGGCCCCCTCTCTGTGAGCAAGATGCCCCCGCGGCTTCCACCTTCCCGGGTCTGACCCAGGAGCATCCAGCATCCTCGTCCCCCCATGCACTTCCCGCAGCGAGTGCGTCGGGGGGAGCCTAGGGGAGCCAGAGGGTCCTGCCCCCCAACTCCGCCGTCAGACGTGACTCTCAGCCGGCCGGTAACACAGAGCCACCAGGATCACAGTGTAGGGCAGAGCTCATTAGCACAGAAATCAGTGAGTCCATCTTGGGGGTCAGGGAGCCCAGAGCCAGGGCTCAGCCCCTCGCCCTGCGCCCCAAGCCCACCTGGCCCCTGCCCCTCCTCCGGCCTTTGTCTCACTTCCCGGGCACAGAGTCACGTGGGCGCAGCCCCCTCAGGTGACAAAGGGGCAGCCATGCAGGCAGCTGGAGCAGCCCCTGCAAAAGTCACACCCCGATATCCCCACCACTTAGACACTGGCGCAGCACCCAGGGAAACTGAGGCACACACTGCATCCATGCAAAACAGCAGGACACACAGGACACAACAAGGGAAAATCCCCACTTCTTCACCCCCACACCACCCCCACTGCAGCCCTCTGGGAGCCCAGCTCGGCAGATCCAGCTCTGGGCCAATCTACATGGGACCCCCCAGAGCTCCCCCCACCCCCCAAGCAACTATGGGTCTGGCTGGGAGCCCCCCAGGGCTGAGCCCCCCATTTCCACCCCCCCAGGCGTGGAGCCCGGAGTGGGAGCAACCAAGCCCCAAGGCGCCACCACCGGGGCAGGAGGAGGAGAAAGTGCCACTGCAGAGCATCCGGCTGGCCCCGGGCAGGTGAGCGGGCGGGGGGGGGGCAGGTGAGCAGGGCAGGGGGGCGGGCGAGCGGGAGAGGCAGGCCAGTGGGGCAAGTGAGCAGGGTGGGGGAACAGGTGAGCAGGACAGGGGGGCAGGTGAGCAGGGTGTGGGGGAGTGGGAGGCAGATGAGCAGGGTGGGGCGCCAGGCGGGGGGGCAGGTGAGCAGGGACAGGTGAGCAGGGTCGGGCACCAGGCAGGGGGACAGGTGAGCAGGGACAGGTGAGCAGGGTGGGGCGCCAGGTGGGGGGGCAGGTGAGCAGGGTGGCGGGGGCAGGCGGGCGAGGGGAGGCAGGGGGACCCTGTCCCATTTGCTGCCCACAGCCCCCTTGGGATGGCGACAACCCGATAACACCCCAGCCCCCAGGACACCTATGATGACCCCCCAGCCCCCCTTCCCCCTGCCCGGGGGACCCTAAAATAACAACACACCAACCTCTCGGCAAACCCTGCCCTCCTCCCAGCAGGGCTGCCCAGAGGATTCAGGGGGCCTGGGGCAAAGCACTTTCGGGGGTCCCTTCCATAAAAAAAAGTTGCAATACTATAAATACTATATTCTCGTGGGGGCCCTTGCGGGGCCCGGGGCAAATTGCCCCACTTGCTCCCCCCGGGCAGCCCTGCCTCCCAGCCTGCACGGTGCAGCCCCCACTTGGGAGGGAGCGGGGGGGCCCTTGGGGCTGGGGGGGATCGGGTGTGGGCGTGTCCCCCAGGAGCTCCGCCCCGTCTCACCGCCTCCCCTGCCCCCGCAGTGCGGCAGAGGTGCCGGCGCCAGTTCTGGGCCAGCGGGTTCGGGCCATTTACGACTATGCCGGGCAGGAGCCAGACGAGCTGAGCTTCACCGCAGGTGAGTGACCCCTGGGGGGGCCCTGAGCCCCCCAGCCCATCCCCCGGCTGGGCCCTGCCCCCCTGAGCTCCCCAGCCCATCCCCTGGCTGGGCCTTGCCCTCCAAAACCCCCAGCCCATCACCCAGCTGGGCCCTGCCCCCCTCGAGCCCCATAGCCTGTCCCCCGCCTGGGCCCTGCCCCCTGAGTCCCCCACCCCATCCCCCAGCTGGGCCCTGCCCCTGCTGAGCCTCCCTGCCCCTCCTGCCTCCACAGGATCCCCCCCAGCCCATCCCCCGGCTGGATCCTGACCACCCCCCCGGACTCCCACACCGAGCCCTTCCCCTGACACAGCCCACCCCCACCCCACATACCCCCATCCCCCAACAGACCCCATCCCCCCTGAATGAACCCCCAACCATGCTCCACTGCCCATCTGCTGACAGACCCAAGACACCCCCACACTGGACCCCACACACACACATACCCCACTCCCCGACAGACCCCACTCTGCACTGCCCCCAATGGATCCCCCTAGCCCCCCTTAATGGATCCCGACCCCACTGAGCCCATCCCCCGACAGACCCTTCCCCTGATGGACCCAAACCCCACTGACTGCCCCCTTGACCTCACCCCCCCGAACAGCCCCAATGAGCCCCCCCACCCCCTAACGTGCTGCCTGTCCTTGCAGGGGAGGAGCTGACGAAGCTGGAGGAGCAGGACCCCCAGGGCTGGTGCAAGGGGGGTGACGGACGGGGGGCGCGTGGGGCTGTACCCCGCCAACTACGTGCAGCCGGTGCCCTGACCTCGGAGCCCCTCTCTGTGGGGGGCTGCACCCTGCCACCCACCGTCAGCTGCGGCAGGGATGAGAAGGGGGTGCCCTACCCAGCCCCCCCACAACAGCCAGTCCCCCATTTCCCCAAGTGGCCCCAATCCACAGGCCCATCTTCCCAGGGGGGCTGTTGGGGAAGAGATCTCAGGGGAGTCCTGATAGCAGGTGACCCACCCACCTGCCCCCCAGACCCCACCTATGATTCCCCCCCCAGGTCCCCCATGTCTGGGGCACCCTCAGCTCCTACAGAAACAACAATAAACTCTTAACCCCCTCCCAGAGTCTGAGTCCATCCCTGACATGCAACACCCTACTCCCCAATGCGCCTCACTGCAGGGGCACCAGGACTGGGCTAGCAGGGGGCAACAGGTCGGGAGTGAGGGGCAGACAGATGTGGGGGGCAGTAGAGGAGGTAGGGTAGATGGGCCAAGGGGGGGTCTAGGGAGGGTTATGGTGCAGGTTGGGGGACTTCAGGGAGGGGGCAGGGAGGGTTATGGGGCTGTGGGGAGGATTATGGGGCAGTGGGGGAGGGAGATGGTTATGGTTCAGTTGGGGGGCTGTGGAGAGGGCTGTGGGGAAGGGTTATGGAGCTGTGGGGAGGGTTATGGTGCAGGGAAGGGGCTGGGGAGGGGAAGGGGAGGATTATGGTGCAAGTTGGGGGGCTGTGGGGAGGGTTATAGGGCTATGGGGAGGTCTGTAGGTCTATGGAGCTGTGGGGAAGGGGGCAGGGAGGGGGCTGTGGTGAGGGCTATGGGGCAGTGAGGGGGAAGGGGGAGGTCTATGGGGCTGCGGGGAGGGCTACAGTGCTGTGGGGGTGGGGAGGGTTATGGTTCAGGTTGGGGGCTGTGGGGAGGTCTGTGGGTCTATGAAGCTGTGGGGAAGGGGGCAGGGAGGGGGCTGTGGGGAGGTCTATGGGGCAGAGAATGGGAGGAGGGAGGTCTATGGGGCTGTGGGAGTGGGGAGGGTTATGGTGCAGGCTGTGGGCTGTGGGGAGGGCTATGAGGCAGTGAGGGGGGAGATCTATGGGGCTGTGGGAGTGGGGAGGGTTATGGTGCAGGCTGTGGGCTCTGGGGAGGTCTGTGGGTCTATGGAGCTGTGGGAAAGGGGGCAGGGAGGGGGCTGTGGGGAGATCTATGGGGCAGTGAGGGGGAGGAGGGAGGTCTATGGGGCTGTGGGGGTGGGGAGGGCTATGGTGCAGGCTATGGGCTGTGGGGAGAGCTATGGGGCAGTGAGCAGGAGGGGGAGGTCTATGGGGCTGTGGGTGTGGGAGGGTTATTGTGCAGGCTGTGGGCTGTGGGGAGGGCTATGGGGCAGTGAGGGGGGAGGGGGGAGCTCTATGGGGCTGTGGGAGTGGGGAGGGCTATGGTGCAGGCTATGGGCTGTGGGGAGAGCTATGGGGCAGTGAGCAGGAGGGGGAGGTCTATGGGGCTGTGGGGGTGGGAGGGTTATTGTGCAGGCTGTGGGCTGTGGGGAGGGCTATGGGGCAGTGAGGGGGAGGGGGGAGGTCTATGGGGCTGTGGGCTGTGGGGAGGGCTATGGGGCAGTGAGGGGGAGGGGGGAGGTCTATGGGGCTGTGGGCTGTGGGGAGGGCTATGGGGCAGTGAGGGGGAGGGGGGAGGTCTATGGGGCTGTGGGAGTGGGGAGGGTTATGGTGCAGGCTGTGGGCTGTGGGGAGGGCTATGGGGCAGTGAGGGGTGAGATCTATGGGGCTGTGGGAGTGGGGAGGGTTAGGTGCAGGTTGGGGGCTCTGGGGAGGGCTGTGGGTCTATGGAGCAGTGGGGAAGGGAGCAGGGTTTGGGAGGGGCCGAGGGGCAGGAGCCCCCCCCGATCCCCAGCCCCTGGCCCAGCGCCCAGCTCCCGCCCCCGGCCAGGCCGTGGGGCGCCCCGGTGACACCCCGCCCGCGGCTGCCTGGCTGGCAGACCCAGAGCCAATGGGGTGCTGCACCCCAGGAGGCCTGGGCCAATCTGAGCCTGAGCCCCAGGGGCTCCCAGCCAATCAGGCGCTGCACCCCAGGTGACCCAGCCAGTGGGAGGAGGCGGCTCCCGGGCCTGGGGCCAGACGGACTGACAGCAGCCGCCGCACCGGACACGATGGGGGCCCCAGGCTGGGCCACCCTCCTGCTGCTGGCGCTCGGCACCCAGGCACTGATCCGGTGAGGGCCCCGGACATCTGGGCCCTGTCTGGGAGGGGAGTGGGGTCTAGTGGTTGGGGGGGGCTGGAAGCCAGGACTCCTGGGTTCTCTCCTGGGCTCTGGGAGGGGAGTGGGGTCTAGTGGTTAGAGCAGGGGGGTTGGGAGCCAGGACTCCTGGGTTCTCTCGTCGGCTCTGGGAGGGGAGTGGGGTCTAGTGGTTAGAGCGGGGGGGTGGGGTTGGGACCCAGGACTCCTGGGTTCTCTGCATGGCTCTGGGAGGGGAGTGGGGACTAGTGATTAGAGGGGAGGGGCTGGGAGCCAGGAATCCTGGATTCTCCCCTGGCTCTGGGAGGGGAGTGGGATCTAGTGGTTAGAGCATGGGGTGCTGGGAGCCAGGACTCCTGGGTTCTCTCCATGACTCTGGGAAGGGAGTGGGGTCTAGTGGTTAGAGCAGGGGGGTGCTGGGAGCCAGGACTCCTGGGTTCTCTCCATGACTCTGGGAAGGGAGTCTAGTGATTACAACTGGTGGCTGGGAACTAGGACACCTGGGTTCTCTCCCCGCTGAGGGAGGGAGGGGGCGAGCAGGGTCATGGCTGGGATGACGCAGGTGCCAGCGTGGGCAGGGGCTGCCTAGCACAGCAGATCAAAGGCTCCAGGTGCCCCACACACTATGGGGATTTCTGAGCTTGCCCCACCCAGCCAGTCCCCTGACCAGTCCGGCCAGTTCCAGGCCCTTGCGTGGGACTGGTACTTCCGCTGCTCCCATCCGGCCCCAGGGCGGGGACTGGCTGGCTCAGGGGGGCTGGGAACGGGGTGCGGGGCCTGTCCCCTCTAGGGGCTGCTGGCTCCCACTTGGCCCCAGGGCAGGGACTGGCTGGCTCAGGGGGGCTGGGAATGGGGCAGGGGCCTGTCCCCTCTAGGGGGTGCTGGCTCTCACCCGGCCCCAGGGCAGGGACTGGCTGGCTCAGGGGGGCTGGGAATGGGGCAGGGGCCTGTCCCCTCTAGGGGGTGCTGACTCCCACTCGGCCCCAGGGCAGAGATTGGCTGGCTCAGGGGGGTAGGGGAGGTCCCTGGGGGGGGGGTGTCCCTTGGTTTCCCCACACTGACCCCCCCCCTCCCTCCGGCAGGATCCCCCTGCGGAAGTTCCCTTCGGTCCGGAGCAGGTTCCGTGGGACGGGGCTCCCCATTGCCAACCTGGGGGCTGGCGGGGGGCCGGGCAGGGGGCCCCACAGCCGCTCAGCTCACCCCCAGCGTCTGCACAATTACGTGGACGTGAGTGACCCCCTAGACCCAGCCCTGGGGCTGCTCAGCCTGGGGGGACTGCGCTAAAGGGGAGAGGATGTGGGGGGCAGGGGGCTGTGCTGGGGGGTGATTTGGGGGGAAGAGGCTGATGCTGGGGGAGGTTTTGGGGGCTGGGAGGAGTCTGTGGGGCAGGAGACAGCACTGGGGGATGGGAGTGGGCAGGGACTCTGTGAGGCTGGGGCTGGGGGGCAGGGGATGGCACTGGGGGGCTGGGAGGGGGCTGTGGCTCTGGGGGGCCGGGGCTGGGGGGGGGGTGGGAGAGAGCAGGGGCTCTATGGGGCCAGAGCTGGGGGGCCGGGGATGGCACTGGGGGGATGGGAGTGGGCGGGGTTGCTGGGGGCCAGGCTGGCTGCTGACCCTCGACACTGACCCCCCCAGGCCCAGTACTACGGGGAGATCGGGATCGGGACGCCCCCCCAGCAGTTCAGCGTCGTCTTCGACACGGGCTCGTCCGACCTGTGGGTCCCTTCGGCCGGCTGCTGCCTCCTGCACCTGGCGTGCTGTGAGTGGGGGGGCTGGGGGGTGTCCGCCCTGTCCCTCCCCTCCCCAGGGGGGCTCTGTCGGGGGGGCTGTGTCCGTCTGTCCTGTCCCCCCTCTCTCCCCAGGGGTGCACGGGGGGCTCTGTCGGGGGGGCTCTGTCTGTCTCTCCTGACCCCCCCTCTCCCCCCAGGGGTGCAGGGAGGGCTCTGTTGGGGGTCTGTGTGTCTCTCCTGACCCCCCCTCCCCCCAGGGGTGCAGGGAGGGCTCTGTTGGGGGTCTGTGTGTCTCTCCTGACCCCCCCTCTCCCCCCAGGGGTGCACAGAGGGCTCTGTTGGGGGTCTGTCTGTCTCTCCTGACTCCCCCTCTCCCCCCAGGGGTGCACAGAGGGGTCTGTTGGGGGGCTGTCTCTCCTGATCCCCCCCTCCCCCCAGGGTGCACAGAGGGCTCTGTCAGGGGGGCTGTCTGTCCTTCCTGATCCCCCCTCTCCCCGCAGGGGTCCACGGAGGGCTCTGTTGGGGGTCTGTGTGTCTCTCCTGATCCCTCCCTCCCCCCAGGGGTGCACAGAGGGCTCTGTCAGGGGGGCTGTCTGTCTTTCCTGATCCCCCCTCTTCCCCCAGGGGTGCACGGAGGGCTCTGTTGGGGGGGCTGTCTCTCCTGATCCCCCCTCCCCCCAGGGGTGCACAGAGGGCTCTGTCAGGGGGCCTGTCTGTCTCTCCTGACCCCCACTCTCCCCCCAGGGGTGCACAGAGGCCTCTGTCAGGGGGGCTGTCTGTCTCTCCTGACCCCCCTCCCCCCAGGGATGCACAGAGGGCTCTGTCAGGGGGCTTGTCTGTCTCTCCTGACCCCCCTCTCCCCCCAGGGGTGCACAGAGGCCTCTGTCAGGGGGGCTGTCTGTCTCTCCTGACCCCCCCCTTTCCCCCCAGGGCTGCACGGAGGGCTCTGTCAGGGGGCTTGTCTGTCTCTCCTGACCCCCCTCTCCCCCCAGGGGTGCACAGAGGGCTCTGTTGGGGGTCTGTCTGTCTCTCCTGACCCTCCCTCTCCCCCCAGGGGTTCACAATCACTACTACTCGCTCTTCTCCTGCACCCACAAACGCAACCACACCAAGTTCTCCATCCACTATGGGACCGGCAGCCTGAAGGGTTTCCTCAGCCAGGACACAACCACCGTGAGTGGGGGCCCGGATGCCAGGGTTCTCTCCGCGGCTCAGGGAGGGCAGTGGGGTCCAGTGGTTGGAGCAGGGGGGGTTGGGAACCAGGACGCCTGGGTTCTCTCCCTGGCTCGGGTAGTGCAGTGGGGTCCAGTGGTTGCAGGGGGAGGGACCAGGAGCCAGGACTCCTGGGTTCCAGCCCAGCTCTGCTCCCAGGTGTCCAACCTGACGGTGGAGAACCAGACGTTCGCTGAAGCCGTGGACCTGCCGGGGCTGGTGTTCGTGGCAGCCAAGTTCGACGGGATCCTGGGGATGGGGTACCCCGGCCTCTCGGTGCGCGGGGTCACCCCCGTCTTCGACAACATGATGGCGCAGGGGCTGCTGGACCAGAACGTCTTCTCCTTCCACCTCCGCAGGTCAGAGCCCCCAGACCCCGAGTCCCTCAGTGCCCTTTGGCCCCAGAGCCCCCCAGTGCCCAGACCCCAAGTCCCTCAGTGCCCTTTGACCCCAGCGCCCCCCAGCGCCCGGTGCCCTGAGTCCCTCAGTGCCCTTCGACCCCAGAGCCCCCAGCGCCCGGACCCCTGAGCTCCCCAGACCCCTGAGCGCCTGGCACCCGGACCCCAAGTCCTTCAGTGCCCTTTGACCCCAGCGCCTCCCAGCACCCGGACCCCTGAGCTCCCCAGCTCCCGGACCCCTGAACCCCCAGCTCCCGGACCCCTGAGTCTCTCAGTACCCTTCAACCCCAGAGCCCCCCAGCGCCCAGACCCCTGAGCCCCCAGTGCCTGGACCCTGAGTCCCTCAGTGCCCTTTGGCCCCAGAGCCCCCCAGCACCCAGACCCCTGAGCCCCCGGCGCCCAGACCCTGAGTCCCTCGTTCCCTTTTGGCTCCAGAGCCCCCCAGCGCCCAGACCCCTGAGTCTCTCAGTACCCTTCAACCCCAGAGCCCCCCAGCGCCCAGACCCCTTAGCCCCTGGTGTGCTTGAACCCCCAACGCCCGGACCCCAGAGCCCCTAAGTGTCCACAGATCCCCGGCACCTGGACCCCAAAGCCCCCAGCACCCCAGCACCCAAGATCCCCTGGCCCAGCCCCCCAGCCAGCCCCCCTGCCCCCCGCCCCCTCCTGCCTGAGATCCCCAGGCCCAGCCCCCCAGCTCTCTCTTACCCTGGTTGCAGGGGCTCGGCAGAGGACGGGGGCGAACTGCTGCTGGGGGGCACGGACCCGGGGTTGCACGAGGGGGAGCTGCATTATGTGCCCGTGTCCCGCAAGGCCTACTGGCAGGTCAAGGTGGACAGGTGAGTACCCCCCCCGGATCCGCCTAAAGCCTCTGGAGCCCCCCCAGAACCCCCTAAAGCCTCTGGAGCCCTCCCCCGGAACCTCCCAGACCTCCCCAACTATCTGGGCTCCCCGGGACCTCTCCCAGTCCTCAGTACCCTCCCCGAGTCCTTGGACCCCCTGAACCCTCAGACGTCCATCTGATTCCCAGAACCCCTCCACACCCAGACCTCCCCAACCCCAGGATCTCCCTAAACACCCCAGATTCCCAATATCCCCAAGCCTCTGGATTCTCCCTGACCCCCTGGGCCCCCACCTGACCCCCAGATTCCCCCTGGACCTCCCCAATCCTCTGCACCCTCCAGAACTGCCCCATGAGCCCTTTGACCCCCCCCAAGCCTCTGGACCCTCCTCAACCACTTGGACCCCCACCTGTCTCCCAGAACCCCCCAGGGTCCCCCAATTCCTCAGGGCCCCCACCCAACCCCCAGATCCCCTGGACAGCCCCCCCACCCAGCCCTCAGTACAGCCCTGAACCCCCATCTGACCCCTAGGCCCCTTGACCCCCACACAACAGACAGCTCCCCTGCCCCCCCCAATGCCCCCAACCCCCCAGAATTACTCCTGAACCCCTCTGGACCCCCATAGATCTTCACCCGACCCCCCTGGGACCCCTGATCCCAGAGTCCCCCTGGCCCCCCAAACCACTCTCAGCCCCCCAAACCACCCCTGCTCAGTCCTGAAAACCAGGCCCAGACCCTCACACTCAACCCCCCAAAGCCCAGCCTGGAATCCCCATCCAGCCCCCAAATCCTTCCCCACCCCCTGGCCCCCCAACCTCCCCTTGAACCCCCCTCCCGGCCTCCCCTCTCCGCAGGATCCGGGTGAAGAAGGCCCACGGGGGGCACCAGTGCAAGGTGCCATCTCTCTGCCGGGGGGGCTGCCAGGCCATCGTGGACACAGGCACCTCCCTCGTCGCGGGCCCCAGCAAGGAGATCAAGATGCTGCACAAGGCCCTGGGACCCTTCCACGCCCTCAATGGGCAGGTAAGGGCGCCAGACACCTGGGTTCTAGCCAAGGTGCCTAGAGGTTAGAGCTGGGGGGGGCTGGGAGCCAGGACTCCTGGGTTCTCACCCAGCTCTGAGAGGGGAGTGGGGTCTAGTGGTTACAGCAGGGGGTCCTGGGAGCCAGGACTCCTGGGTTCCCTCCCTGGCTCTGGGAGAGGAGTGGGAACTAGTGGTTACAGCAGGGGGTGCTGGGAGCCAGGACTCCTGGGTTCTCTCCCTGGCTCTGGGAGGGGAGTGGGAACTAATGGTTAGAGCGGGGGGGCGGGCTGGGAGCCAGGACTCCTGGGTTCTCGTGCATGCTGCGCCCCCTGCTGGCTGTGGGAGGGGGGCTGTCTAACATCCCGCCACCCCCCTGTGCTCTCCCCCAGTACCTGCTGGATTGCGACCAGCTCTCAACCCTGCCCGAGGTCTCCTTCGTGCTGGGTGGGAAGCCCTTCAACCTGACGGGGGAGCAGTATGTGCTGAAGGTGAGGCACCCCCGGGGGCGACACTGGGACAGGCTGGGCCCATGGCAGGCTGTGGGCTGCTGTGGGGATTGTCCGGCCTGAGGGTTGCTGTGACTTGGGCAGGGGCATGGGGGGAAAGGCAGGCCAGGGAGTGTCATGCTGGAGGGCGCTGGGCCCATGGGGGAAGGGGGCAGTGCTGGGGGGGTGCTGGCCCCATGGGGGGAAGGAGACAGTGCTGGGGGGGTGCTGGGCTCAATGGGGGTGGGGGGCAGTGCTGGGGGGCACTGGGCCCAATGGGAGGTGGGGGGCAGTGCTGGGGGGCACTGGGCTCAAGGGGTGCAGGGAGCAGTGCTGGGGGGGCATTGGGCCCAATGGGAGGCGGGGGGCAGTGCTGGGGGGCACTAGGCCCAAGGGGGGTGGGGGGCAGTGCTAGGGGGGCATTGGACCCATGGGGGGACAGTGCTGGGAGGCACTGGGCCTGGGAGTGGAGGGGGGCGTCGGATGGGCCCATTGGGGCAAGGGGGGGCCGGGGGTGACACGGGGCTCAGGGGTGAGGGGGCATGGGACCATGGGGGGCAGGGAGGCAGTGCTGTGGGGCTCTGGGCCTGCGGGGAGGGGGGCATGGGATGGAATGGGCCCATGGGGGAGAAGGGGACCAGGGGGTGCTGTGCTGGGCACCCGGGGGGGCAGGTTGCTCTCCCCACAGGGTCCGTCCTAGGCCCAGCCTGACCCCCTCCCCCCTATCTCCCCCAGGTGACGCAGCTGGGCATCACCATCTGCGTCAGCGGGTTCATGTCCCTGGACGTGCCCCCCCCCACCGGCCCCCTCTGGATCTTGGGGGACGTCTTCCTGGGCCAGTACTACACGGTGTTCGACCGGGACCGGGACCGCGTGGGGCTGGCGCGGGCCAAGTCGCCCCCTCCCCCAGCACCACGAGAGACGCCCCCACCCAGCACCACGGCGAGCCCCAAAACCCACCCCCCAGCCCTGAGCACCCCCCAGCCCACGACACACACTGGGGCCTCAGGACGCCTGGGTTCCACCCACAGCTCCAGGACGGGAGGGGGGTCTAGTGCTTAGATCGGGTGGGAGACTGGTGTCACAGAGTGTGGGGGAGTCGGGGCCCTGCACCCCCCACTTCCTGTGATTCACCGGGACTCTCAGCCGGCCGGCAACACAGAAGGTTTATTAGCCAACAGGAACAGCCCAAAACCCAGAGCTTGTGGGTACAGGAAACAGGACCCCTCAGTCAGGTCTCTCTTGGGGGATGGGGATCCCAGACCCCAGTTCTTGGCGTCCCCACCATCTCCCCAGCCAGCCCCAAACTGAAACCCCTTCCCGCTGCCACTCCTGGCCCCTCCTCCAACCTTTGTCCAGGTATCACCTGCCCCCCCCCAGGTTACACAGGGCAGCTGCCATCCCTTACATGCCGGCCATCAGGTGTCATCCGCCAGTGAAGTCACCCCCTCATTTCCCATCCCTGGCTAGTTTTGGAGCAGCACCCCAGGGAAACCGAGGCACACCCCGTCTCAGCTTGCTGGGCAGGGCTTAGCCAATCCGAGAGGAAAATTGCTTCCAGCGGGGAGCCAGCTCCTGTCTCAGGGAATAGATCTTCTAACGGGTCATCCCCCTCCCAATGCCCACACACGGCTTCATCGTGTTGACATGGTACACCCGGCGGCAGTGCGCCCGGTGCGACAGCTCCACCACATAGTTTACCTCATTTAGCTGCTTGACAACCTTGAAAGGGCCTTGCCAGGCGGCCTGGAGTTTGTTTTTCCTCACGGGGATGAGAACCATCACCTGATCCCCGGTGGCCAAGGCGCGGGCCCGCGCAGTGTGGTCATACCAGACTTTCTGCTTCCTCTGGGCTCTGGCCAGATTCTCCTTGGCCGGGCCCATGAGCTCTGCCAGTCTCTCTCGGAAGGTCAGGACGTTCTCCACCACCGACTCTCCATCGGGAGCGGCTTTCCCCTCCCATTCATCTCTCATCAGGTCCAGGGGCCCCCTCACCCGCCTTCCGTACAACAGTTCGAAAGGCGAAAACCCGGTAGACTCCTGGGGCACCTCCCTGTACGCGAACAGCAGGTGGGGTAAATACTTGTCCCAATCCTGCGGGTGCTGGTCCAGAAAGGTTTTCAGCATCATCTTTAGCGTCCCGTTGAACTTCTCCACCAGCCTGTTGGACTGGGGGTCATAGGCTGAGGCCCAGGTGAGCCGGACCCCACATTTCTCCCACAAGCACCGGAGCAGGGCCGACATAAAGTTGGATCCCTGGTCTGTCACGGCTTCCTTGGGGAACCCCACTCGGCTGAAGATGGTCAGCAGCGCGTCCGCCACGGTGTCGGCCTCGACAGAGGACAAGGCCACCGCCTTGCGGTAGCGCGTAGCGAAATCCACCACCACCAGGATGTATTTCTTCCCCGACCGGGTCGTCTTGCTGAGGGGCCCCACTGTGTCCATAACCACCTTCTGGAAAGGCTCCTCTATGATGGGCAAAGGTCTCAAAGCCACTTTCCCCTTGTCCCAGGCCTTCCCCGCCCTCTGACAGGGGTCACAGGTTCGGCAATATCATTGGACCGAAGTAAAGACCCCAGGCCAGTAAAAGTTCTGTAGCAGCCTCTGCCTGGTGCGTTGGATTCCCTGGTGCCCTGCGAGAGGGATGTCATGGGCCAGGTACAGGAGCTTGTGGCGATACTTCTGGGGGACCACCAGCTGCCTCCTGATCCCCCATGACTCTACTTCCCCTGGGGGAGCCCATTCCCGGTACAGGAACCCCTTCTCCCACAGGAACCTCTCCTGGCAACCAGGGCCGGCTCCAGGCCCCAGCGCGCCAAGCGCATGTTTGGGGCGGCATGCCGTGGGGGGCGCTGTGCCGGTTGCCGGGAGGGCGGCAGACAGCTCCGGTGGACCTCCCGCAGGCATCCCAGAGCCACAGGACCAGCGGACCCTCTGCAGGGATGCCTGCGGGAGGTCCACCAGAGCCGCGGGACTGGCGAGCAGCAGAACAGCCCCCTGCGGCGTCCCGCTGTGCTTGGGGTGGCAAAATGGCTAGAGCCAGCCCTGCTGGCAACCTCCCCCCGTGGCCTGTGCTGCACTGAGGTTGGCCAGGTCCCTGAGCTTCCACAAGGAGGGATCTTTCTGTATCTCAGCCTGGAACTCAGCAGCTGGGGAAGGGACGGGACCGGCTCCCTCTCGCTGGCTGGGTCTGAGGCCGCAGCCTCACTGAGCTATGTCCCTTGGCGCCCCCTCCCCGGTGTCAGGGCACGGTGCCCCTCGCTGGCTCTGGCTACGGCTCATGACTAGGGTGTTCTGGGGGTTGCTTGGCCAATCCTGTAAGCTCCCCCCATCAACACCTCAGTGGGCAAATGGTGGTGCACCCCCACGTCCTTAGGGCCCTCCATGGCCCCCCATTTCAGGTGTACCCTCGCCACAGGCACCTTGAATAGGGTCCCGCCCATCCCCGTCAGGGTCAAGTAGGTATCGGGCATCACACAATCTGGGGCCACCACCTCGGGCCAGGCCAGTGTCACCTCAGCGCCCGTGTCCCAGTATCCATTGACCTTCCTCCCATCCACCTCCAGGGGAACAAGGCACTCGCTCCACAGGGACAGCCCCGCGCCCTCCCTGTCAACTTAGGAGCTGGCCTGGGGCACTCGTCCCTCCTGAGCAGTTGGGAAGCTGCCAGCCCCCCTGCCTGGGGAGCCGGCCCCTCGTCCCTAGCCCGGTTAACCCGCTGTGGGTTGGGTCTGCTCAGTCTGTCCGTGAGCCTGGGGCACTGGGTCCGGATGTGGCCCCTCTGCCCACAGTGATAACAAGTCACGTCCTGTGGGTCCCCTCGAGCTGGGCGGATGGGCCTGAGGCCGGATGTTCCCCTTGGGAGGGGGTTCTCCATATTCCCCCATCGGGAGGTCCCAGGGTGACTCTCCCTCTGCATCATGGTGGGTCTGTTCCTTTGGGACTCCTCCACGCCACCCCGACCGGCTCTTCGCAAACTCATGGCCAGACGCCCTGCGTGTTGCGGTTCTCTGGCTTTTGGTCCCTCAACCACAGCCTCAGGTCGGGTCGGCACCGCTCAGACAGTTGCTCCAGTACCAGCAGTTTAACCAGGTCCTTCGTCTGGGCCCCATCTGCCCATTTGTGGGCGTATCCCTGCATCCGGAGGGCCAGTTCCAGATATGTGACCTCGGGGGTTTTACGCAGACCCCGGAACTTTTCCCGGTTTGCCTCGGGCGTCAGCCCCAACCCACAGAGCAGGGCCAGTTTGAACAGTTCAGAGTCCTCTGCCTCCGCCCCTTCCATTCGGCTGTACATCCTCACGGCTTTGGGGTCCAGTAAGGGGGTGAGAAACTGGAGCCTGTCAGCAGGGTCAACCCTGTGCAGCTCGCAGGCCTTCTCAAAGGCCGTCAGGAATTCATCTACGTCCTGCCCTTCCTCACACTGGGACAGGATGCGCTGATCAAAGCTCCAGGCAGTCCTGGGTCCCCCCTCGCTCACCGCAGCGGAGGGCTCTGTGCTCCTCAGCCTCGCCAGCTCCAGCTCCTTCTCCTCAGCCTTGCCAGCTCCAGCTCATGCTACTCCTCACCCTCGCCAGCTCCAGCTCCTTCTCCTCAGCCTCGCCAGCTCCAGCTCATGCTGCTCCTCAGCCTCGCCAGCTCCAGCTCCTTCTCCGCAGCCTCACCAGCTCCAGCTCATGCTGCTCCGCAGCCTCACCAGCTCCAGCTCATGCTGCTCCGCAGCCTCGCCAGCTTCAGCTCCTTCTCCTCAGCCTCCCCAGCTCCTTCTCCTCATCCTCCAGCTCTTTCAGTTTTAACTCCCTCTCCCATTCCAGCCGCCTCAGCTCCAGCGACGGGGAGCTTGGTTGTGAGGATCCCCTGCTGGCCGCGGGGGTCACGGTGCCCCTGGGGTTCACCTGTCTCCTTCCAGCCCCTCCCCTAGGCATAGGTCGGAGGGGCCCTGGGGCGCCCTTGGGATCAGTCTGACCCCTCCCAGCCGGGACAGATGCCGGTGCCCACCCTGCATCTGCCAGGCGGCTTCCCTCAGGGACAGGGACAGGGACATCGTCCTCCTGCAGGTGGGTGATCAGCTGGGCTTTGGTGAGCTTCCCAATGCGCAGCCGCCTCTGCCTGCACGGCTCCCCCAGCTCCCCCTTAAGGCGCTGCTGATACATCTCCCCGCTGGACACTCGCAGGCCTGGGCGCTCTCAGCTCTACACGGTTTCCAGGAAGAACCCGACTGTCCCCTTCTTCTCCAGATCACCACCTCTCCCCCAGGGTCAAGCCGCCGACTCCTCTGCCCTGGAACTGCTCGCCGGGGGGACCCTTCTCGCTGGGTACCCACCCCCAGGGGTTAAGCCTGGCTCCGCTCTGAGCCTGCAGCAGGCCTGGTCCTCGTGAACCCCCC
Source organism: Aldabrachelys gigantea (assembly GCA_026122505.1). NCBI lineage: Eukaryota > Metazoa > Chordata > Testudines > Testudinidae > Aldabrachelys > Aldabrachelys gigantea. The sequence goes on along the minus strand of CM047489.1, from coordinate 20,557,059 downwards.
TTCGTTTTACTGCTCCCGAGTCACTCACTGCAGAATGCTCGGTCCACGGGGTGCAGTAGAGCCCAGCTCTGCCACCAGTTGTCCTGGAGTGTGGGGGAGTCCGGGCCCTGCACCCCCCCACTTCCCGCGATGCACCGGGACTCTCAGCCGGCCGGTAACACAGAAGGTTTATTAGCCGACAGGAACGGAGTCCAAACCAGAGCTTGTGGGTACAGACCAGGTCCCTCAGTCCGGTTCTTCTTAGGGGGGAGCCCAGACCCAACTGGCTGGAGCCAGGTTTCCTGGGTTCTTTCTTCAGCTCTGGGAGGGGTGTGGGGACTAGTGGTTAGAGTGGGGGAGGCTGGAGCCAGGACTCTGGGGTTCTCTCCCTGGCTCTGGGAGGGGAATGGGGTCTAGTGGGTTGAGTAGCGGGAGTTGGGACCCAGGACTCCTGGGTTCTCTCCCCAGTCCTGGGAGGGAAGTGGGGTCTAGTGGTCAGAGCGGGAGGCGGGATTGCTTTGGGGTGAGGCCTTAACGTCTGAGCAGCAGACCAAGGTACAGAGTGTTACTTGCGGCCCTCCTGCCCCCCACCTCCAGCACAGGACCCACACCCAACCCCTCCATGCTCTAGCGAGTTGGAGAGAGAGGCTGGAGTGGGGCGGCCTGGGCCCGAAACCAGTCAGCAAAGCCAGGCCCTGCCACCAAGCAACCGCCTGCTCACCCCACCAGGTCACGGACATGGGAAAACATGGAGTGTGTGTGTCTGTGTGTCCTTCCCGTGTGTTTTTGTGTCCTGTCCATGTGTCCTTCCTGTGTGTGCCTGTGTCCTTCCTGTGTATGTCCATGTGTCCTCTCCGTGTGTGCCCGTGGCCTTCCTCATGTGTGTCCTTCCCATGTGTGCCCGTGACCTCTCCCCATGTGTGTCCTTCCCATGTGTGACTTCACTTGAGGGAAGATACCTGAGACAGGAGGGGGCTGGGGCCAGGTGAAACCTCTGCCTGGAAATCTGGACAAAGGCTGGGGGAGGAGTGGGGGTGGGGCTGGGGGAGACGGCTGGAGGGGGTTTCAGCTTGGAGCCGGCTGGGGAAATGGAAGGGGGGCAGATGGGGCTCTGGCCTCCCTGCCCCAAGAGGCACCTGACTGAGGGGGCCTGTTTCTGTACCCACAAGCTCAGTTTTGGGCTGTTCCTGGTGGCTAATAAACCTTCCGTGTTACGGGCCGGCTCAGAGTCACGTCTGACTGCGGAGTTGGGGGGCAGGGCCCTCTGGCTCCCCCAGGCCTCCCCCAGCACACTCGCTGCGGGAAGCGCACAGCGGGATGGGGATGCTGAATGCTCTGGGGTCAGACCCAGGAAGGTGGAAGCCATATGAGCTTCTTGCTCGGCGCCAGTCTGCTCACAGAGAGGGGGCCCCCCGAGTCTTGCCTGGCTTCATAGGGAGCAATCCTGGAGCGTCGCCCGGTGACTCCGGGCCACGTCCCAGCCCTGCGCAGACATCCGGCTCAGCAGCCCTCCCCAGCACTACCCAGAAAGGCCTCAGGCTCAGTTTGGGTGGCGAAGGCGCCCAGCGCCCTGGCTCCATGGCTACACGCTAACACACGTCACCATGGAGCAGCTCGGTCGGCAGCGGGACTTTCTGCTGCCCCCGGGCCAGCCAGAGATGCCCTCCCACCATCTCTCCTCTGGCAGTGACTTACTGACCCGGCCCCTCCAAAACCTCCTGTCCATCGTCTCGACTTCCCGGCCTCCAAGGAGGGGTCGGGGTGTCCGTCGCTCTGGGCTGGAGTTGGTTTGTGGCACCACATGGTCCCATGAGCACTGACTGGGTCTTTGCCACATTCCCGGGCCGGACGGGGAACCGGCGAGCAGGCCTTCGCTCCATGGCAGGGCCTGATGTTATCGGGGAAACTGAGGCACACACCATATTCATACAAAACAGTCAGAATTCCCACTTCTGAAAATTCCCACTGGTTCATAACCCGGCTTCTGCTGACTTTGGCACGCTCCCTCCTCGGACTGCTCCCCCCATCAGCCAACCCCGTCCCCCACCACCCGCATACCCACACCCACACTGATTCTCCAGCAGAGCCCAGGGGCCCCGGGGCTGGGCCAAGCCGTCAGTAAACAACACTGGTTACCAGAGGCCTGACTGATCTTCATTGCTGGGCAGGGCAGGGGGCTGGGGGGCTGGGGGGATAGAGTGTTGGGGGTAGGGAGTTGGAGGAGCAGGCAGGGGCTGGGGATTGGGGGCATGTGAGGGGCTGGGGAGTTGGGGGCTGGGGATTTAGGGGCAGGCAGAGGGCTGTGGGGTTGGGGGTAGGGAGCTGGGAGCAGGTGGGGCTCTGGGAAATTGGGGGGGTAGGGAGTTGAGGGTTGGGGATGCAGAGGTCAGGCCATACCACTGGATTGGGGGATGCAGGGACTCAAGGGTTTGGGGGTCCCCCTGGGTACCCCCCTCCCATCTCCTTCTAATCCAGCAATCCCTGCAAATCCCCACCCCCTCCCCCAGCTAGTCCCTCATCCCCCCCATGCCAGGGGCTCCATGAACCCCCATCCCCCTTTTCCTGCCGAAAACCTGCCCCAGAGTGAGAGACGCCAGGACCCCCAGTTCAGCTGCTCCCCCCAGGGCAGGTGAATGGGTGGGGTGCTGGAGGCCGGAGTCAGCCTGGGAAGGAGTGGGGTGTGGGGAAGGGGAGCTGGACTGGCTCCAGGTCAAAGGGGCAGAGAATTCAGGGCAGCCCCAGACCAGGCTCTGCAGGTCCCAGGACCTGGGCACGTAGGGCCTGCGGGGCTGAGAAACTGTGAGCTCGGGTTGTAGAGCCCCTCCCCCTCAGTCGCTATCCCCGTGTAGAGCCCCTCCCCTGGTCTCTATCCCTGTGTAGAGCCCCTCCCCCTCCCCCAGTCACTATCCCCGTGTAGAGCCCCATCCCCGGTCTCTATCCCCGTGTAGAGCCCCTCCCCCCTCCCCCGGTCTCTATCCCCGTGTAGAGCCCCTCCCCCAGTCACTATCCCCGTGTACAGCCCCTTCTCCAGTCGCTATCCCCATGTAGAGCCCCTCCCCCTCCCCCAGTCACTATCCCCGTGTAGAGCCCCGTCCCCGGTCTCTATCCCCATGTAGAGCCCCTCCCCCCGTCCCCGGTCTCTATCCCTGTGTAGAGCCCCTCCCCCCTCCCCCAGTCTGTATCCCCAGGTAGAGCCCCTCATCCAGTGTCTGTTCCCATGTAGAGCTCCCCATCCCCCCAGCCTCTATCCCCATGTAGAGCCCCTCCCCCGGTCTCTATCTCTGTGTAGCGCCCTCCCCCTCCTCCAGTCTCTATCCCTGTGTAGTGCCCTCCCCCTCCCCCAGTCTCTATCCTGTATAGAGCCCACCCACCACAGTCTCTATCCTCGTGTAGAGCCCCTCACGCCAGGGACACCTGGCGCTATGGGGGGGCATAGGGCACGTTTCCCCCTAAACAATCTTCAGGAGCCCCCGAATTAGTCCCAAAAGATCCACAAAGGGGGGGGGGGGCTCAGCCTGTATGAATTATCAGCCCAGGAGCCCCCGTCACCCGCCAGGGCTCTGCCCAGATGGGGAGAGGGGGGTAACTGGTGACGTCCAGGGGCCCCAACCCCAGGCCACCCAGTTACCAGCCCGGTTAGGTGCAGTTTGAGGGTAGGACCCGAGCAGCTGCGAGAGGCTGTGTGTGGATGTGTGTCACCTGTGTGCTACCCATGTTTGCACACGCGTGTGTGAGAGACGTGGCTTTGCACACATGTACTACCCATGTGTGCGTGTCACCAGTGTGTGCACGATGCGGGATCATGTGTGAAACGGGTGGGTTTGGGTAGGTCTGCATAGCTGGCCGGCGGAAGGGGTTAGTTGGGGTCCATCTGTCTCCCCCCAGCTCCCTCCTGACCCCACAGGGTTAATGCAGCCACTTGCGGCCCCCCAACCCCAATCCTGTCCCCCTGCCAGTCTGTGTAGTCCCCATTATCCCCCATCAGTCTCCTTCCAGTGCCCCCCCTTTCCCTCCAGCGACTCTCTCGTTCCCCCCAGTGACTTGCGACTCCCCCCATCTCTTCCCTCCCAGAGCCCCCCCTCTTCCCTCCCAGAGACTCCCCTCTCATCCCCCCAGCGACTTGCCTCCCAGCGCCCCCCCCCCCCAATTTCTTTGCAGAGTCTTTAAGGTGGCTCTGCATTCAAAGCAAGGACCCCACATTAACTGGCCCAGCGCCCCCCACGCCGCCCCCATAGCGTAAGGAGGGGGTTGCAGTTACTGACCGTGCTCCCCCCCCAGCAGCCGCCACCTGCGCCCCCCCCCCACTGCGCCCCACTGACCTGTCGTGCCGGAGGGGGCAGATCCGAGCCCAGCCCTTTGCAGGCTCCAGCCCCCCCTTGCCAGGCCAGCCCCCCCGGAGTGGCCAGGCTCCACCTTACGGGCGGTGATGTCATAGCCGGGTCCGCAGTCCCAGCAGCAGCAGCCGGATCCGCATCCTCAGCTTCGCCGTGGCGGGGGGGGGAGGGAGCCAGCGCCAGGATCGGGCCCCGCCAGCAGGATCCGGCCGCCTTCGCCCCCCTCCGCCCGCACCCCTCCAGCCCCCGCCGAGGCCCGGCCCAGCCCCCCACCACACCCCGGGACGTGGTGGAGCCGCCCCCCCAAAATCCGGGGGGGGGGCGTTGACTGACAAGTGAGTATCAGCTGGGGAGGGGGGGTTGCGGGGGGCTGGAGGCTGCAGAGAGAAGAGGGGATGGAGGGGGAGGGGGTACCTGGGGGGGTGGGGGATCGATGACAGGTGTCTGCGTGGAGGGAGGGGTGATGTCAAGAGCTCCCGGCTCAGCAGGTGCGGGGGGGGGGGAGCCTGGCCTGGAGGCTGCATCCCTCATACCCCCAGGAATTGACTGAGTATCTCTGGATTCGGGGGTGGGGGAATCTCAGCCTTGGACAGATTGTATGTGTCACTGTGTGTGTGTGTTGGGGGGATGTCTGTGTGTGTTTGTGTTGGGGTGTGTGTGTCTGTATGTGTTGGGGTGTGTGGGTGTCAGTGTGTGTCAGGGGGTGTGTGTTGGTGTCAGTGTGTGTATGTGTTGGGGATGTTGGGGTGTGTGTGTCAAGGTGTGTCAGTGTGTGTGTGTCACTGTGTGTGTGTTGGGGATGTTGGTGTGTGTGTGTCAGAGCATGTGTGTCACAGTGTGTGTGTTGGGGTTTCTGTGTCGGGGTGTGTGTGTGTTGGGGTGTTGGAGTGCATGTGTCAGTGTATGTGTGTGTATATGTGTCAGAGTGTGTGTGTGTGTATGCGTTGGGGATGTTAATGTGTGTGTGTCAGGGTGTGTGTTGGGGTGTGTGTGTATGTGATGGGGTGTTGGAGTGTGTCTGTCGGTGTGTGTGTGTCGGAGCATGTGTTTCAGGGTATGTGTGTGTGCTGGGTGTGTGTGTCTGTGCTGGGGTGTTGGGGTGTGTCTATCAGTGTGTGTGTGTCGGGGCATGTGTGTCAAGGTGTGTGTGTGCACGTTGTGGTGTGTCTGTGTGTGTTGAGGTGTTGGTGTCAGTGTGTCTGTGTCGGGGTGTGTTTGTGACTCTGTGTGTGAGTGTGTGTTGGGCAGTGTGTATTGGGGGGGGCTCTGGGATGCTGATGATCTTAGACACAGAAGTGGGACCCCAGGAGAGAGAAAGAAACCCAGAGAGGGAATGTGCACACCCAGTGAACACACACAAAGCACACACAACCACACACACACATCAGCACATACACATGAACACAGACTGTACAAACACTGAGCACATGCACCAACGGACGCACACACAGAGTGAACACACACCAGCACATACATCAACGGACACACACACAGCATGCACACACCAGCACATACACACACACACCAGCTCACCCACATGCACACACCAACACACACACACACACAGAGTCAGCGAGTTCCTGGGGGCCTCCCCTGGAAGGCTCCCTGAGCAGAGCATGTCCGGCCCCCCGGGGTGGGCTGCATGGGGGTCCTGCCCCGCCCTCTGCACCCACCACTCAGCTCAGAGGCCAGGGGGCAAATCCACACACTGGGACAATTGACAGAAGGGAGGGGGCAGAACGGGGGGGACCTCTGTGCTCCCACAGCCTTCGGGATCCCACACCCAGCACCCCCCCAGCACCCCCTCACATCCAGCACCCCCGAACCCCCACCCCACCCCCAACCTCCCACATCCACGCCCCCGGAACTTTCCACAGCCCCCCCAAATCCCCCTACATCCAGACCCCCTGACCCCCACTCCCATCCCCACCCCCCAGAACCCCCACATCCAGCCCAAGACCCTCCAGAATCCTCTCACACCTCCAGCACCCCCGAACCCTCTCACTCAGCCTGAGACACCCCCCCACCTGACATCCAGCCTCCTGGAATGCCCTCCAGCCCCAGCCCCCCACTGGAAAGCTCATACCCAGCCCCAGAGACCCCCTTTGGGGCACCCCCCGCCCCCCAATACCCCACACACCCAGCCCCCCCTTAGCATGCACCCCCTGTACCAGTCCCACAGTGCCCCCTCAGGATCCCCCCCAGCCCCAGAGCCCCCCCACTTCAGAACCCCCCCCTGCTCTCAGCTGTCCCATAGCCCCCCACAGCCCAGCAGCCGCAGGTTCTGAGTGCGGGGGGGGCTTCACTCCCCCTACACACCAGATCTGCTGAGGCAGCTGTCCTGGCTCCCAGCCCCCCCGCCTGCGCCTGCCCTTGCTGCACTCACCTGAGGCAGGGGGGAGCTTCAGGCCGGGGGGGGGGGGAGTTGGACTGGGGGGGGCAGCTTAGCAGCCTTGCTGGAGGGGGGTCCCTGTGAGCCCAATGAGGTATTTATGCCTCGTTCCCAGTCACTCATGGGGGGGCGGAGCTGCTAGCCTCAGTTACACAAGAGTCCCCGAGAAGGACACGGGGAGGGGGGGGGCTGCAGCCAGTTTGCAGCAAAAGTTAGAGGGAGGGCAAGGGAAGCAGCCCCCCCAGGTGAAAGCTGAGCTTTTTCAGCTAGAGTGGGGCTGGGGGTGACTGCAGGCTTCGAATCCTCCCCCCGCCCCGCTGAGTGCACAGCCCCTTGAGGGGAGGGCAGCGTCCCCCCACTCCAGTCCCCAGCCCCAAAGTCCCCCCAGCCGGGTCCCTGCAGCACCTGCAGACCCCAGCCAGGACCCCAGGGGTTGAGGGGGGCAGGACGGGCTGTGACGGGGGGAGCAGGGGAATAGGGGCAGATACAGAGATGGGGGGGCAGGAGCAGGGAGAGTTGGGGGATCTGTTTGGGGTGAGGGTCCCTGATCTGAAATCCAAACACACCCTGGAAAGGAAAAGAAAGAGAGAAAGTGCAGGGACGGAGGGAACCGGACAGGCTGGGAGGATGGATGGAGGGAAAGGGGCAGGCTTGGAGGATGGATGGAGGAATAGAGGGGACAGAGGGATGGAGGGAATGGGAAAGGTTCAGCAGAGGGATGGAGAGATGGAAGAAAGGAGGGAATGGGAAAGTCTTGGTGGAGGGATGGAAGGACAGAGGCTCGGCGGAGGGATGGAGGGACGGAGGGATGGAGGGAATGGGAAAGTCTTGCCAGAGGGATGGAGGGACAGAGGGACAGAGAGACGGAGGCTCAGCAGAGGGATGGAGGGATGGAGGGACTGAGGCTCGGCAAAGGGATGGAGGGATGGAAGGACAGAGGCTCAGTGGAAGGATGGAGGGAAGGAGGGAATGGGAAAGTCTTGGCAGAGGGATGGAAGAATGGAGGGACAAAAGCTTGGCGGAGGGATGGAGGGACAGAGGCTTGGCGGAGGAATGGAGGGAAGGAGGGAATGGGAAAGTCTTGGCGGAGGGATGGAGAGATGGAGGGACGGAGGCTCAGCGGAGGGATGGAGCCCGCACTAACCTTGTTCCACTTGTCTCTCTCTCTGTCTCAGCGCCTGCTGCCTGCCGGCTTCTCTGCCTCTCTCCAAACTCCAGCACCCCCAGCCGCCGTCCAGGATCCTGACCCCCCCACCTTGGTCCTGCGCCCCCCTCCCCGCCGGGGCCAGCGGAGGCGGGCCTGCGATGACGCCTCCCCCGCGGAGTGCCCTGATTTGACTGCCCCCTCCCCTCCCCCCGCCGCGTGCCGGGGGGCGCGCCGTGCCCGCCCCCCCCAATGCTCAGCTCAGTGTGCGTCTCCTCCTTCCGCGGGCGCAAGCCGGGCAGCCAGGCGCCAGCCAAGTCATGCGCCAGGGGGGACATGGGCCGGCACGAGGAAAGCGAGAAGATAGTGATTAACGTAGGGGGGGTGCGGCACGAGACCTACCGCAGCACCCTGCAGACCCTGCCCGGCACCCGCCTGGCCTGGCTCACCGAGCCCGACGCCTGCAGCAACTTCGACTACGACCCGGCCGCCGACGAGTTCTTCTTCGACCGCCACCCGCAGGTCTTCGCCTACGTCCTCAACTACTACCGTACTGGCAAGCTGCACTGCCCGGCCGACGTCTGCGGCCCGCTTTTCGAGGAGGAGCTGGCCTTCTGGGGCATCGACGAGACCGACGTGGAGGCTTGCTGCTGGATGAACTACCGGCAGCACCGGGACGCCGAGGAGGCGCTCGACAGCTTTGAGGCCCCCGAGGCCCAGGACGAGGAGGATGCCGCCGGCGACCTCAAGCGGCTCTGCCTGCAGGAGGACGGGCGCCAGGCCGGCTGGTGGCGCCGCTGGCAGCCCAAGCTCTGGGCGCTCTTTGAGGACCCGTACTCCTCCAAGATGGCCAGGGTAAGGGGGTGCGAGCGGGGCTGGGGCACGTGAGCTGAGGTCGCGGTGGGCCCATGCAAGGGGACGGCGTCCTGCTTGGATGGGGGGGTGAAGGCCAGCTTGAGTGGGCATGGGGATAGGGTCGGGGTCAGAGGGAGAGTGCATGAGGATTGGGCAAGGAGCACCAGGAGCTTGCCAGGGCTTGTGTGTGCATGCCAGCCTCAATGTGAGTGCATGAGGGGATAGTGCAAGGCTCACTGTAGCTGTGCACATGAATAGTGCAAGGGCCAGTGTGAGTGTGCAAGGGTATGGGTGCCGCAGCCACTATGAGTGCATGAGGGAATAGAGCAAGGGTCAGTGTGAGTGTGCAAGGGTTTCTGTGCCATGACCAATGTGAGTGCAAGGGAATCGTGCAAGTGACCGATTGAGTGTGCAAGGGTGTGTGTGGCATCGTCAGTGTGAGTGTGTAAGGGGATAGTGGAAGGGTCATTTTGAGCATGCAAAAGGGTAGTGCACATTTCAATGTGAGCATGTGAGGATATGTGTGCCACGTCCAATGTGAGTGCATGGGGATTAGTGCAAGGGTCACTGTGAGTGTGCAAGGGTATGTGTGCCATGATCAATGTGAGTGCAAGGGAATAGTGCAAGTGACCGACTGAGTGTGCAAGGGTGTGTGTGGCATCTTCAGTGTGAGTGTGTAAGGGGATAGTGGAAGGGTTATTTTGAGTGCGCAAAAGGATATTTCAAGTGTCAGTGTAAGTGTGCAAGGGTAGATATGCCAGGATCAATGAGACTGTATGAGGGAATAGTGCAATGGTCAGTGTTAGTGTGCAAGGATGTGCACCAGGGCAATGTGGGGGGGATAATGCAAGGGTCAGTGTGACTGTGCAAGTGTGTGTGCGCCAAAGTCAATGTGAGTGTGCAAGGGAATCGTGCAAAGGTCAATGTGAGCAAGCAGCTGTGTGTGTACCAAAGCTAGTGTGAATGTGAAGGAATGGTGCAAGTGTCCCTGTGAGCATCTAAGTGTGCGTGTCAAGGTCAGCGTGCGTGTGTAATGCGCTACATGCGAGGGTTCTTTCAAGTGTGCACAGAGGAGTGTGCAAGGGATGTGGATGTGCAGATGTGATGTGTGAGTGTGTGAGGGGCCCAATGTGTGTGAGGAGGGAGAGAGCTGGGTGTGTAAGAGAAGCCAGCAGTGGTGGCAAAGAAAGGGGGCACTAGAGGGTGCGTGTGCAAAGAGGAAATAAAGTGAGCGTGCGAGAGCAAGTGTGGAAGGGACTGAGTGTGCAACTGGCAGGGGCATGGGGGGGCTGCTAGGCTAATACCTGGGGTGAGGGGCTGGGATCTTCAGGGGGCGACCCGACCCCCAGCGTGACCCCTGAGGGGGAGACAACACCTTCCGGCCCATCCTCCCCCTGCTTACCCCTCCCCCACCACCCCAGCCCCCTACACCCTGCGATCCTCCCATGCAGCTGCCCCAGGTTCCCCTGCAACCGGGTTCCAGCCCCCCCGGCAGTCCCCCGCAGCACTGTCCCAGCCCCCTGTGCCCCCAACACAGCGCTGTCCCAGCTCGCCTGCAACCCCCTGCAGCCCTGTCCCAGCCCCCCCTGCACCCCCAGCACAGCCCTGTCCCACCCTCTGTACCCCCAGCCCGGCCCTGTTCCCCCCCAGCGCAGCCCTATCCCACCCTCTGCACCCCCAGCTCAGCCCTGTTCCCCCTCCAGCGCAGCCTTGTTCCCCCCCAGCTCAGGATCACTTTGAGGACAGTGGCTGGCGCTGGCTCTGCGCTGGGCTGGTTCTGCAGAGGCAGCGGGTCGGAGGTGGGGGGACCGCACTGCAGTCTGCATCCAGCCCAGCTTGCCATGCACCCACCCCTCCAGGATGCACCTCAGCCCCCCACCCCCACCCAGCGGTGCCCTAGTGCAGCCGGTTCTGCCAGATGCACAGGGTCACCCCCGCTCCTTGCCCCATCAGCTGCTGCTGATTGGGGGGAGGGTTTGAGAAAAGTTATCTCCAAGGGAGGAGGGAATGAAATGCGAGACTTCCCACTGGGCCCCTCTCCTCTAGTGACTTGGTCCAAGGACAAGGAGGGAGAGAGGGAGTGAGTGGCAGATGGACGGACGGAGGGAGGGACAGATGGACAGATTGAGGGGCAGATGGATGGATGAATGGGGGGAAGGACAGAGGTGCGGCTGGAGGGATAGAGGGGTGGGTGGACAGGTAGAGGGGCAGATGGACGGATAGCAGGGTGGACGAACAGGTAGCTGGGCAAGTGGACAAATGGACGGGCAGAGGGGCGGGTGGACAGAGGGCGGATGGACAGATGGATGGATAGAGAGACAAGTGAACAGATGGATGAGTAGAGGAGTGGGTGAATGGAGGGATGGGTAGCAGGGTGGGTCGACGGATGGACAGGTGGATGGGCAGGTAGACAGATGGGTGGATGGGTAGCAGGGAGGGTGGACAGATAGAGGGGTGGGTGGATGGATGGATTCGTAGCAGGGAGGGTGGACGGATTGGATGGATGGATGGGCAGGTAGACGGACGGGTGGATGGGTAGCAGGGAGGGTGGACGGATTGGATGGATGGGTAGCAGGGAGGGTGGACGGATTGGATGGATGGATGGGCAGGTAGACGGATGGGTGCATGGGTAGAGAAGCAGGTGGACAGAAGGACAGGTAAAGAGGGGCAGGTGGACGAAGAGGTGGGTAGTGGGATGGGAGGACAGATGGAGGGGTAGCGGGGAGGGTGGATGGAGGGATGGGTAGCGAGTTGGGTGGATGGATAGAGGGGTGGGTGGACAGATGGATGGGTAGCAGGGAGGGTGGACGGATTGGATGGGTAGGGGCAAGTGGATGGATGAACAGCTAGAAGGGCAGGGTGGACAAAGGGATGGGTAGAGGGGTGGGTGGATGGATGGATCGGTAGAAGGGTGGATGGGTGGGGAATGGGGTGGGTGAGTGGATGGATGGAAGGAAGGATGGATGGATGGGTGGGTAGAGGGGCAGGTGGATGGATGGATGAATGAATTGATGGGTGGATGGGTAGTGGGGTGAATGGATGGATGGGCAGGTTTCTGGGCAGGTGGGCGGATGGCTGGATGGGTAGAGAGGCAGGTGGATGGATGGACGGGTGGACGGGCAGGTAGACGGACGGGTAGAAGGGTGTGTGAATGGGCAGGTTGACGGACGGGTGGAGGGGCAGGTGGATGGATGGACAGGCAGGTAGATGGATGGGTGGATGTGTACAGGGGCGGGTGGACGGATGGACAGGTGGACGGGCAGGTAGATGGACGGGTGGATGGATGAACAGCCAGGTAGATGGATAGGTAGAGGGGCGGGTGGATGGATGGAAGGGTGGATGGGCAGGTAGGTGGATGGATGGATGAATGGACGGGTGGACAGGCAGGTAGACGGACGGGTGGACAGGTAGAGGGGCAGGTGGATGTATGGACGGCCAGGTAGATGGATGGGTAGAGGGGCGGGTGGATGGATGCACAGGCAGATAGACGGACGGGTGGATGGGTAGAGGGGTGGATGGATGGATGGGCAGGTAGACAGACGGGTGGACGGGTAGAGGGGCAGGTGGATAGATGGATGGGCAGATAGACGGACGGGTGGATGGGTAGAGGGGTGGATGGATGGACGGAGAGGCAGATAGACGGACGGGTGGATGGGTAGAGGGGTGGATGGATGGACGGACAGGCAGGTAGACAGACGGGTGGATGGGTAGAAGGGTGGATGGATGGATGAGAAGGTAGACGGGCGAGTGGACGGGTAGAGGGGTGGATGGATGGACGGACAGGCAGATAGACGGACGGGTGGATGGGTAGAGGGGTGGATGGACGGACAGGCAGATAGACGGACGGGTGGATGGGTAGAGGGGTGGATGGATGGATGGGCAGGTAGACGGACGAGTGGACGGGTAGAGGGGCAGGTGGATAGATGGATGGGCAGATAGACGGACGGGTGGATAGGTAGAGGGGTGGATGGATGGACGGACAGGCAAATAGACGGACGGGTGGATGGGTAGAGGGGTGGATGGATGGACGGACAGGCAGGTAGACAGACGGGTGGATGGGTAGAAGGGTGGATGGATGGATGAGAAGGTAGACGGGCGAGTGGACGGGTAGAGGGGTGGATGGATGGACGGACAGGCAGATAGATGGACGGGTGGATGGGTAGAGGGGCGGGTGGATGGATGGGCGGGTAGACGGATGAGTGGACGGGTAGAAGGGTGGATGGATGGACAGGCAGGTAGACAGACAGGTGGATGGGTAGAGGGGCAGGTGGATGGACGGACAGGCAGGTAGATGGATGGGTGGATGGGTAGAGGGGCGGGTGGATGGACGGACGGACGGGCAGGTAGACGGACAGGTGGACGGGCAGGCGGATGGACGGACAGGCAGGTAGACAGACAGGTAGAGGGGCGGGTGGATGGATGGACAGGTGGACAGGCAGGTGGATGGATGGATGGATGGGCAGGTAAATGGACAGGTAGAGGGGCGGGTGGATGGATGGAAGGACGGGCAGGTAGACAGATGGGTGGATGAGCAGGTGGATGGATGAGTGGATGGGCAGGTGGATGGATGGACGGACAGGCAGGTAGACAGATGGGTAGAGGGGCGGGTGGATGGACGGACAGGCAGGTGGATGGATAGATGGGTGGACGGGCAGGTGGATGAACAGATGGATGGATGGGTGGATGGGCAGGTAGACAGACAGGTAGAGGGGCGGGTGGATGGATGGATGAGTGGACGGGCAGGTGGATGGATGGATGGGTGGATGCGTGGACGGGCAGGTGGATGGGTGGATGGGCAGGTGGATGGATAGATGGATGGATGGGTGGACGGGCAGGTGGATGGATAGATGGATGGATGGGTGAACGGGCAGGTGAATGGGTGGACGGCCAGGTGGATGGATAGATGGATGGATGGGTGAACGGGCAGGTGGATGGATAGATGGATGGATGGGTGGACGGGCAGGTGGATGAACAGATGGATGGATGGGTGGATGGGCAGGTGGATGAACAGCTGGATGGATGGGTGGACGGGCAGGTGGATGGATAGATGGATGGATGGGTGGACGGGCAGGTGGATGAAGAGATGGATGGATGGGTGGACGGGCAGGTAGACAGACGGGTAGAGGGGTGGGTGGATGGATGGATGAGTGGACGGGCAGGTGGATGGATGGACGGACGGGCAGGCGGGTGGATAGATGGATGGATGGATGGGTGGACGGGCAGGTGGATGGATAGATGGATGGATGGGTGAACGGGCAGGTGGATGAACAGATGGATGGATGGGTGGATGGGCAGGTAGACAGACGGGTAGAGGAGTGGGTGGATGGATGGACGGGTGGATGGATGGGTGGACGGGCAGGTAGACAGATGGGTAGAGGGGTGGGTGGGTGGAGGGACAGGCGGGTGGATGGATAGATGGGTGGACGGGCAGGTGGATGGGTGGATGAGTGGACGGGCAGGTGGATGGATAGATGGATGGATGGGTGAATGGGCAGGTGGATGAACAGATGGATGGATGGGTGGACGGGCAGGTAGACAGACGGGTAGAGGAGTAGGTGGATGGATGGATGAGTGGACGGGCAGGTGGATGGATGGACGGACAGGCAGGTAGACAGATGGGTAGAGGGGCGGGTGGATGGACGGACAGGCAGGTGGATGGATAGATGGGTGGACGGGCAGGTGGATGGATAGATGGGTGGACGGGTGAACGGGCAGGTGGATGAACAGATGGATGGATGGGTGGACGGGCAGGTAGACAGATGGGTAGAGGAGTGGGTGGATGGAAGGATGAGTGGACCGGCAGGTGGATGGATGGATGGACTGGCAGGCAGGTGGATAGATGGATGGATGGGCAGGTAGACAGATGGGTGGATAACTTGTCAGCTGAGCAGTTAAACCCGCCCGCCTGTGAAACACGCCACGCTCGGGCTGAGGCCATAGGTGCAGAACCATCCCCTGCCCAGCTCCTGCCTGGAAGGTACTGGCAGCCTGGCAATGGACGGGTACATCTGCCAGCAGAGACCTCGGCCGCACCAGCCGCCCTCACCCATGGCGCCAGCCTCCTCTCTGAGGCCGTGCCCACGCAGCCGGTGGTCAGGGCTGACAGCCCAGTGCCCTGGGGGTATCCGTGGGGCGGGTGGAGCTCTCAGGTCCAGGGGGACCCCGGGAGGAAAGGTGCCAGCGTCTAGGGCCACGTTCCCGACCAGTCTGCCCTGGGCAGCTGGGGGGCCAAGCGGGTGCACGAGTCTCCAAAGCTTGGAAACAAACCGTCCACCCCAGCGAGGGGCTGGGCTTACAGCAGGAGTGAAGGGAATGTAACAGCCTGTACAGGTGTGTCTGTGCACACGGACACGGACCCACATGGACCGAGATGGACACATACGGACATGGATAGACACGGACACATATGCACACAGACACGGACACACACAGATAGACATGGACACACACGGACACACATGCACCCAGACACACATGGATAGACATGGACACGCACACGGACACACACGGATAGACATGGACACACACAGACACACACGCACCCAGATACACATGGACACAGACAAATGGACACACCTGGACACGTGAATGGACACAGACACACATGCGCACGCACACAACAGTGAACACAGACACACAGCAAAGGACACACACAAACACGAGAACACACAGTTGTGCACACACACACACAGAGGCCACAGCCTGCCTTGCGATAGAAGACGACTGCAGTCGGGGGGAGGGGTGCACGGGGGAGTCGGGACAGGGTACAGTGGGAGGACTGGTGGCTGGAATGAGGTGCAGTGGAGGGGTCAGTGACACTGGGGAGCGGGGGGGATGAGATGGGGCAGTGGGGGGATTGGGGGGCTAGGGAGCAAGGAGGCTGGGATGGGGTGCAGTGGAGGGGTCAGTGACACTGGGGAGCAGGGGGCTGGGACAGGGCGCAGTGGGTGGATTGGGGGGCTGTGGAGCAGGGGGGACTGTGAGGGGGTACAGTGGGGAGTTGGGGGCTGTGGAGCAGGGGGGACTGTGAGGGGGCACAGTGGGGGGTTGGGGGGCTGTGGAGCAGGGGGGACTGCATGGAAAGCAGTGGGAGGATTGGGGAGCAGTGCGGGCCTGGGACGGGGCACAGGGGGGTTGGTCAGGGATGCTGGGGAGCGGGAGGGCTGAGATGGGGCACAGTGGGGAGATTGGGGGGCTGGGGAGTGGAGGGCTGAGATGGGGCACAGTGGGGGGATTGGGGGGCTGGAGAGCAGGGGTACTGGGACGGGGCACAGTGGGGGGATTGGGGGCTGGGGAGCAGGGGGGATGAGGTGCAGTGGGGGGATAGGGACCAGGGGGATGGGACGAGGTGCAGTGGGGAAATTGGGGGGCTGGGGGCTGAGATGGGGCGCAGTGAGGGGTTGGGAGCTGGGGAGCAGGGGTGCTGGGAAGAGGCGCAGTGGGGGGATTGCGGGGCTGGGGATCAGGAGAGGATGGGATGGAGTGCAGTGGGGGGATGGGGAGCAGGGGTGCTGGGAGGAAGCGCAGTGGGGGGATTGGGGGGCTGGGGAACAGGGGTGCTGGGAGGAGGCGCAGTGGGGGGCTCTTTAGGATCCACCCAGATAAACTCCCGGGTGGGGCAGCGTGATACCCCCCCCCGTCCGTGCTGGGGGCCGGGGCTCTGGGGCTATTGGGTTTATTTATAGACTTGCCCCCCCGGCCCCGGAGCAGGGCCGCCCGGACGCATGGCGGGGGCGGGAGAGGCGCAGGTCGCCCACCAGGGGGCGCTGAACCGGCCCCGCAGCGCTGCAGCAGCGAATCCCGCAAACTCGGCACAATCCGCTCGCCGCAGCCCCCCCGTGTCCTCACCCCCTGTGGATCCCCCCGCGGCTCCCCCCGTGTCCCCACCGGCACCGCAGCGCCCCCGTGGATCCCCTCGCAGCCCCCGGCCCGGGCCCCCACCCCCCGCCTACCCGTGTGTCCCCCCCCGGCCCCGCAGCTCCCCACGGCTGCCCCCTTCAATCTTCCCGGCCCCGCAGCCCCCCTGTGTATCTCCCCCGGCCCGTTCCCGCGGGCCCGTATATGTTCCCCCCCCCGCGAGGCCCGGTTCTGCCTGATCCTAGCTCCCTCTTCTTACTTCCTGCGGGGGGAGCAGCCCGGAGCCGGTGACCCCCCCACCCCACTTCCCGCCTTGTGTTCTGATCCTCTCCCCAATTAACAGCGCGGGGAGCCAGGACGCCTGGGTTCTCTCCCAGCTGTTTGGTATCTCCCCTGTCTTAAGCAGAGATATTGGTGTTCATTCACTGGTGGGGGGAGCTGAGGGTTGCCCCGTCCCACTGGAATTCGGGGGGGCTCCATGTTTCCCCACAAACCCCCTCACCCCCCCGCCCACGTGCGAATGCTCCCACTGCCTGGATCCCTCTGCCCAGGGTGACCCGGGTGTAAATGGAGCCATTGGAAAGGGGGGGAAGGAATCCAGGATTCCTGGGTTCTTTCCCTCTGGGGGGCGCCGGCTCCCATCCGGCCCCAGGGCAGGAACTGGCTGGCTCAGGGGGACAGGGAATGGAGTATGGGCCTCTCCCATCTGGGGGGCACCAGCTCCCATCTGGCCCCAGGGCAAGGACTGGCTGGTTTGGGGGGGGCCTTGGGCCTGTCCCCTCTGGGGGGCGCCAGCTCCCATCTGGCCCTGGGGCGGGGACTGGCTGGCTCAGGGGGGCAGGGAATGGGGCACAGGCCTCTCCTCTCTGGGGGGCACCAGCTCCGATCCACCCCCAGGGCAGGGACTGGCTGGCTCAGGGGGGCAGGGAATGGAGTACGGGCTTCTCCTGGGAGGCACTGGCTCCCATCTGGCCCTAGGGTAGAGAGCTGGCTGGCTCAGGGGGGCAGGGAATGGGGCCCAGGCCTCTTCCCTCTGGGGGGCACCGGCTCCCATCCGGCCCCAGGGTAGGGAGCTGGCTGGCTCAGGGGCTGGGGCATGGGGGGATCCCCATCTTGCTGGGGGGTTTCCCGTCTCCAGGAGGTTTTTTTGGGGTTTGTTGTTGAGATTTCTAGAACGGGGTGACTAACAATCCTCCATGTTTGCCCCCCATCCCCCCCATCTCCGTCCACCCCTTGCCCCGCCCCCGCCCCTCTCCAGTACGTGGCCTTCGCCTCCCTCTTCTTCATCCTCCTCTCCATCACCACCTTCTGCCTGGAGACCCACGAGGCCTTCAACCACATCATCAACAAGACGGAGACGGTGGCGGTGGCCAACGGGACGGCCACCCAGGTGGCGGTGGAGGTGGAGACGGAGCCGTTCCTCACCTACGTGGAGGGGGCCTGCGTGATCTGGTTCACCTTCGAGTTCCTCATGCGCGTCTGCTTCTGCCCGGACAAGCTGGAGTTCGTCAAGAGTAGCCTCAACATCATCGATTTCGTGGCCATCCTGCCGTTCTACCTGGAGGTGGGTTTGCGGGGCCTCTCCTCCAAGGCGGCCAAGGACGTGCTGGGCTTCCTCCGGGTGGTGCGTTTCGTGCGGATCCTGCGGATCTTCAAGCTGACCCGGCACTTCGTGGGGCTGCGGGTGCTGGGCCACACGCTCCGGGCCAGCACCAACGAGTTCTTGCTCCTCATCATCTTCCTGGCCTTGGGCGTCCTGATCTTCGCCACCATGATCTACTACGCGGAGCGCATCGGGGCCGACCCAAACGACATCACGGGCAGCAACCACACCAACTTCAAGAACATCCCCATTGGGTTCTGGTGGGCCGTGGTGACCATGACCACGCTGGGCTACGGGGACATGTACCCCAAGACCTGGTCGGGCATGCTGGTGGGGGCGCTGTGCGCCCTGGCCGGGGTGCTGACCATCGCCATGCCCGTGCCCGTCATCGTCAACAACTTCGGCATGTACTACTCGCTGGCGATGGCCAAGCAGAAACTGCCCAAGAAGAAGAACAAGCACATCCCCCGGGCGCCCCAGCCCGGCTCACCTAACTATTGCAAGCCAGAGGGAGCCCCTGGCCCCCGGCCCGGCCCCCCCGCCGCGGACGCCTGCCCCCTGGCCCAGGAGGAGATCATCGAGATCAACCGGGCAGGTAGGGGCCCGCGCCCTGCCCTGCGGGGTGCCAGCCCCAAGCCCTGCCCTGCGGGGATCCAGGTCCCATGCGCTGCCCCGTGGGGTGCCAGCCCCAAGCCCTGACCGTGGGGATCCAGGTCCCGCGCCCTGCCCCGCAGGCATGCCAGCCCCAAGCCCTGCCCCACGGGGATCCCAGCCCCATGCCCTGCCCCATGGCAATGTCAGACCAACACCCTGCCCCGCGGGGATCCCCACCCCATGCCCTGCCCCGTGCCCTGCCCTGCGGGGAAGCCAGCCCCATGCCCCACCCCGTGGGGATCCAGGCCCCACACCCTGCCCCGCAGCAATCCTAACCCTGTGCCCCGTGCTCTGCCCCATGGCGATGCCAGCCCCATGCCCTGCCCTGCAGGGATCCAGGCCCCACGCCCTGCCCTGTGGGAATCCCAGCCCCACACCCTGTCCTGCGGTAATCCCAGCCCCACACCCTGCCCCACAGGGATCCCAGCCTTGTGCCCTGCCCCACACCCTGCCCCATGGCGATGCCAGCCCCGTGCCTTGTCCCGCAGGGATCCCAGCCCCACACCCTGCCCCACAGCATGTGTGCTGTGTCGGATGTGCATGGGGGGGTGCACTGTGCCAGGTGTGCACAGGACTGTGCACTGTGCTGGGTGTGCGTGGTGATGGGTGTGCACAGGGGGGTGCGCTGCACCGTGTGTGCACTGTGTTGGGTGTGCGCAGTGATGGGTGTG